>JBBPBQ010020323.1:17339202-17369088 GCA_037974755.1 Cicer yamashitae
AATAATTAGATATTTAATATCACTTATCCATCAAAACTTTAAGATATTAGAGTGTTCACTTTTTTTTTTAATTCAATTAATATAAGAGAATGTAGATCTATTATTTTCATTATCATTTTGATTTACAACTTCTGAAAAGAGATCTAACATTTTTAGAAATTTTGAAAAATGTCAAAATTTTGAAAAATGGAAAAAATGATTAATATTTCTTTTGAATTTAAACGACTAAATTGTTATTTCGTAAAAATAAAATATTAAAGATTTAAATATGCCGTTGATCCTTGCAATTATAATTTTTTTTTTAATTTTGATCCTCATAAATTTTTTTTATTTAATTAACATCCCTGTAAATATAGTTTCATTTTAAAATAGTCGTTTCATCCAATTTCTGTTACAAAATTGTAACACCGTCAAAATATAACCATTTTTTAACAAAAAAACTAAAATATAATTAAATTATAACATTTTTTAACCTAAAATTAATCTAAATGTTTAAGTATTCTTCCCTAAAAAAAAACTTAAATTGCGTTTTCTTTTTCATCGTTTCAGTTATCTTCCTCATCATAATTATCATCGTCGTCACCAACATTTCATCCATTTAAGATTTATCATTGTATTCAAATTCATCGTTACCATAATCTTTTTCTTCGTCTGGTGGTGCTTGTTGGACAATAGTGGGTTCTAGAATTGGCTCTGAATATGAGTTTTTCTTCTTGGCGTGGAGATTAAAGGATTTTAGAGGAGTATATGGAAAAATCCAAAAGTGAGAGGAAAATTTGGTTGTAGAGGAAGAAGGGGTAAAGAAGAAAGTCATAGTCCTACTAATGGTAAATGGTGATGAAAGAATTTGACAGGGTTGAACCTTTAATCAAATTCATTCTGCTTTTTCAGATTTTTTTTATTTTATGAATTGCGACGAAATGTGAAGAATTCTATAACGGAAAGAAGACTGAAACGATGAAAAAGAAAGTGCAATTTAATTTTTATTAGGGAAGAAGACTAAAACATTTATGATTAATTTTATGTTAAAAAAGGTTATAATTTAATTATATTTGATTTTTTTTTGTTAAAAAATTATTATGTTTTAACGCTGTTACAATTTTTATAAAAGAAATTGGATGGAAGAACTATTTTAAAATGAAACTATATTTGCAATAATGTTAATCAAACAAAAAAAACTTACGAAGACTAAAATCAAAAAATATTATAATTGCGATAATCAAAGACATATTTAAACCAATATTAAATTCACGTAATCTCACGATATCAACAAAACTAAAATGTTTTATTTATGATTGTTTGCCATTTAATGTATATTCACTTAGTTTTTAGCTCCATTTTCAATCGTTAATTGATAGTTTTTAGTTAATCAAGTTTTAATTTAGGGTAATTTTGTTATTTTATTTTTCTCTAAATATGTAAGTATAAATATGTGTTTTCCTTCCTAACCAAATAAATTTTTGTAGTGTCGTTTTATTCGTTTGATTCAGCACTAGGTGGATCTTGTGTAACAAATTAATTCAAGTGGATCTTGTGTAATCGAGTAATTTTCAGAAAGTTTTGAATTTGAAAATCTTGTGCATTCAGATTTGATTAAACATTATCTAAATCATTAGACTCAAGTAGTTAATAACTTTTGCATCACACACATTATACATATGTTAAAAACTCACACATAAAAATTCATCCATTTCTAACTTTACATATTTTGCAGATTAGTTGGTAATAAAATATGTCCTATTAATATTATCTCATCTCTACTCATTTCTTGGAAAATTTGTATCTCCATTGATACACTTCTTTGTTGAGATCAAAATTTTTTTGATATATGTTTTAATAACAACACACCTTATGAAGTAAATGTTAAGTTTTATGAATGATGATCTATTGATGATTGCACTTGAGTTTTATTTAAGGAACAAAAATCATATAAGTGGGCAAGCTATAAGTCATTCACATTAACAAGTGCATAAGTATATACTCAATGATGAAAGAATCATAGTAGTATAAGAAGATTACAACAATAATATCATAAGCCTCATGGAGATATTAGAAAGGTATTGTTTGAACCTCAAAATAATTAATTAAACTACCTTATTATTTATTGATAAGAATGTTTCTTGCAAGACAAGAGAATATTCTCCTTTTCTAAAGGTGAATGTGGTCTAAAAGTTCATGGTTATTGTGCCTACATTGTATTAGCAATTTTCCAAACAAGTTTATGAATCCATGAGAATCAAACAAGGTAAAAGTTATCTCAAGAATCAAACGCAAGAAGTGTTCAGAATGTTCTAAATCAAAGAATAAGGAGAATGATCAAAATGATCATTTGATACCTTGGGAAATATGTCGAATGAATATATTATAGATCCAAACATATATGAAGATAAATAAAGAAGTCAAAGAACATCTTTATGAAAGAATCTCAAAAGGAATATATCATATACTATATCAATCATTCAAGAGAATGATTATTGAATCTTTAAAACATCATTCTCATGATGAACAAGTTCATTGCACTCATAAATATTCCTATCAACTCAACAAAATGACAAGAATTAACTTTGATGAAGAAGTTATTTTAAGATTGAGTCATTTATTAAAAGAATGATAGAAGAACATTTAGCAAAATGTTCTGGTTATTCTATTAAAGAGCAAATGACTGGAATGTTCGGAAGAACATTCTGATTGTTTGGAGAATGTTCAGAAGAATGTTAAAAATAAATCAGTTTGGGACATTTAAACGTTAAGTTAAGAATGTTAAAAACACACATAAGGCTGCTGAGATTAAATGAACAATAAAAAGACTCAAACTGAAGGCCCAAATGATTAAAACAGTCTCCCAGATTGATGAGCTGTGAGCAAGGACAAAAGAACACAAATACATTGTACTGGCACTATTTTGCAGAAAGCTAGGCATGCTTCTGATCACACGCAGTGCCAAATGACAGTTGACAACTCACTCTCACACTTATTCACGTTTTTCCTTTAGGCTCAAAAGTAAAAACATTTTGGGTTTGTCAATAACGTTCTTAACTGTAATATAAACATGTGCTTAATTGTTTTAAATTAGATCTAACACTTAACGGTTATATGTAACTTTATATGAGTTTTTAAGTCTCTCATCATCTATAAAAGGAAGATCAATCAGAAGACAAAGGAAATTTTTTGACATACAATCAATATTCACTTGTTTAAGTCAAAAACTGTTCAAACAAACTCCAACTCTCTTCACTATATCTTTGGAGCATCCTTATTGAGTTTTGCTTTCAGTTAATCTCAAACAAAGAGTTGAGAGTCATTAGATCCCAAACACTTTTATCATACATATTGTAATTGACTCAAGTCTATTTTTTATGTTAGATTGAGTGTGTTAGTAAAAATTCTTTCTAGATTGAAAGATGATTGTAAAAATATGTTCTAGGTTGAAAAGTGGTTGTGAAAATCCTTTCAAGGTTGAAAGGTGACTGTAAAAATTATTGTTAGGTTGAAAGGTGAAAAATGTAATTAATCAAGGTTTGATCAAGACAAAAGGTGCAAAGGAGAACATTTTGGTTATGAAGCACATAGTAAAAATCTCATGGTCGTGAAAAATGACCTAGCCCGAATTGGGTGAACAAGTATTCTTTTTGTGTGTGATCTTGTTATCTCTTATCTTTAATTATTTATACGCACAAATCACACTTCACTATTGTTGTTTTTACTTACAACTTCTTAATTTCATATAAACTGTTCAGAACGTTCTTGTCAGTTAAGAGTTTACTAATCAATTTTTGATTACCAAGTTTAATCTTAAGTAAAACATCAATTAAAATACATTATTAAAATTTGAACTTTGGTCTTTACACATTTAACTTCTTTGACTCAAACTACATTATAGAGTGAAATAGTTATGTCTCACTTTAAAATCACATAACTGTTATAACTATTATAGAGATTTCTATTTAGCATGAATAAATTTTAGAATTTTGTGTAGGTTAATGGAAATTCCTTAACTTCTCTTTTATTATTATGTACTACTTTAGTTTATTAAGATGAAGTAAATATTTAATTCGGTCAGACGAGATGGTAAGATTGTATCAACATAATCTCTCATATTATCAATATTTTAAAATAATATTTGAAATAACAAAATGTAGAATTCTCCGTTGGTATTCACAAAAACTATAATAATATTAAGTTGTTAAAATTTGAGATACATTTGAAACTAAGTGAATATTATTAAAGATATATATATGATAATAGATACAAATTGAGGGAATACGTGTTTAACGTTGTGCAATTTCAGGAATCATTTTAAAATCACGACTTAATTAATGCAACAACGACCTCAATCACTATTTAAAATCTCGATGATGATATGTGCGCAGATGCATGTGTTTTTCGATACCAACATAAGATTTGAAGAAATTTGCCCTTATGTCTGAGAAAAGCAGATTTATATATCAACTCCAATTCACAAGCTCTCTCTTGAGGCTACATATTCAAAGTACATTTTCCTCATAAACTGAAATTTCTAATCTTACAAAAAGAATATAAAAAGATAAACTTGAGTTCTTTTTCTTCCTCTTCATTGTTCATCTTTCATATTGTTATCTTTATTTTGTTCATAAATGAACTGAGAAAACAAAGCCAAGAGAATAGCACCAAGAACAGCAACTTTCTTCCAATCAGTATCACTTAATGATGAAACATTAATAGAACCAACCATTCCATAACTCAAAAGTCCAATGAAGAATAAGTAAACATTTTTCCTTGTTTTTCTTCCATTTTTCTCCCTTGTTATCACATCTTTCATCTTTTCATCTTCTTCCTTTGCTTTTGCTTTATCAACAAATTGTCCTTTCTGTCCTAAATTCTTGAAGAATAGTCCTTCGTTTCGGTCGACTTCCATTTGACCTTCAATCTCCATTACTTTGCTTTCACTTTCTTCAATCTCTTGTTTGTTTAGTTCATTTGATTCCTCAAATGCTAGCATCTGGCTCTCTATGTTTGCTGTTATCTATTGAATTACAAATGAATGCAAAAGGGTCATTATTGAAGTAACTTTCTTGCAATTCCTGCATAAGTAGAGTTTTTAATAGCTAAATATATAAATGTGTTTGTATTTATGTATTACACTTTATACATTGAGAATATAATAAGCATATAATATAATATAATATAATATAATATAATATAATATAATATAATATAATATAATATAATATAATATAATATAATATAATATAATATAATATAATATAATATAATATAATATAATATAATATAATATAATAAATAAATAAATAAAGAATAATGTCAGCAACACATTATCTAACATAGAGTTTTCATCAGACTTTTTTTGATCAATTGAAATTTAAAGAGTCCCGTCAAATTCATATAGGACCACATGATTTAGTGGAACCTATGTGAATTTTAAACAATCAAAGATAATATGTTAAAAATGTGTGTTAGAGAGTGTGTTACTGACACTCCTGGTAAATGAAAAAACAGAAGAAAGAAAACAATTAAATGCTAGCATCTGCCATTCTATGCTCTCTGTTACCTATTAATCACATATGAATGTAAAAGAGTCACTATTGAAGTAATTTCTAGGAATTCTTTGCATAAGTACTATAATTTATACTTTGATTATTTGAGTAAACATAATAACCATAGAATATATATATAATAAATCGTTAATAAAATAATGAAAAAAATGCTATCATCTAGCTCTCTATGTTTGCTATAACATATTATTCACAAATAAATGTAAAAGGGTCATGGTTGAAGTAATTTTCAAGCAATTTTTTGCATAAGTACTGTTTTTAACTCTGCAATGTGTGTTTCTATATTCTATACTTCATATAATAAGCATATAATATAAAAAAAAACATAATAAAAAACTAAGTTTATTAACTACAAAGTAATAGATATATGATACATAGACAAAAAATAACGATATAAGAAAAATGAAAAGTGATTGAATGTAATTTCATAGTTGAATATAAGATAATAAAATTTATCGAATTAGTAATAACAAAACACAATACTAAATTATAATAATAAATAGTTTGGTTTTTGTATATTAATGATGAGTAGTCCGATATTATTTTATGTTTTTGTATTTAATCTAATTCATTCTTATAAAACAAATAGTAAGATAATCTAGATGTGTCAATTCCTATAAAGTTACTTCATAGTTTATTAATAAAAAAAAGACAAATAAAAAGGTACAAATTCTAATAATAAACAAATATTATAAAAAAATAAAATAAAATACATGGTTAAAAAATCAAACAAGTAGTAAAAAAGTGAAAAACATACATACTCTGTCACTAGCTTCATCCAAACCTTTAAGAGCGTCTTCACCAATCTTATCAATTTCAGCTTTAGCTTCTTCACCAAATTGTGTCAAATATTCAGATCTCTCATCTAAATAATCAGTAAGTCGAACTTTTTGTGTCTGAAGCATTGCAATTTGAGCCAATAGTTCTTGACTTTGAACATCACCTTCAGGTTCTGAATTACTACTACTATTAGAGTCATTGGAGTTTGTGCAGTGACATAGAAAAACAGAACTTCTTCTTCTTATGTTGTTGTTGTGATGATGAAGAATTGTACTAAATGTGGTGGTGGTGTTTGTTGTATAGAAGAAAGAGTGAAAAATTGGCTTGAGGGTAACCATGTTTTTGTTTTCTAATTTTTATTTGTGAAAATATTGTCATAATGTTTCTTTGTACATTATCCCCTTTCGTTAATGGATAAGAGAGGACCATGTTTTTGGGTTTTTTTTGTTTTTGTTTTTGTTTTTGGGTTTTAAACCTAACTGTGATTGAAGTTTAGTAATCCAAGGTTACATAGGGAAGTAAAGAAAGTTTGATTAAAAATTAATTTAAAATTCAAAGTTTGATTTTTTTCAAATAATTCATGAGAATTTTTTTCTTTTCAATTTTGACTTAACTTTTTTATTATACACAGATATATTGTTTATCTAATACCTATAACTATTTTGAAGGTTAAATATTTTTTTTCTCTATAAATATATTATATTTTGTTAGACAAAAAATACTATATTTTATTTTTTGTTTTTCTAAACTTTTTTCTTCATATAATAGTTCTTTAAATATTTTTTGTTAACAATTTTTGTCTCTACTTTTAAATTAGTTTATTTGTATTATCTAAATTTTTGAATGATTTTTTGCATTTATGTTTAGAACAGTATAAGAATCTCACGTCTATTTTGAATTTTTAAGCTTTAAATATTTATATTTAATTCATATTTTGTTAGTAAATTTTTGTAGGAGATTTTATAATGTTTAGACATACTTCCAAAAAATAAATAAAAAATTTAAATGATACATATGAGTAGGGTTATTAAAAACAATGATCAAGATTATTGATTGAAAATATTTGAGAGACCATTGTTTGAAGAAATATTTTAGAAAGACTTAAAAAAATATTTATAAAGACCAAAAACTTATTTGACTCTTAAATATATTGATTTCTAGATGAGTTTGTTTGTCAAAACTAAAAAAAACTTCAAAATTAGTCTCTGAAGTTCAATGTAATCCAACAATTTACACAAATAATACAATTATAAGTTTATTAGGTGGTAGCGAAAAAGAGATTTAATTAAAAAAAGAAAGAGATTTTGTTTTTTTAACCTACTTCGCCTTTTATCACACAACTTTTTCAACTATTAAGAGATTAATACCAACTTAAAGTAATAGAATTAAATAGATTGATGTTGTGTTGTGCCACCTTATTGTAGACCGTTAAATATTCTTTCTCTATCTATTTTGTGAAGGAATTGACCTCTCTCTCCATTTTTATCTCTATCTACTTTTTGTCATACCGAAAGTATACTACCATTTACTACATATCTAATTTCTCTAAAGTGAACATTAAGGAGTAAAATGAGTGATATAAACTATTAAATTAAAAATCAAATATAGATATTGTAGATACATTATAAAAAATCACACGTTTTTGCTAAAATAACAGCTCTTGATCTTTTCACTTTACTCACTTTAGAGTATCCAAATACATTTTCTATACAATCAAATATGAGAAAATAATTTTTTCCTTTCTTTTTGTTTTTCTCCCATAAAAGAAATTAAAAATGGTTCTATTATCTAGAAAAATTCTAATGTGGGCGTGGTCCACTATACACTAGTACATAAAAGTCATTTGAAAATCTAACAATGATCGACAATACTAAGGAGTATAAGTTATCGATCCTTTTTCTATTTACAACTAAAAGCACTGATATGATTAATTTCTATTCGACGAGTTAAGTTCTAAGGAACCCATTTAGGGATGATAATAGACACCCTCTAGACAGAGTACTATAGGCAAAGACAAATCCTATAATTTCAATTAGTGGAGACAATTGAAGGTGTTAGAAAACACAAGAAAGGGAGGATTTAAATTGGTTTTTTTTTTTTGGCATTTCTGAAAGTTAATTTAATTGCATAATCAAAAGATATGTTCTTTATCAAATCATTCAACTTACTATTATTAAACAAGTTTGGTAAAATAAAGTTGAATCATAGATAATTTAGATTAGAGTAACAGAGAGAGAGGGAGAAAGAGAGAAGGGGCACAAAGATTTTTATACTAGTTCACAATAAACTATTGCTACCTATATTCCTCCCTTTACAAATAGAATTTCCTTCAGTATAGTCCATGACTTAATACATTATTTATGAAATAACATACAAGTATTATTTACTCTGCCTCTTCAGACTTTGAGTATTTTTCTTATGTCTCTCAAAGCAATCACCATTAGAACCTTATCAACTTTCTAGCAGGCTGCCGTTGAGGTTCATGAGGAAAATAGTATTTCAACATCACAACAAAATAAAATTCAGCTCAGTAGGTGGCGAATTACAACATCAAGATTCAACAATTAAAACAGAATATTCAACATCCTATTATCCGACTTCATTAGGTGTTCCATCCTCATCACCAGAGATCTTGACAACTTTTCCGCCTTCAACCACCTTAGTGTAATCCATCCCATCCGTATTAAGGACCAACTTGGGATTCAATAATCAAATTATGGCAAGAGCATTTTTAAAGGAATCTTTACTCACGGCGTACATGTTAATAACCAAGGTAGCTTTCTCATCTTCCACGTTCTTCTTTTCTTTCTCAAGAATTTCGACCTTCTTGGACAAATCAAATAGCTTGGATCCAGTCTCCTCAGCACTTTTCTCCAACCAAGTTATTTTTATCTTCAGAGCCTTCTTTGCATCAGTCAGAACATAAGATTTGATCTTGACTCCAGCCAATTGAGAAGAAATATCTTTCTCTTTACGTGAAGACTCTAGACCGGCAACACTCTTTAGCAACTTGGAGTAAGCTTCAGTAAGAAGCTCTTTAGCATTGGAGAATTTGTCTTTGAGGTCCGCCATAGTGTTTTCATGGTCAAGACGCTTGGCAGAAAGATCAGCAATTTCGGAACGAAGAGCTTCAACCTTAGATGAGAACTCTTGATCTTTTGCAAAAACCTTGTGCAAATGTGGAAGGCTCTTTGCAATGATCTTTTGACGACCAAGAGCACCATCATCAGCTAAAATTGTTGCATCAGACTCGCTAACCATGGCCCTAAGTTCGATAGGGTCTTTGGGAAACTCAATAGAAATTGCATTGGGGAATGTGAGATACTCTTCCACCATCATTGTACCCTGATTCTTATAAAGTCTAGGAACCAAGTGCATTTTAGCAGACACCATTTTTGCAATCTTTCGCTTAGGAACGTCCCTAAGAAGGTCGGACTTTTGCTCACGAAAACCGGTGTGGTTTGTTTGAGGGAAACTAAAACAGCTCCCGAAGTAAAAGTGTCTCCGACCACGTCTTTTGTTTGAGGTGGAATTGGAGAAACCTAAGAAGGAATTGACAAAGACATTCAAATACCCTTCGACTTGTACTTCTTTATGAAAGAAATAGATGCATATTCGTTGAAATAAAGAAATAGAAGGAAAAGTTAGAGTAAAAGAAAAGAACAAATATTAGTCTAAACAACATAACAATCTAGTACCTAAGAGATAATTAGCCTCCTCTTGATCAGGAGAAGCTAAAAGTTCCTGAGTATGTATACAATGGGCGACATATTCACGATTTCCCTTTGTATCTAGTACATGATTTCCCTTCTTATCAACCATAAGTTCCTTCTCAAAAGTATTAACAAAGACTCGTAAACGCTTAACATTATAGATCGGCGGGACTAAGCTCTTGAGCTTATATGTGAGCTCATCTCGTCTACGATTGAAGTGTGCCCTGGTCCAAACCTTTAGAAACCGATCCTGACAAGTTGTCTTCGATTCACCATCTTCGTCCATAAAAATATCCTCATTTCGATCATAAACCAGATTGATGATGCATATGTTTCTATGAGCTTTTTCTGACCTTGCTACGATATAGTAATACCACCTTTTGAACCCTTTCAGCCACGATATAGTATCCTGACTGATCAAAATGGATGAAAGTGGGTCAAGATAATAATCACACCCCTTAATCCACTTTGATGAAGAATGAATGGAAGGAGACAAAGGAAGCTTAAAACTAAACTAAATTGAAGGAATAAAGAAATAAACCTAGAAATAAAAATGAGATCCAAGGACACCGTCTACGACGAAGAGGAGAAAAGGAATACAAATGCTCTTATGTGCTCAAAATTATAGCAAAAGTTACTAAATGAAAAGAATATTAATAATTATTTATTGTAAGTTGTGTTAATGCAGAAGTGGTTTTAGCTATAAATCCTCTGGTTGATGTTTTGATGATAATAAAAACAAATAAATAAAGAACAATTATCCCCTAACTGTATTTGCTAAGTGTGAAGATTAAGTTATAAGACAAAGAGTTATATTAATGACTATCTATTTTAAAGTAACATAAATTACAAGTAAATTAGAGATAATAATTTGAGTTTCTTAAACACAATAAATATTATCACCTAATAAACAAGTAACTATGTCTACTAATGGAAGAAGTCGTAATATAGCAATAAAATGTATTGCATTATGTAGTTCAAAGACAAGCGTTACAAAATATGTGTTATAATATAAGCCATATCCTTTGGTGATTGAACGAAGGCAAAGGAACAACACGAATCCGCTTCACTCCGTTTGTCTGATTCTGATGCAAGCACTCTGACACGCGCCTCTAGTGACGCACGCTCTACCTTGTCTGACTCCAATAATGCAAGCAATGTTCTAGTTCTATTGACTCTAGAAATACATGATATGTTCTGTTTTAGTTGCCTTTGCTGAACACAACCATGCTCTGTTCGTCTGCCTCTGATAAACTTAACAAGCAAGTGATCGTTTGCCTTTGATAATCACACCATCACCTCAAGCATCTGATTGTATGACTTTGATTTATGTTGTATGCTTTGAAAGAAGTCAACGTTTTGATGAAAGTCAACTCTCCAAATTAAGAAGACAAAACATTTGCGCATCATCTGTTGAACATCCTAAATCTGCTACTTGTTTGAAAATCTTTAAGACAAACTTTGATCATAGTATCCTCTGCTTCCTTGTCCTCATACCGCGATACGCTGGATTATTCACGAAGATATATATGGATACATATTAAAGACTGATATGTCTTAAATGGTGATTGAAGATCTCCAATAGTAATATTCTCAACAGACACTTCTTCTCTCTATTTAAGAAGAACTCACTCAACCCATTATACATGTGAGAGAAGGAATGAAAAAGACAATGTGCTAAGAAGAAATTCTAAAAAAGTCAAGAACACATCAAAAGAAAAATATGAATAAAATATCCTCTCAATATAAAGTTATTATAATTGATAAAAATCAGTGAAAATATTCTCACACACTTGTACTAATATAGGACTTGATCCGTAACATTCTGTCAATGAGAGTTAGAATCATAGAAACAAACTTTGTGTCAATTTAGACACAAACTAGAACTGATGTAAATCAGTCCGATAGTGGCAACAACACTTTCACACCTAAGAGGTACCTGAAAAGGTACAACGACTCTCATGAACCTCAACGGCAGAATGTCATAAAGTTGAAGAAGGCTCTGACCACGACATCTAGGAGAGGCTAGAGAAAAAATACTTAAAGCATGAAGATGTAGAGTAAATAATACATGTATGTTATTATTTGAAATAGTGAATTAAATCATTGACTTTACTGAGACAAAATCTATCTGTAAGGAGAAAACTAGATGTAACAATTTGTTGTAAACTAATATAAAAGTATCTCCTTTGTCTTCTTCTATTTCTTACATCTTAGTTATTTATGATTCAATCTTATTCTGTGTAAATCGGGTTTATAAAAGTAAATTCAATATTTTAATAAAAAACAAGGCAAACACATTTCAAACATGCGTTTTGAATTCTCCAGCATCTTCAAGTTGTAACTAAAATGAAAAGTTGATAATATTATAATCACCCCATGGGCGCACTAAATAAAGAATCATTCATTGAATGAATAGTAGTTCCAAATCCTTAAACAGTAATTGACTAGAACTTCCAAATCCAAACATCGATCTCTTCCGTTCCAAAAAATCATCATCCATGTCTTCTCCAATTTCCTTCCCCGACGATTTACGTTCAGACAGTTCATCCTCTTTTGACGTTCCTCCCTTGTCTCCACTATCATGGAGCGATGTTTGGAATGATAACAACAACTCCATTTTCGACGTTCCTCCCTTGTCTCCATTATTCAATTACGACGTGTTCTTGAGTTTCAGAGGAGAAGACACTCGTGCATCATTCACTTCACATCTCTCCGCATCTCTTCAAAACAACGGAATCATTCTTTTCAAGGACGATCACTCACTTCAAAGGGGAGATCCCATCTCTAAATCACTACTACGAGGGATCGAACATTCCAAAATTTCTGTTATTGTTTTCTCCAGAAATTACGCGGGTTCGCGGTGGTGTATGCAAGAGTTGGTGAAAATAATGGAGTGTCGTAGAACTATGGGACACATGGTATTGCCTGTGTTCTACGGTGTAGATCCGTCAGAAGTTCGTCATCAGACGGGTGATGTTGGATATGTGTTTCGAAAACTTTTGAATAATTATGATGAAAATGAGTATGAGGCGATTGGATGGAAAAATGCTCTTGTTGAGGTTGGTGGCATTGCAGGGTTTGTAGTCTTAAATCACAGGTACTGCCGGCATTTAATGTGTTAATTTTATGTCACTTATTACAATTCTGGTTTAAGTAGTGATAAAAGATAAATGGAGAAAAGTAAATCCAATGATATTGATAATTGAGAGAATTAATTACGTTAATATAGTCAAATAACTAATTAACTAGTCTAGTTAACTAACCAATTTAACTGACAAATGGACAAACGAACTAAGATATATAATAGAAACATTTTTTTGGGTCTTTCACATTTATATTAAGAAAAATAGGTTGTGAATTTAATGTATTGTTTAAACTAGTTTTACAACAACATTCAATTAGAATCCTTTATTCTACGGTATTCACCCAACTTATGTATCTGCAATGTAAAATTAGTGGTGCGACTTAAATTCGTTGTAATATACCATTTGTACATGATTGTATTAAACTTTGACGTTTCATACACATTAGTAGTATAGATAAGGGGTGTGTTTGAAAAAAATACTAATAAGAACATCTAGTAATTTAAAAGAGGCTTATAATTAGGTTATTTTTTTGCATAGGGTGCTTATAATTAGGAATTACTTGTTGCTTTCAAATTCTTCAGTTGTCATGTTTATATTCTGGTCATGCACAAAAGTGTTTATTTTCATATCAAGAAATGTTACTAATTAGTATAGGCCAAGGATCCTGCCACTTAACACTTCAACTATTGTTAGCATTCAACACAAAAAGAGTTACATATAATAATAGAGCCAATCTTATATATTAACAAACAAATGGATGAAGTAGACTGTGAAAAGGTAAACAATAAAAGAAAAAAGAAAATGGGAAACACATATTAAAGAAAGAGAGAGAGACTTATCTATACAACTTTTATTGTGAACTTGACACAATAATGACTTGTTATCTATTCAACCAAATGGAAAATGATCTTCACTGATTAAGGATGGGTGAGCTTACCAGAAAGTTTTCCAAAAGCTTAATTCCATGTTTGAAGAGATATGAATGGTCTTATGCAAAACCCTGGTAGTAACAATAAGAGACCAACAAATAATAAAACCATTAAGTTTCAAATATACAATGAAGCAACACAAGTCACTTGGCCAACAAAAAGGCATTGTACTAAAGTACAATCATTAAGTTTAAAAAAAAAGTTTCAAATGTACAATGAACAAGTTCTATTTTGTTTGCACTCACTCGCCATTTACACCCTTTTGAGTTTTGACCATTTGTTTAAATTAAGTTCTTTGGTATTTTCTGTCTTTTCTTCTAAAGTAAAAATCATTCCCTGTTTGCTAGTTGACATCTGAAGTTTGTATTTAAATCTCCTTTTCACTGCCATGTTGTCAATGTACTAAATGACAATGATAATTTCACATACAATTTGTTTTCGAGTAAGCTATTGGACAACACTTTGAGACTCACTGCAGCTTTTTCTAAACAGTTCAACTTTCATACTCCAATTATAATTTTCTTCTCAAATTTCCCCTCTTCTTTTGGCACATACATACACAGATAAATACGCATAAATAAATATGCATCTTTTTGTTGGTTCATTTTTGTATAGAAACGAGAGTGAGGATATCAAGGACATTGTTGAAAAGGTTACACATTTGCTTGACAAGACAGACTTGTTCGTCGCTGATAATCCAGTGGGAGTTGAATCTCGAGTCCTAGATATAATTCAACTACTAGACACCTCACTATCAAATGATGTTCTAATACTAGGGATGTGGGGTATGGGAGGCATCGGTAAAACAACCATTGCAAAAGCCATTTACAATAAAGTTGGCCGTGATTTTGAAGGTAGGAGCTTCCTTGCAAATATTAGGGAAGTTTGGGAGCAAGAGGCTGGACAAATGTATTTACAAGAACATCTTATATATGATATCTTCAAAGAAACCACAACCAAGATACAAAGCATTGAATCAGGAAAATCTATATTAAAGGAAAGACTCTGCCATAAAAGAGTACTTCTTGTACTTGACGACGTGAATAAATTGGACCAACTGAAAGCTTTGTGTGGAAGTCGTACATGGTTTGGTTCAGGGAGTAGAATAATCATCACAACCAGAGATAAGCACATAATTAGAGGGAATAGAGTTAACCAAGTATACAACATGAAAGAAATGGATGAAAGAGAGTCTATTGAGCTTTTTAGTTGGCATGCATTCAAGCAAGCGAGTCCTACGAAAGATTTTGCCGAAATTTCTAGAAATGTAGTTAAGTATTCTGGGGGATTGCCACTAGCTCTAGAAGTCCTTGGGTCGTATTTGTTTGATAGGGAAGTATTTGAGTGGAAGTGTGTATTGGAGAAACTCAAAAGAATTCCCAATGATGAAGTGCATAAGAAGTTAAAAATAAGCTACGATGGTTTAAATGATGATACGGAGAAAGAAATATTCCTTGACATAGCTTGTTTCTTTATTGGGATGGACCGGAATGATGTTATTCATATATTAAATGGCTGTGGATTTTTCGCAGAAATTGGAATAAGTATCCTTGTTGAGCGAAGTCTTGTAACTGTTGATGATAAGAACAAGCTTGGAATGCATGATTTGCTACGAGATATGGGAAGAGAAATCATTCGTGAGAAATCACCAAAGGAACTTGAGAAGCGTTGCAGGTTGTGGTTTAATGAGGATGTCTTGGATGTATTGTCAGAACAAACTGTAAGAACTTCATATACTTTTTCTTTTATTCTGGATTTATAATATCTTAAGCCTAAAGATACAACCAAACAAACCTATATGAGCCACATGCCAACATTCACCTGTTCTATTGATAATCATAAAAGCTCTGAATATTAGTTTGGCTGTGAATCCTTTTGTGCTTCCTAGCTCCTTGTAAAAATGGTTGGTTTCATCACAACCTTTTTATCTGCCTTATTTCTTTTAGCTGTGTGTGTTTTACTTTTTGGTCCATTTTGTATTTCACAGGGAACACAAGCTGTTGAGGGAGTGGTTTTGAAGTTGACACCTAATGCCAAATGTTTTAGTACCAAAGCATTTGAGAACATGAAAAAACTCAGATTGCTTCAACTTGCTGGTGTACAACTTGATGGAGATTTTAAATATCTTTCAAGAAATTTGAGATGGCTGTGTTGGAATGGATTTCCTTTAACATGCATACCTACAAAATTTGATCAAGGAAAATTAGTTTCCATTGAGTTAGAAAACAGCAATATCAAACTTGTGTGGAAAGAGATGCAGGTATTAATTTTTGGCATGTTATGAGTTGTTTTCACTTTTCATATTTATTATTGAAATTTAAGTTAAGCATCTAAATTTGCAATACCTTTCTAGTACATGGTATTTGTAGACAATTTTCATTTGTTTGTCAACCTTTCTAATTTTGCAAGTACCGTCAGTAAAATATTTCCAAAAGATCAAATTGTGAAGCTTATTATTTTTTATTACAATACATTAGTGCTTCTAAATTTTAAAATAAGATTTACAAACTTTTAAACTTGGGAGACGGGTTTAAATTTGATTCGCTTTCATGTATAAAACTTTTTTTTACATCTTATCCAATGTTGTAGTGCTTTATAAAAAACTCAGATTTCTTAGAAATGGTTATGATAACGAATCATTGTCTATAATTTTGCAACTCATAATTGGATTATAGTGTGAAGATTTACACCATGAATGAATCAACATGAAATTTCCAGGAGATTACCCAATAAAATGTGTTCTGTATATATTTGGTATTCACCTCTCATGAATGTTCTTTCAACTACAAAAGACAAAACATATAATTACTATTTACCACCTAAATCTTTTTCAAAAACTTGGATATGTTAAAAAGATAGCAAAGGAAAGGATTTGACTATTTGAGTAACGAACCTTTCAATTTAAATATCAAACCTGTCTGTCATCCCAAATTTTTAAATCTCCTCAGAATGCTCATATGTGGAACGTTACATTCGGAAATGTAGCATTGGTCGGAGAATCTTGAAAGGAAAAGAAATACTGAACCATTGCTTATCAATATGAAAAAAAATGACACTACACCCATATAAATATTTTACTTACCACTCTCAAGGTTTGTCATACATTGTAATTGCTTCTATTTATATATTTAAGATTCTTACCTAAGTTCTGTGTAACATTTTGGTTGTTGTAGATGATGGAGAATTTGAAAATTCTGAATCTTAGTCATTCTCGTTATCTGACAAAGACCCCCGACTTTTCAAACTTGCCCAATCTTGAAAAGCTAGTACTCAAAGATTGTCCAAGGCTGTCTGAGATTTCCCATACCATTGGACATCTCCATAAAATTCTCATGATAAATTTGAAAGACTGTATTAGTCTTCGTAACCTTCCACGAACCATCTATACGTTGAAGTCTCTGAAAACTCTTATTCTTTCTGGGTGTTTAATAATTGACGAGTTGGAAGAGGACTTGGAACAAATGGAATCCTTAACCATTTTGCTCGCAGATAACACTGCAATAACAAAAGTGCCCTTTTCAGTAGTAAGGTCAAAAACCATTGGGTATATTTCTCTGTGTGGCTATAATGGATACTCACGTGAAGTATTTCCTTCTATCATTCGGTCTTGGATGTCACCAACAAATAATCTCTCATCCTTAGTTCAAACACCTGCTGGCATGTCATCTCTTGTTTCTTTAGATGCATCAAAAAGTAGTTCCCACAGTCTATCATCTATTTCCGATGTCCTTACAAAGGTTCTAAGCCTTTTGGTAGAGTGCGGCTCAGAACTTCAACTTTCACGAGATGCAATTTTAGATGCTTTAAGTGCAACAAATTCTAAGGAGTTGGAATCAATTGCAACTACATCACAAGAATCAGCTGTGAAGACTTCTACATTAATTGAATGTTGTGGTCAAGTGCACATTTCAGCGACAAAAAAATCCCAGAAGTCTCTTCTAATACAAATGGGAACGAATTGCAAAGCCGCCCATATTTTGAAAGAAAGCATCTTACAGGTCTCTCTCTCCCCCTTGCATGTATCTATTTGTTATACTTTTATATAGACAATAATTGAAGAGTTAATTTCTTATAAAAATAGATGACCATTTTAATGTCTTACTGTTCTGGTAATTATTTTTAATATTATTATTAATTATATGTGAATTCTTTCATGTAAGACTAGAACTATTAAAGAAAAATACATGCAGTGTATGTGATTATTTGCTATCGGTTAACACTGAAATAATGAAATCCTAAACATATTATTTAGAAACTTCTTCCAAGCTCCACCATCATAGATATTTTTCATACGATCCTCAAATGTTTGCTTTTAGCCATTTTTTGGTGAATAGGTGTAATGCACATTAGTATTGTTGTTAGGCCTTTTGGCCTCTTGCTGCAAGCCTCTTCTAAGCATGGTAGTCAAAATCTCGATCCAGCACGTAGGATCCCACGATTTTACGATCTTGCATCCCTTTCCCGCATTCGTTGATGAGCAGAAACCCAAAATGATGGGAGAAGCTGGATTCGGTCACGGGATCAGTGGAATCGCTGATCTTGCACGATTCTGTGTGTTTCAGCATCGTATGGATTTGCTACTGTTTTGAAGTTTTTTAGGTTGTTTTGGTGACTGTTCTAGAGGTTTTTAGTTGTGATTTGCTCATGTTCTAAGTGTTTTAGTTGTTTTATGAATCTAATGATCCCAAATTTGAGTTTCTTTAAGTATTTTGGGAGTGATTTGAAGTTTTTTTTTTACTAAATTATGTTGTTGTACATGCATATGAATGAATCTATATGCAATATATGTGAATTTCTAAATTTGATAGGATTTTGCGTTCCGTGTTACAATCTCATGATTCACGATCTTGTGAACCTTCCCCGATCTTGCATAGGATCTCGATTCTGACTAGCTTCTAAGGGCAGCTCTTATTCAATTACTGGCAGCTGGAGTCAGCTAATGCCAAATGTAAGCAATTAGATGGTTATAACCGTCTACTGCCGAATCCTATTGTATAAATACTTCTTATTGTATTCTCTTACCTTAAGAATGAATATTACCAAGTTGATTCCCTTTTTGATATTTTCCTTTACTTTATCTCAACTATGAATTCTAAATTGCATCATAGAGCTTCATTTTTTGGTCAGTAACCATGGCTTCCCTCACCAATCCATTCTCAACCACCAAAAATTCTGCTCACACTCTTGTGTTCCTTGTTTTGCTTTAACCACTTTCTAACTGAAAATCTCCATAAAGCTTGATGAGAAAAATTATCAAAAATGACAGCAACAAATCGAAGGCCTTCTTTGTGGTCACCAACTCACAAAAATTGTTGTGATCCCTCAAATACCTCTTCGCTATTTCACTGAAGAAGATTACGAAGTTGATGATGTCAGTCTGTTGTATCGTGAGTGGGAATAATAGGATTCACTTCTCTGCACATGGCTTCTTTCCACGACCTCAGAATCTCTACTCTCAAAATTTGTTGAATGTCTCCATTCCTGGCAGGTTTGGGAAGCTGTCCATACCTACTTTCATAATCTCGCCAAAACAATTCGTGAACTTCAATCCATCACAATAGGTGATCGTAACATCATTGAATTTTTCTCACGTTTTCGTGCTATTTGTGAATTGCTGGTGTCCATTTTTGAATCGCTGGTGCGTTTTCATAATTGACAATTATTTATAATTGTAGTACTTTTGGAAAAAAGTTCATTGAAAGGATGATAGAAGCTCTTACAGTGGTGGAAATCTGAAAATGCAGAAAAGGAACTAAATCAGAGTTCTAAGAACTCCTAAACCAGATCATAACTACTCCTAATCCAGATAAATATTCTCTTAACTGTTTCTAACTATATTTCTGAATGATTTTCTAACTACCCTTCCCTCTTTTTTATAACAGAAATCTGTAATGGAATTCCATAAAATCAGGGAATATACTAACTAACTCTTATTCTCTAATCAACCTATCTATTGGGCCAAGGCCCAATATTTAATGTCCTATCAAAGAACATCTTGGTTAGCAAGCAGGAACTAGTCATGATCATATCTGGGAAACTACTTTCACAGATGCATGTAAATAGTCCTGTTAACATTTATAGATTAAATTTGGTTGAAATATATATACTAGTCAAACGTTAAATTGATAGTAACTTTTACACAATTGTTTTCCAAACTAACATATAAGTGCTTTAATTCGTGAGAACATAGAGTATTCATCGACATCTATATATATATATATATATTTAATTCTAGTTATGTGTTGGATTTGCAAGTTTTTTCAATATATATATATATATATATATATACTTAATTCTAGTTATGTATTGGATTTGCATGTTTTTTCAATATAAATGTACGTATAAGGAAAATAAAGACCAATTGAACAGCCTAGTAATAGAAATATAAACACTAAAGGAAATTAGTATTAGTTCATCAATACGTCCCTTAAGAACCAGAAATCCATTAATCTGAATTTTGATTAAGTTAGCACCTTGAGTTGTGACATCATTTGCATCAATTTTGTTTTATGAAAAACAGTTACTCTTCTAAGTGCAGATTATAGTTAGAGCCGTCAATTTCACAAGCCCACTAATTATTGGCTCCAGTCCACATATTTGAGAGCAAAAAATTTCAGTTATTAAGCCTCTAAAGCTAAAAAAACCCCTAAAATTTTGTGGGCTAAGTGGGGCCTATGGACCTACTTTTTCAAATTTATCTTTCGATTTTTCTGATAAAAAATGATGTACAAAATTTTTTCTTTTTTCTCGAATTTTTTGATTTTTCTCACAATTTTTCGATAAAAAAATAATTTAAAATTTTTTTCGATTTTTCCTGAGAAAAAAATGTATTAGATTCTTTTCTGAGAAAAATAAATTCAAAAAATTTTCAAGAAAAATATCTAGATTAACAAAATATTGGGCCTATGAGCCTCGCTTTGGATTTTGGGACTTAATTGACGGCTCTAATTATAGTGAGTGATACAATTTGTTTGTTTAACGGCATAAATATCAAATGGAAATTGGAAACCCTCACTGTTATTTGGGACGGTTGCTATGGTATTTTAAGCTGGACTGTTAGCTTCTCTTTTAAGAATTCAAGCAAATATTTCTATGCAATTTAAAAAATTTCAACAATGATTTTTTAACCTGTAAAGTATTATTACTTGAGAACTTTTTCAGGCAGTTAATTTTTATAGATAAAAACGATTAATTATGTTATGAGGAAGGTTGCATCTTTCATTGTCAAATAAATAATAGTCATATTAATATATTGTTTAGTAAAATTTTGAGCCTATTTTCATTTTACAGAATATGAATGTCAATGCGTGTGGTGGTTGCTTACTCCCTGGCAATAGTTTTCCAGATTGGTTAACCTTCAATTCTGAAGGTTCTTCTGTAACTTTTATAGTTCCTCAAGTGAAAGGGCGTAACTTGAAAACAATGTTGTGCCTTGTCAAATCTTCAAGCCCAGATAACATAACATGCGATGGCCTCAAAAATGTGTTGGTGATAAATCACACCAAGACAACCATTCAGCTCTATAAGAGAGAGGCATTAGCCTCCTTTGAAAATGAGGAGTGGCAGAGAGTGGTATCAAATATGGAACCTGGTGACAAAGTGGAGATTGTTGTTGTTTTTTGGAGCAGTTTCATTGTGATGAAGTCAACAGTTTATCTCATATATGATGAACCAATCGGTGAAATATTGAAGCAATTTCATGCACTTGATAAGAATGTTCTTGTTGGTAGTGATGATGAAAATGTATGTGCTGCAAAGAGGATCTCTCCTCATGTAGAGCCTGCAGATGATTTTAAACAAAACCAGAAAAGAAGAAAATTTGACTGAAGATGAAAGACGTGAATGAATTGCTGGGTAACATTTAATTTGAGTTAATTTTCCAATTCGGTCCTCCAATTGTTCTGCACTGTTAGGTTAATCCCCTGAAATAAGAGTGTTTCAAAGGATAACTTTCTGGACTAAAATGACATACAATCTATCATTTAAAAGAGAGCATGTCTGAATTTTCCTTATTTCTACAATTTTGAAGATCATTTTGTGGTGTTATGCATTTAATTCTCATGGTTCATGTAAAACTTGTATTGGTGCTGCTAGTTGTGACTGATTGATGAATTAGAGTTTCCAACAGTGAATTGCTGGTTTTATGTGTAGATTGAATTGCTGGTATGTGTAGATTGGTGGCTACTATTGCTTTTATTGCTGAAGCGTGGTGTGCCTGGGAAAGTCAAGTTGGGATCTTGGTTTCACAGAAGTCCAACTTTTGATCAAGAAAGTAGTAGTATACTTAAACTGAATTTGCAGGTGGAAATCAGCTATGTTTTAAGTGAAGGCATTCAAAATGCAGACAATCTTGGAAATTTCAGCATGCTTCAAGGTTGAAAAAGGCATTATATGACCTGAAACAATCCCCTCGGACATGGATTTGAAGGTTCAGGAAGGTTATGGCATCTTTGGGCTATAAGCAAAGTCAAGAAGATCATACATTGTTCATCAAACACTCCCCACAAGGGGGAGTAATAGTTTTTTTTTAGTATACGTGGATGACATCATCATGACTGAAAGGAGCAACAAGTATTGAGTCAGTATTTAGCTAAGGAGTTTGAAATGGAAACTCTTGGAAAGCTGAAGTACTTTCTGGGAATCGAGGTGGCACATTCCAAAAAAGGCATTTTTATATCTCAACAAAAATACACTACAGATTTACTCAAGGAGACAAAGAAAACAATTTGTAAACCTACGAGCACTCTTATGGATCCAAATTTGAAATTGGGTAGTACAAAAGATGTTATAGTAGATAAAGAAATTTATCGATGTCTAGTTGGGAAATTAATTTACTTGTCTCACACTAGACCAGATATTGCATATGTTGTGAGTATGGTTAGTCAATTCATGCATTGTCCAAAAGAGGTTCATTTACATGTAGTAAGGAAACTTCAGGAAGAGGAATTTTGTTCAAAAGAAATAGGAATACAACACTTGAAGCTTACACTGATGCCTACTATGCAGAGTCGATTGTTGATAGGAGATCCACTACAGAGTACTGCACCTTTCTTGGAGGAAATATTGTGACTTGGAGAAGTAAAAAAGCAAAATGTAGTAGCATGTTCTAGTGCTTAAGCTGAATTTCGAGTCATGTCACAAGGCATTTGTGAATTACTTTGGCTCAAAATTATTTTAGAAGACTTGAAAGTCAAATGGAAAGGACCTATGAAGCTCTACCGTGATAACAAGCCAGCTATCGTAACCCAGTCCAACATGGTCGAACCAAGCATATAGAGGTTGATAGACACTTCGATAGTAGGCTGATTTGCACCTCATATGTGTCCTCACAATGGCAACTTGCGGATATTCTCACCAAAGGATTGAGTTGCTCAAATTTTGAACGAATTGTATCCAAGTTGGAAATGGAGAATACCTATTTCATTGAGGGAGAGTGTTGGAAATAACAAGATTCATTTATGTATCCCATAATCTTAAATTGGTCATCCGACTTCAACCGAAATTTAAAACCTTGTATATAGTTTAGTGATGTCTCAGCCTATAATGTGTCGGATACAATGTAAGTAGTAAGGTACGTAATCTTAATTTGGTTATGCGCATCATAATTAATAAACCTTCGGGTGGGCAGTTTTTTCAGCCTGTGCTCTTGATTTTAGTACTGCTGAATTTATTTTGTTAATGATTTGTGTAATTGCTTCTAAATTCTCAGAAGATTAACTCTGAAAATTTTTATTATGCTAAGTTTTTGGTTTTCCTATAGTGGTTTACTAAGCCATTCAATCTTTAATTTTCTTCACACTAATTAGCATGGAGAAAGATTTATAGACAGATTGTGTCAAGTCTCTGTATAATTCTGTCTGTTTTCTTATTGTACTTTTTTAAGTTTTATTTTCTGAGTTGTACATTATGCTTCATCACAATGAATCTTAATTTTAAAAATTGGCAGGAAAATATTATTCACAAAGGTATTAACTAGAAAAAGTCACAAAAATAAAAAATTCACATAATCTTTTTAAGCAATGATACAGTTTATGAATGTCTAGGATGAGAATTGAAATGTCATTATACAAATGAACCAAAATACTATCAGATTTCAATTGTTGGGATTTTCTCCTCTAGAATACATGATTCTTCACTTTAAACGTTATAGAGGAAGAAATGATTCATTATAAACAGCTGAGATTTTAATCATATGTACATAAACAACTATAAACTTATTAAATCTCATCTACTCAGAAAAACAAAGAAGGCAACTATAAACTTATTAAATCTCATCTACTCAGAAAAACAAAGAAGACAACGCATGACATGTTCTCTGATTTTTTCCAGATTTCCTGGCCAAATCTGAGAACAATTTGAGCAGGCTGACCCATTTTTTTTAAATTCAAGGCTACATTTCTCAAATTGGATAAATTAGATCTTCTCAAACTTGTAAAAATTGAAGTTGTGTGAAACATGCCAACAACTCAATTAGTACTTCTTGTCACTTTTTTGTATGAATACTTCTTAGCAATCCAAAGATACACAATGAAGTTGAGGACACTAAGTATTGTCAAAAGCCAATAGAAGTAATCAAGATGTCCCCTATTCATGTTATCAGGAATCCAACCAAGACTTCCATTTCTTGTTGTAACTTTGGTGACAATAATCACAAGCAATGTGCTCACATAATTTCCCAATGCATTAGTTGTGAGTGAAAGTGCGGAGCATAAACTTCTCATAGCATCCGGCGCTTGACTGTAAAAGAACTCCATCTGACCGATATTAGTGAAAACTTCAGCCGCTCCAATGAGAAAGTATTGAGGTACTTGCCAGAAGATCGATAAAGGGATGGTTTCGAGATCGTAGTAGTTGTTTTTACGGACTATGTCGAGGCGAACGACTTCGAGAATGCCTGCCACTATCATGGATATGATGGAGATGACTAGTCCGATTCCAATTCTTTGAAGTTGTGTGAATCCGTGTTCGTGGCCGGTGAACTTTCTTGCGAAGGGGACGATAACTCGATCATAGACCGGAGCCCAGAAGATGACGCTTAGAGTGTCGAAAAGGGAGAGGGATGCAGACGGAATTTTGAAGTGAGGACCTATATGTTGATCCATAGTGTTGCCTTGTAACACAAACATTGTTCCCATTTGACTGTAGACTGTTGCAAAGGCTATCAGTGATGCCCAAACGGGGAGTAATCGGACGACCGATTTGAGTTCTTCGACTTGTGTTACTGTGCAGAGCCTCCATGGATTTGGTACATCTTTACTCCGGTCGGATTCTGTTTCTACAGCTGCCTTATCTAAACACCTGGAATCAGAGAGTTTTTTGTTGGTTATAATATAAGATAAGAATGTAAAGCAAACTTTAGAATTAATGGATAAATAGAATTACTGCTAAGTGTATGTTTGGATTTATGAAAATGATGGAATAGGATGATGCTAGGTTTAGTTGTTTGGATTGCTTAGACTGTCCATTCAATCTTATCAAGATGTTATGAGGTACTTCCTCAATAGCCTAACAATCTATTTCATACCCTCCTAAATCATAATAGAATTTGAAGATATCATTATCACTACTAATTTTAATCATCATCATAAAAATAATCGAAAACATGTGATAACTCACTTCATTTCATTAGTGTGTTCAAGTTTGCGGCTCCCTTTGATGTTAGATTCTGCATCAGCAGTCTCATAAAGAAGAGACTTATCATCTGGAACTTGTAGCCCAAGTTTCTTAAATGCCACAACTATAACTTGACAAATCCTTGTAAGAGGACTTCCACCGGGCACTTGAAGTCGGTACCATTGACTACCGATGAAGAAAAATATAATCGCGATGACCATCGCAACTCCAGGCACTCCAAAACCCCATCCCCATCCCACATTCATCTGTATCCAAACCAACACCGAGGAAGCGATGAGTGCGCCAATATTAATCGAGAAGTAAAACCAATTGAAAAAAGAGCTTTTCTTTTTCCTCTCGATCTCATCGTTTTCATCAAATTGGTCGGCACCGAAAGATGAAACACACGGTTTGATACCTCCGGTTCCGAGAGCAATCAAGTAGAGTGCTATATAGCATGCTGCAGTTTGTCCTGATGTTGGTTTGCAACCATTAGCATCACATGAAGGTATTAATCCAGGTGCAACTGCTGAAAATGTTAAAAGTGCCATTCCCTGAAAAGTACAAGTATTAATCCTTTCATTCTTGATAATAATGTTCTTAAACACAGTTCAAGTATAACCTGAATTAAAATTTCTTGAAAATATCAAATGCACGTGCATTGTAAAATAGTTTTACACTCATATTCAATAAAAGCTCATGATATTGCCGTTAAGTCTACTTTGTAACTGCAATTTAAAAATAACCACAAAATAAGAGATTTTCATTGGACGTCAGTGTAATACTAGTTTACACTGATAATGCATATCTCATTTTCTCATAAATAGAATAGAATTGGAAGCATTGTTCTCTAGTTCAAGAATTATGACAGGAGTTCAATTGTCTAGAATATATTAAAGTTTGGGTTTATGCTTGAGTAATGATCTATGAAGCATTGACACAGACACAGACACAAACACCAGACATGACTGTTAGGATATAGAATAAAGGGAAATTAAAGTAGTTATGAGTTATTAGAGTAGTTAGGAGATAGGAACTTTTATAGGTCTGTTAGTTATTTTCTATTTCTATTTTAGATTTGTTAGTGTTCTGTTTCTGTTTTCCTATTCCTTAGGCTAGAGTTGATTGATCCTTATCCCTTTTATCCCATTGTATAGAGAACCTATAAATAAATGTTCTCTTCCCCTTAGAAAGGAGCTTTTTCCAAACTTAGAATTTTTCATTAACCGGTTGAAGGGTGCATTCACCCTTGAAGAGCAGATCCACTCTTGCTATCCTTTCTTTATCATTAATAAAATTATAGGGATAAATAAAGTTCTTTTGCTACTAACTTCTTTCAAAAGAACCTAAAAATGACATTGACACTGACAAGTAGACAATTTTTTTAAAAATGGAAGTGATTGAATGTAATCACATATGTCGGTGTCTTGTCAGTGTCAAACACTGACACATGTTGAACACCGAACACTACTTCAATCCGAGGTTTCCGTGCTACATAGGTAAGGATAGATAAAAATAACAATATATTACCTAATTGAAAAAAATATTTATTGTCAAACAAAAGTATTGATCCTTGTTGACATTTAAATATGAATTGAAATTGAAAAGACTGCAGATTAAATGCATTTATCAATTATCAAAACATTTCAACATAAAGGAAAATATTGTCTTCAAAATGAACTTACAAGGACATAGATACATGAGAAACTGGCAATTGTCCAGTATCTTCCAAAATATGAATCAGCTACAAAGGCTCCAAGCAATGGTGTGAGGTAGCATGTCCCTGACCATGTTGTGACAGTATTTGCAGCAGCTGCATTTCCTTGACCGTAATGGTCTTGGAGATAGTTCACCAAGTTTGTACTCATGCCATAGTAAGCCAATCTTTCACAACATTCATTTCCTGCAACATTTTTTCATTTCAACATCTTAGTTGGATCAAATTCTAATACAAAAATGTGTATCAGATGGATTTGGTTCCTCTAAAGTGACCAATGCACTTTAAAATGTAAGTATTATCTATTATTGATTAACAATTCAAAGGCAAATATTGCATGTGTATCATAATAAATCACAAGGTTGTTGAAATAACCACAATTGATTTCCTCACTTTACGCGCTTTACAAGAGCCAAATTCGTATCAGATATGACATTAAAGGTTATGAAAGGCATAAAAGAAGATTTTAATACCGAGAATAAAGCTGCATGCTTTCCAATTTCCTGTCTTTTTCTTGTTGGCTGGTTTTTTGTGAATGTCTATTGTTCCATCTTCTGTATATGAGCCATCTCCTTCAACCACATCATGTTTTTTAGTGACATGTTCCATAGTAGCAAAATAGATTTTCCTATTTGCTAGTTTTTTGTTCGCGTTGTTACCTACAAACTAAAGACCTGTTTGTAGGTTTCTGCAAATTAACAAACAAGTAATCAAGACCGGACCTCAAACCCTGGTGAAGGAGAAAATATTAAGATAACTAATATATACTAACATTTGTCGATCCATACAAAGCAAGAGATTATCGGAGAAACAAAGAAAACATACTAGAAAAAAATGCAAGTTGAATTATGGAATTCATGTTCATATATAAATGTTTGATTTAGATTTTTCTTATAAGAGTAGAAATAGGATAGAGAATTTGAGCAAAACAATGAATTTGTGAGCTTATAAAACCCCAATCAAAATCTTTTAAAATCATGTATGTAGTCAAATTTACATAATTCACGTAAAATCACCCAAAATCTTTCAATTAACATTGGTTTGTGGTAACATTTTAATAGATATAATAAATCAAATTAAAAAATTTCTAGCTGCAGAATATATGTTATGATAATAATATTACAAAGTACAAACACCTAAAATATAAGCCAACAACATGATAGCAAAACCTAACAGAAACTAAAAAGAGACACTCACATATGTGGAATCCAAAAGCCACTTTATTATCAATACAACAAAAACAATATAAAAAAGAGAGAAATGAAAAGTGTCAAGTTCTTTTGCCATGAGTGAAAAGGTAGAATAAGAAGGCATGATTATTGAAATTAATATGCACCACAAAAATACATGATTATTCAATTTGTTTCTTGACCATAGAGACAAATAGGAATAGAAAATAAAATCATAATGTTAGAACATATAATTGCGTTCAAAGTTTAGCCACTAATCTTGATATTCCAGTAAAATGCGAGCAAATATGGCCGCAATTGAGTCACAATTATGGTTGCAATGCAATTGCAGAGACTCTAAAACCTTTATATTGCGAAAAATAAACCAATTCAAGTGGAAAGTGAGACTTTAGTTACATGAAAGCCTAGTAGAATTCCTCATTATATTTTCAAACCATAGTTCTAAATTACTGTTTGCAACTTCAATTGATATCACAATATAAAGGTTTTAGAGGTATCTGCAACAAATCATCATATTTTGCCACAAAATAAAGTTTGCAACGTAACTACAACCGCGACTATAATCCAATGATTCAAACAACAAATTAAACCACATGCAAATAAGAATATTCTATAATGCATGCAAATGCAGACATATAACACAAAACCAACCAAAAAATGTTGAGGCTTATCGAAGAATTAGAAAAAATAAATAAAATAAAGGGTTGTAATTTATGAAAAAGTTAGGAACTTTAATTATTTTGAGAAATTCTGAACGTGGAAAAAACTAGAAAACACAAGAACTGACCTAGGTATTAACCTTGTCCACTGGAAGAGAAATAAAAAAGAAACAAATATGAAGAAGAAGAAGAAAAAAAATTCCCCTTCTTTTGTCGTCTTGTTGCTCCTTCACTCTCTTATCCTATTTTATGTGAGATTCTGTTTCTTGATATTATATAGCCAAATAGAAACAAGATGAATATATTAGTAAGGTCTAAATCAAATCAAAGTGTGAATTTATTTACTATTCCATCTAAAAACATAATTAATTTTGCAGCTGTATCCACTAATTACTCTAATAATTAATATTATTTTTTTCGTGTTAATGCTGATATGGTTTAAATTATGAATTATATACATTCACATTTTTAACTTATTTTTCTTATATTATCAAATCGAACTAGTAAAAAGTATTCCTTTTATTATGAAAAAATAAATCAATGAATAATTTCCTTTATTTTTTTTTGTTTGTTGTTTTTCATGTTTTTTGAAGCTTTTTTATTTTAGAAAAAATAATCATTATTAAAGTTTTTATTGATTTGTT
>JBBPBQ010020323.1:17371954-17397907 GCA_037974755.1 Cicer yamashitae
AATATAAATATAATTGAATTTTGAGTAAAAAAAGCTATATATATATATAACTGAATTTAAAAATAATTGAAATTATTGAGAGATTATTATCAAATTATTTCCTCTATAGAATTCAGGTTTCTAACAAATTGATTGGTTGTAATTTTCCTAAGATTATTTTACTTTTTATTTTTCATAGATTTTCTCCAATAATTTGAAGTGCACTGAATATTAAAGTAATTCTTTTAGTAGAGATTTGAATCCACCACGTTTTAATAGTCTACTTCATTCCACTATAAAAACTAATTTATTTTTAGAAACTATTAAAAATAGCTATTCATTTTAAGTAATTTTTATATTTTCATTTATTTTAAAATTATAACAAAACAAACACAAACTTTCAAAAGTAATTATTTTACGAAAAAATTATAGGAAATACACCATAATTTATATCTATATTTTATATTATAAAAAATAATGAAATTTGTTCCTGTCAGAAAATTGTACATATGGTGCGCCAAAGTTTCTTACACCACATACCTCCTTACACAAATATAATAGATACACATGCAATAAAGGTAAAAATTATTTATATAATTATTAATTTAAAATATCATGAAAAAAGAAATAAATAATGTACCATCAATGATGGTAAATATTTATTTATATAAAAAAATAGTATAAATATGATATAAATATATCCAATTATAGTATATTATATTTTATATACGTTCAATTACCAAATCAAATACACAATTCTTTCTTTAATAATATAATTCTATTTTATATAAATATAATATAAATTGACAAGAAATCACAAACATAAATTTGGATACTAATTAAATAATAAAATCTTACATGAGCGGCTTATCATTAAAAAATTTTTTTATATACATATAACAATAAATATATCAAAATCTCAATTACCTAATACGAAGATGTCAATTTTTACATGTGCTGTTTATTATTCAATTTTACATACAACAAATATATATATATCTATATATATATATATAATTGAATTTAAAAATAATTAAAATTATTGAGAGATTACTATCAAATTCTTTCCTCTATAGAATTCAAGTTTCTATAAAATTGATTGATTGTAATTTTTATTATTTTTCTTTTTATTTTTTATAAGTTTTTTTCATTGGAGATAATTCGAGGTGTGTTGAATATTAAATGTGAATACTTCTTTTAGTAGAAATTCAGATCCATCAAATTGTGAGAGTCTAGTTCATTCCACTAAACCAAATTCTCATAATTTGCCCATCATTCTATTTTGGTTTGTTACCATTAACATTCTATTTTGGTTTGTTACCATTAATTTGAGATACATTTTTTTACCATTAATTTGTTTCCGAAATGGTATTCAATCTCCATTGATATCAAGACCTTTCTTTATTGATTTTTCTGTTTTCGTGCTCTTTTCAAATTTCAATATTTTGCAATTTACTCAAGAATATTTTAAAATAATTTATTGAAGTGCAAATACATCATTATAGACTAGTGATATTCCAAATATGTTGCATCCAAATAACTTAACAATCATTTACAGCTCTTCAAAAATAACGGAAAAACAAAATAATGAGGGACATAAACCAAAGTTCATTCAAAGAAATCAACAAAAACTAAAATTAGAATGACATGGTCTATTAGACATGAAGTCATTCTTATTACTATAAGGCATATTGTCTCACGTGTTAGTACAAAAATGATTTTAGCTACAATCTTTTGGTTGATATTTTGATGATAATAAAACAAACAAATAAGAATAATTATCCGCTAATTGTATTTGCTGAGTGTGCAAACTAATTTAGAAGATAAATATTTAAATTAATGATTATCTATTTTAAGATAACATAAATTATGAGTAAATTAGAGATAATAATCTAAGTGTTTTTAACACAAAAAATATTATCACATAATAAACAAGTAATTATGTTTACAAACAGAGTAAATCATAATATAGCAATAAGAAGCATTGAAACAAGCATATGATTATCTACAATCCGTGTCAAAGCATTAAAGACAAAGGAAACACAAGTCAATGATTGAACCTCAAATCACAAAGGAAAAGAACGCTACAATGATTATCTGTCCCTGACTAAAGACCCGTGTCAATCATTTGACTCATAGGTGATAAGCTAAAATTTATCTATTTTTATAGTTTTGTTTGATAGGTTAATCTGATGTTTTTAATCCAGTTTTAGTTCTATTTCACTACCATTTTGTTTAGTTTTGGTTGCAAGGAGAAGTGAAGGAATAAGCGAAGATTCTTGATGCAAAGAGCCATAAAGTCAAGTGGTGCAATCATCTTTCATCTTTATCAAGAAGATGAAAGAAAAACAAGTTCCAGCAAGAATTACAGTATTATTGTAATGGACATTACGACAGTAATGGTTGGACGAGAAAAAAGTGAGAATTTGCCACACCAAGGCAACATGGATTACTACCTGGCCGTAATCTACTCAACTTCTGCTGCTAAACCATTTTTCTTCTATGAAATTTTAAAAGTTTCGTGTAATTAAAACCCATGAAGGCATCTAGGTCTATAAAAAAGGACGAAAATACTCAGTTTGAGACAACTTCCTACTTACAATTTCTTGTTACTCTTGATTTTGTTCTTGTAATTTTTCCCGCAAATTTCTAGTTTAAATAATATTCAGTTTATTGTGTTATTTTATTATGTTATTTTATATTTCCAATGTTTTTATATATAAGCTTTGGTTCTACTATGATCATGTGTGAGTATATCTTCATGGATATTGATCTTTTAATCTAATCTCAGCAAAAATCATGTTCATACTTGGATATCAAATAATATACTTGAAGACTGATTTTAATCGGTCTTCACACCTTGATCATGTAGCAGCCTTCTCAAGTCTATTACTCTAGCAGGCCAACTGAAGTTCAGTTTGTCGATGGTTACTACTTTTTTCAACATGTCTGCTGGGTTCCTACTTCCTTCAATTTTCTTTAATGCCAGCACCTCATCCTCAAGAAGAGATCTGAGGAAGTGATAATGAAGATCAATGTGCTTTTTTCTTGAATGAAATGCAGAATTCTTTGCCAGATGTATTGCGTTGTGACTACCACAATACAAAGCACTTTGCTCTTGGATGAAACCCAACTCTATTAACAACCCTTGAAGCCATATTATCTCTTTGCTAGCATTTGTTACTGCTACATACTCAACTTCTGTTGTGGATAATGCAACAATATTTTGTATCTGCGACATCCAACTAACTGTTGTAGTACGAACAATGAATATATAACCAATGGTACTTCTTCGGTGGCCGACCTCACCTGAAATGGCTGCATCTACGTAGCCTTGTACTTTCACTTCTTCTTTACCGAAGTATAAACACTTTTTTGTGGTGGCTCGTAGATATCTCAAAATCCATTTTACTGCTTCCCAATGAGTTTTACTTAAATTTGACATAAACCTGCTAACAACTCCCACTGCATGGCCAATGTCTGGCCTCGTACAGACCATTGTGTACATCAAACTTCCAATGGTTGAAGCATATGAAATCTTAGCCATCAGTTCTCTTTCTTCCTCTGTCTGAGGTGATTGTTCCTTGGTCAAGCGAAAGTGACTTGCCAAAGGTGTGCTAACCAGTTTGGCGTTACCGATTTGGAATCTTTGCAAAAGACGATTGATGTACGTTTCCTGAGATAACTGCAAAATTATCTTTTGCTTATCTCTCGTGATTTACATTCCAAGGATCTTTTTTGCAGTACCCAAGTCCATCATGTCAAATTCTTTTGACAACTGCATCTTCAAGTTTCTGATCTCGTCCATATTTGAACCTGCTACTAACATATCATCAACATAAAGTAGAAAAATGATATACTTAGAGTTATATCTCTTAAAGAAGCAACAGTGGTCAGTGTTGCACTTTTGGAAATCTTCCTTGTGCATGAAGCTTTCAAACTTTCTGCCTTGGAGCTTGTTTTAGGCCATACAAGCTCTTCTTTAGTTTGCACACCTTGCTCTCTTTCCCTTTTCTGGGAATCCTTTAGGTTGGTGCATGTATATCTCCTCATTTAAGTCTCCATGAAGAAACACAGTCTTCATGTCAAACTACTCAAGAAAGAGCTCTTCATTGGAAACAATACTTAAGACTGACCTGATAGTATTGAGCTTCACAATTGGAGAAAAAATCTCTTTGTAGTCAACTTCTTCCTCTTGTTGGAATCCTTTGACCACCAATTGAGCTTTGTATCTTTTGGAGCCATCATGATCCTCCTTAACTTGATACACTCATTTTTTGTGAAGTGCCTTCTTTCCTATAGGTAACTCAACTAGTTCCCATGTTTGATTGGAGATTAAAGACTTCATCTCATCTTTCATGGAAAGCTCCCATATGTTGACATCTATGGTATGACATACTTCTGCACAGTCTTCAAGCTCTCCTTCATCTATCAGTAACATGTAGTCCATGTACCTCATATTAGGCACATGATTTCGAGAAGACCTTATCAACCAAGGAGTTGAAGTATAATGCTCTAATGTGTTAGATTCTTGTTCGTTGCTCGATTCAATTGATTGTTCTGATTGAGAACTTTCAACTATACGACTTCTTGGAACACCATCTATTTCGGCAGACACTGGCCCAGTAAGTTTTGAATCACTAGTGGATGTGTTATATCTATCATTGGGCACCACTTTTTCATTGAAAAGGATCACATCTCTACTACGGATCATCTTTTTGTTTTCATTATCCCATAGGCGGTAGCCAAACTCATCCTCTCCATTGCACTTCTTGGATTTGGCATCAAGTTTATTTCTACCTTGATCACTGATATGCACATAAGCTAAACAACCGAAAACTCTAAGATGTGAGAGTTTTACCTCTTTTCCACTCCATACTTCTTCTGGTATTATATGCTCCAATGGCATTGATGGACCTTGGTTAATCAACTAAGTTGTTGCGTTGACTGCTTCTACCCAAAATAGTTTTGGTAGGCCTGGTTGAATATGCAAACTTCTACCTCTCTCAATCAACGCTTGATTCATATGCTCAACTACACCGTTGTGTTGAAGCGTAGTTGGCACGATTCTTTCCATTATGATCCTGTGCTCATAGCAAAACTTCTTGAATTTAGTGTCTTCATATTCACTACCATTGTTGGTTCTGAGATTTTTTATTTTCAATCTTGTCTCTTTTTCTAACATGGCTTTCCACTTCTTGAAAGCCTCTAATACTTTAGACTTATGTTTTAGAAAGTATATCCATACCTTCCTAAAGTGATCATCGATGAAAGTCATGAAGAAATGTTTCCCACCAATGGATGAGACAGTTGTTGGATCCCAAATATCATAGTGGACCAATTCAAGTTTCTCTTTCTTTGGGGTTCTTCCACTTGTCTGAAGCTGACTCTTTTCTGCTATCCAAGTATATAATCTTCACAAATGTCAATTTCTATTGACCAAAGATTTGGAAGTTTTCCCTTTGAGTGCATAATCTTCATCCATTTCTCACTTATATGGCCAAGTCTCTAATGCCATAGATTGGGATTTTCATTGCTACAATTGCAATCAAATGACATGCTCTTGCTGTCTTGGAAAGTGTGCCACTCTTTTTGCTGCGAGCAATCGTCATTGCACCCTTTGAAATCTTCCAATCGTCACTGTGGAAGACTGCTGAGTAGCCATCATTGGCTAATTGGCCCATTGGGATTACGTTTTTTATCAAGTCGGGAATATGTCTGACATTTTTCAATCCACATATAGACCCATTCAACTTAATCTTCACTACACCTTTGCCCACAATATCACAAGATTGTTCATTATCAAGGTAAATGTTACCAAGGTTGTTGGGGACATAATTCTCAAAGAATTTTTTATCTGAAGTAGTATAAAAGGATGATCTAGAGTCTAACGCCCAAGACTCTTCCTTGCTCTCCAAAGAGCATATTAGTGCATCACCCTCTCTTGATGTGGAAGCAATATTCTCCTCATCTTTCTTCTCTTGATTCTTTGGTTGACTCTTGCATTGCTTTTTGTAGTTCCCAGTCTTTCCATAATTCCAACACTCCATAGTTTTCAAGTTATTAGAATTATGATGATTTTTGAATTTGGATCGCCTATCCTTTGATTTACTACATCCATTTCCTCTAGTTGAATTTATTCCTCTTTACTTTGTGTCTAATACTGAAGAGGATGACAATTCACCCAACTCTCTTCGTTGGATCTCTTCACTGAGAACCAGATCACGAACATCATTAAATTTCAACCTTTTGTTTCTTGACGAGCTTGTCATAGCCATGATAGTAATATTTCAACTATCTGGTAGGGAAGACAAAAGTATCAATGCTCGTACTTCATCGTCAAAGTCGATTCCAATCGAACTCAATTGGGTTGTGACGATGTTGAGTTCATTGAGATGTTACACCACAACTACATCTTCTGTCATCCGTAACGTAAACAACTGCCTCATCAAATGAATTTTATTTGAGGTTGACGACTTTTCATATATGCTAGAAAGAGCCGACATAAGACTTGATGTGGTCTTTTACTTTGCAACGTTAAAAATAGCATTACGAGATAATGTTAATCAAATAACACCAAGGGCTTGCCTGTCGAGAAGTTTCCAATCATCTTCCTTCATTTGGGTTGGTTTCCTTTGCGTGAGAGGTTGGTACATGTTTTCCTGATACAAGTAATCCTTAATTTGCATATTCCAAAACCAAAGTCTGCATCATCGAACTTTTCAATTTTCACTTTTCCTTCGTCTGCAGCCATTACTCTCACTTAAATATGACTTCCTTAGGACCGTTTTCTAAACTAGAGCTCTGATACCACTTGTTAGGAAACTACACAAAATTTCCCGTCGTCAGATTAAAGTGAAAGTGAAAAATGCAGAATAATAACACACAAAATTGACAACAGAATTCGGCCAAATTTGCCTACGTATACAGGTTGCTCAAACCTTTATTTTGAAAGAGGAAAATTTACACAAAGTGTTTACAAACGCTTACAATCTCTCACTGCCCAAAACCCAATTACACCTAAGAATGTCACCTCTAGAAATCTCTCTAGCTCTCTTGAAATTCTTTCAATGTTTGAATTCTCTTCAAGTTGGAATGAATTTCACTCTTCATTCATCACCTCTATTTCTAGGTGATTTAGATCACTTGCTTTATGAGCATGTTTCTTGATGACCAAGTTTACTCCAAGGTTAAGCAACTTCCTTCATGGCTAAGAAACTTTCTTCTTGGCTATGTCTTCTTACTTGATTACTAAGTTTACATGGTTACTAAGTTTACTTGGTAGCTAAGTCTTATCTTGACTTTAACATTATTTTTATTGTGAATTTTAATAAAAAATAACTATCAACAATCACCGCTTTAACTAATCATCATAGTATAGAGACAATAGTATTAATAACAAAGTGCTTGTGGGAACGATAGTTTTTTACTACATGATAATAACGTGCACTTGCGGTCATATCAAGTTTTTGGTGTTGTTATTGGGGACTTTGCTTTTGATATTAATTCTTTTTCTATACCGATTAGACTAAAATTTATTTTTATTTTTATGTTGCTAATTGTTCTCTCTCTTTGAATGTGAAGAATATGAAGTCTTGGGAATCTTGCCGACCCAATACTCGAGATAGAAAGATTTTTTCAAAGGAGAAAAAGATCCATTTTAAAATAGAATGTTTATGAACAAGAAAAAGATTTCAAAATGGCTAAAAATAGAACCTTGAAAGAATATGCCTCTCTCAATACTACAAAACCGCATTTGAGTATTACGCGACTGATGGTAGAGGCTAATAATTTTGAAATAAAACCTTTGTTGTTGTCCATGGTACAACAAAACCTATTCTCCGATACTCTAACAGATGATCCAAACCTCCATTTGTCTTTTTTTTAGAGTATTGTGACACTTTGAAAATGAATGGAGTGACTAGTGATGCCATTAGATTAAAGCTTTTCCCTTTTTCATTAAGGGATATAGCTAGAGCTTGGCTACATTCGTTGCCCTTTGAATCCATTACCAAATCAAATTAGTTAAAGCAAGCATTCCTTGCTAGATACTTCCCACCAAGCATAACTGCACAATTGAGAAATCAAATCACAAGTTTTTGTCAAAAATATGGAGAATCGCTCTATGAAGCATAGAAGCACTTCAAAGAGATGCTAAGATTGTTCCCTCATCATGGGTTGGAGAGCTGGCTAATTGTCTATACATTCTACAATGGACTCTCATAGATTCTATTGCAAAAGGAGCGTTGATGAACAAGAACATAGAAGAAGCTTTTGAAGTTTCAATAACATAAGAAAAGGGAGTTTGAATTGTGTTATAGTTTTTTAAAGCAGTTTTTAAATTTTAATCGTAACTTGGTGATTAAGGCTATTTGGAAAATAAAAGCAAGGAGAAAAAGAAGAACACACAAGGAATTTTATACTAGTTTGCCACCAATCTGGTTGGCTACGTCCAGTACCTTCACTTGAAGGATTTCTTCCAGTAATTCAACCTGAATCACAAAAACCGCTTAACCTCACCCAATTAAGTCTACTCAACCTTCTGGTTGAAACTCCAACACGTTGAGGCAAATATAACAGCCACTAATGGGCTAAATTCCAAGTGTTTGTTTGGTTTGTTTGATTCTCAATGAGAGGATATATATGTTTCTAACACTATCTAGCACTTAGATAAATATGTGTTTGTACAAGTGCTTAATGTTCAAACAATAATGATGTTTGAATCTGTTCTAAGTATTTGATGTTGATCAAAGTGTTTAATGTTCACAGTATTTGTATCGACGTTTTTTGTATTAATGTTCTTCAAAGTTCCAAGTGCATGATTTCTTCAAAGTATTTGATGTTGATTTCAATTCTTGACTTTGTTGTTTCAAGTTGTTTCTTAATGCTATTGATCCATTATTGTTATTCAATCTGATTTTGATCAAAGCTTGTTGTATGTTCTTGTTCTTGATCAACGTGATTTTGTATCAATGTGTTCTTGATCAAACTTTATCATTTGAAGGAGTTGTTCAATGGTTTTGTGCCAAATCAAGTTTTTATCAACATTTTATGCAAAGTAGTTTGTGAAAATTGTTGTAAGATTATTCAATTGTAGTTAGGTTAGGTTGTTGTTTTCGTGTGTTGTTCTAATTGCTGAAACAAAGTAGAATCCTTTTAATACTTAATTATGGAACATATACCTTACTTCAGTATTGAATTGAGACATTGCCTTGTTTCAATTTTATTCAGTTCTTAATTGATGTGTTTAATCCGGTGCGACGCTTGCTGTTTCACCTTTTGATTGTTACTGCATATTTCGAATTTGTTATTGCCGTTGTCGGCGATGATTCCTTTGCAAATCAGTTATGCCAATTAAAAAAAAAAACTTAGCCAATATTTCCATTAAGTACAATTTGGAAGGTAACTGACTGGAACTTTTCTTGTATTTTTCCAAGTCTTTTCTGAAATTTAACATCTTCAAGAATTAGTATCAGAGGAAAAATTGCCAGTATCAGGATCAGAGGCAACATTTTCCTGTTTTAGAGTCTGATCTAGAATCCTCTAGATTTCATTAGAATTACATCTTTAGAGTCATTCACAACTTCCAGAATCGTTGACGTTCATCAGAGGCATTGGCTTTTTTTTCATATGCATTGACTTTTGTCAGAGGTTTGGATTTTTTCAAAGGTGTTGACTTTTTATCAGAGACATTGACTTTTCTCAGAGTCAGATGTCAATGTGTGTATAGTAGATTCAGAAGTATCAGAGTCAGATTAGAGTGTGTTTATATTAGAAGTAGACTCAGATGTTAATGTGTGAATATTAGAGGAAGAATCAATAATCTGCTAGTATTGAATTACTTTTCAGAGGCAGAGACAACTTATCAGAACATGTTGTATATCAAATCATAACGAGTTTATCAGCCTGAGCGCTTTATAGCCAACAAAGGGCGTGCTTCCTCTGATCGTGTTGTTTTCTCTATTCATCGTGTTTCCTCTTATCTGTGCATTTCCTCTGATAATTGAGTTTCCTCTGATCAGTGTGTTTCCTCTAATCATTGCGTATCCTTTGATCAATGTGTTTCCTCTTGTCCCGGCCTAAAATTTCAAGTACTTCTCGAATTCAATGAAGTCACCACCAAAGTTTATTTAAAATAGGGAAAACGTTGGGAAACCCTTACGACATCCTACGACATCCGTTAAAGTTTGGTATTTTAAACCAAATTTTGAGTTCGGGAGTCAATTATGCGTAGGAAAGGTATTAGCACCCTACGACATCCGTTAAAATACGGTTACCTACAATTAATTGTGCAAAATTAATATTAATGTTATTTTAAATATGAATTGTTTTTTTAAATATGAATATGAATATGAATTGTTTTTTTAATGTTATTTTGAAATAAATGTGTGCTTAAGAAAGAGGGGAATTTTTTTTTTAATGTGCTTGATAAGAGTGTGATCTTGCTCCTACGTATGTCCCGGTACGATGGAGAAATCAAAGCTACGTAGTTCTTGGGTAGAAAATGCGGATGTAATGATCATTTTTTTAAAGAAAATTTGTTTTGTTGTTGATAAATAAGGTTGTTTTGACAAAATAAAATAAGTTTATTTAATTTGAATAATTATTTTAAAATACGAATTTTAAGACTACCCAGTTGTATAACTCGTGTCTCGAAAATTCAAGGATTAAAAAGATGTCTCATTTATTTAATATGTTTAAGAATAATTTTACTATTTTGGTTATGAAACGGGAGCTTTTGAAGTCACCAAGTTGTACAACTTGTGTCTTAAAAAAAAATCAAAGACTGAAAGATGTCACATCTAATTAACCAAATTTAAAAGTCGATTTTAGATTAATTTGCTAAAAAAGAGATTGTTAGAACTATCAAATTGTCACAACTTGCATCCTAAAAGATTAAAAAGATGTGATATCTAATTAATCAATTTTTTTTTTTATAAAAAAGTTCATTTATTTAATATAAAAGGAGTTTTCTAAAACTATCAAATTGTCCTAATTGATGTCTTAATAACTCGGAGAACTAAAAACATGTAGTATCAAATTAATCCTTTTAAGCAATTTTGATTCATTTAAAAAAACAAAAAAACAATTATAGATGAAACTAAAAAAAAAAAAACAATGTAAAAGGAAAAGTTGAGCCTAAACAACTAAATAGTGACCTAAAACCCAAAAACCATTTAAACAATACATTAGTTTAAAAAATCTAAAACCTAAGAAAAGAAACGAAGGGAGCGCAAGGAAAAAAGAAAGAAAAAACATAAACATAAACATAAAGAAGAAAGAAGCGGCACACACAAGGAGGAAAGGGGGAGGAAAAGAAAAAAAAGAAATAAAGAAGAAAGAAAAAACAAAAGAATGGTGAGGGAGAATGAGAGAGAGAACAAACACGAGAGAGGGGAAGTGACTCACTAACCTATATTCGTGATGGGGCAACGAAAAAGAAGGTGACGGTGCACGGTTTTGTTGGGCTGTTGAACGGTGGTTGTTCACCGGAGTTGAGTACACGATCAATCGGAGTTGGTGGCGATAGTTACAATTCCTCTTCTTTCTTTTTTCTTCATGTTTTTCTTTGATTTTGTTGGATATTCTGATCGGAAGAGTTTCTCTGGTGAGATACAAAAATGGATTTGATTTTTATCTTTTATTTTTTTTGGGTTTTTATTTTCATGGTGAAATGCATTAATGTATGTACTGAAAGAAAATAAAACAAGGTTGCTGTTGAGTTTCTAAATTTTGTTTAGAAAAATCCTTTTCCCTATTCTTTTCTGAATTCATCCCCCACCCTTTTTTTTTTCTTGATTGATTTTTTTGTCTCAATTTATAGGCTAAAATGCTGAATCTATGTGTCCATGAGATAAAATCATGTTCTGGATTTTTTATTGTTTTGCAGCAAAATCATGCAACCTCATATAATTAAGGAAATAAGTGGCTGGTCTTTTTGATTGAATATTCAAATGGTAAAAATATAACCTTATTAGGAAAAAAAATTTAAAATAAAGGATGCAGTTGCTTGTTGGAAGAAGAAGACGTACAAGAAGGAAGAAAGCAAAAGGAGTACTTTTCTTTGTTTTTTTGTTTTTATTTCCTTTAATTTTTGTGTGTAATGTAATGAGAACACCTATGTTAATATGGATTCAAAATTGCTTCAGATTTATAAAATGACAATTTTTAGAGGACGAAAATAAAAAAAAAGCTACAATTGTAAGAACTAAAAACATATTTAAACCAATAAATAATTTATCCTTGCTTGAAAGAAAACCTTTTTTATGTCCTTGATAGGGAACCATAATTTTTGTTCATGGTGTTGTCAAATAGGCAATGAACCCACCTTTGAGAACCACACATTTAGTTTGATAAATTAGCGTTTTCTCTAATAGCATGTTCTCATTGATTTAGCTACTAAATGTGAGTTTTGGGATTAAACAAGGGCTTGTGTTACATCATCAAATATTATGCCCCTTTATTTCTTTTGAGTGATTATTCACCATTGATTGTGTTCTCTAGAACTTAACTTGCAACCGTCTTAAGGCTAAATTTTCTTGTGATAATGTTTGAAGAAAAAGCACTATAGGATTTAATTTCTTCAAGCCTCAGGACTTGTTTTGTTTTGTTTTATACTTTCCACTAATTTCTCACTTTGAGCTTTACATGAATTATCTTTCTTGGTCCCTTGCTTTATTGAAAAAATCATTCTTGGATGTCTTTTTGAAAATAGTGGAGCAACTTTTAAAAAAAACAAAAAGAATAAAATCGAAAAAAAAGAAAAGAAATAGAAAAGAAAATAAAAAAGAGAATTTTTTTAGTCTATGTTTGAAAGGACACAATAAGGTGCTCTACTCGGAGTAACAGATTGGACTTATTACAAGTGAGATCTCGTTAGGTGAAAAGGTAGAGTATGTGGAGAAAGAGTAAGTAATGTGTTGAGCTCCAATTGTTCAAAAAGGTTACCTGTAATCAAATATTTATTTTGCTATAGCCTTTTTAATATCCCTTTTTTGTGTTTTCCCCACCTATTGTTCCTTGGCCCTATTACAACCTTGAAAAGTGCTTAAGATTGATATATGCTCTCATGAGAGATTTAGTGGAGATTTGGTTAATAGTAAAGCCTATGGTAGGACATTTTGAAGAGCCTATGAGGCTTTTGTGTGAATGCCCATTACCCTAAAACACTGAGAGAATTTGAGAGTTGAGTGTCCTATTGATGAAAATTGTGTTTTCAGAGGAGCCTAAGTCACTAATTTTGAAGCAGAGTTGATTATCCCTTGTTTTTAGAATTTGCTTATTGCTTGCACTTGAACTGAATGTTGAGTTCCCTATTAAGGGTGTCTTCTTGTTCATAACTTTTACCTGAAGCAATTGCTTGAGGACAAGCAACGTTTCAAGCATTTGGGAATTTGATAAGCTAAAATTTATCTGTTTTTATATATTTGTTTGATAGGTTTATTTGATGTTTTAAATCTGGTTTTAGTTCTATTTCACTTCCTTTTTGGTTTGTTTTGGTTGCAAGGAGAAGTTAAGGAATAAGTGAAGATTTTTGGTGCAAAGAGCCATGAAGTTAAGTGGTGTAGTCATGGTCCATCATGATCAAGAAGATGAAAGAAAAGCAAGTTTCAACAAGAATTACTACTTAGGCGTAATGGCCATTACGACCATAATGGTTGGACGAGAAAAAAGTGAGAATTTGCCACACTAAGGTAGCAAGGATTACTACCTTGCCGTAACGACCATTATGATCGTAATATGCTTAACTTCAACTGTTGAACTGTTTTTCTTCTGTGAAATTCTGATGGTTTCTTGTAATTAAAGCCTATGAAGGCACCTAGGACTAGAAAAAGGGACGAAAATACTCAGTTTGAGACAGATTGCTACTGACAATCTCTTGTTACTCTTGCTTTTGTTTTTATAGTTTTCTTAGAAAATTTCTAGTTTCAATAATATTCAGTTTATTGTTTTATTTTATTATGTTATTTTATATTTCCAATATTTTTATATTTAAGCTTTGATTCTACTATGATCATGTATGAGTAGATCTTCCTTGTCTTGGGATTGTAGGATTTCCATTTATGGATCTCTAACAATTTCTATTTCTTTTTGTCATGGGTATTCATCTTTTAATCCAATATTTGCAAAAATCATGTTCGTACTTGGATATCAAATAATATACGGAAAGGTGAATTTGATATCTGATCCATGAGATTGAATAAGAGAATGAAATCATGAAAATAGATTTTGGTTCTCTTGAAATCATGAAAGATATCTTTTCTGAAAGAATTTTGCTAATACATCAACTATTTTGGTTCTCTTGGTTAATTGTTTAAAATATACTTTTGCTCTTTGAAAGAAGGCATTAGTTATAACTATTTATCTGATTTTTAAGAGTTTGACACCCATAACTTGGAGAAGATTAGTTTTATTTTATCCATCATTGTGAGAAAAACTACAATCCCAATGCTTTATTTTTATTACAAATTTTAATCAAAAACCACTATTAACAATTACCATTTTAGCTAATCATCATAGTAAGAAAACATTGGTGCTCACAACAAAGTCCTTGTGGGAACGATAACTTTTACTGCGTGATAATACCATGCATTTGCGGTCCTATCAATAGGTCAAAAGATGAAAGCTTTAAATGAAGCCTCTGGTAAAGTCAATATTCTGGTACAAATAAAACCATCTGATGAACAAAGAAAAAGAATTTACTAAACAAGTTCACAGTGGCTCTGAAGAATTTGTCGAAGTTGTGTCTGACTTTGTTAAATGCCCTCTCAACGCACCTCTAGTGGATCAGATTACAAGCTCACTCTAATGACTTTGCGTCTGATAATTCTGGTAAACCAGTTGACCATTTGGTCAACACTTCAAGTCAACACTCTAATCAAGTCAATGCTTTGATAAGAAGTCAACATTTCAACATCCTCTGCGCATCATAATGGACTTATACTCTGACTGAAGAAGCGCATGACATCTTCTTGTAGTGTCATCCTCTGAGATCTATCTTCTTAAATCAAGATACGCTAAATTAATTATGAAGATTTATATGGATATATCTTAAAGGATGATTTGCCTTAAACGCTAATTCAAGATATCCAACGGTAACATTCTCAAACGGATACATTTCTCAGTATTTAAGTAGAAACCGATCAATATGGAACATGATATTAGAAAATGAAAAGGTAATGTATCAAGAAGGATTTATGTAAAAGCCTAGAACACATGAAAAGAAAAGAATGAATGAAAAATCCTTTAAGTAGAGAGTTACTAGAATTGATGTAAATCAGTCAAAGTATTTTATACACTTGAATTTATATAGGGCTTGAAATGTAATATCCTTTCAATGAGAGTTAGAATCCTAGAAACAAATTATGTGTTAATTCAGACACAAATTGAAATTGATGTAAATCAGGCAGATAGTGGCAACAATTTTTTCATCCATAAGAAGTACCTGAAGAGGTAAAACAATACTTATGAACTTCAACAACAACTTGTCAAAAATTAGGTGTTTAGAAATTTTCTGGTTTTTAGAGACTTAGTGGATTATTTTTCTGATTAGAATAGTTATGGTAAAAAGTAAATGGCAGAAAAATAAAGATATCCTGGTTCCCCTTACGACCAAAGGTACATCTAGTCCTCTTGCACACCACAAGAGATTTTCCACTATTGTTAGAATAAGTACAAGTCCCACCCTAGGACCTCTGTTACAAACTTCCAGCAATCTCCCTAAGATAGCACACCACTATCCTAGTTTACAATACTTGAAGAAAGTACTCCACTTTCCTCAATATACACAATAGCTTGAATGGTTTTACAACAATGACTTTGATTGAAATCAATAAGATATAACAGTTGATGCTTTTTTTTGTACAATGATAACAGTCTAATATAATTTCAAGTACAATAGAGAACATTTCTCAATGATATGACAATGTAAAATGTGTACTTGAAATATGAAAGTAAGACTTTGAACAATTCAAAATATTTCAGAAAGTTTGTTCAAAGTTGTTTTAAGATTGATGTTCAAGTTGTTAAGTTAAATCTGAATCTATGAAGTATTTATACTCCTTAGACGTCACTTAAGTGTAGAGGTTTGATGAACATATGCAATGATCCAGGTTGAATCTGAACTGAAAAATTGCATTGCTTCGCAGTTGTATTAGGCTACAACTTAAGTGTAGTCGAATACACCCCTGTAACGTTCAGTTTTTATTCAAATTTTAAAGCTTGTATTCGAATACACATTTTTGTAGTCGAATACAGATGAGTGAAATTTGCCACTGACTTGGTTTTGTATTCGGCTACATCAAGCTGTAGTTGAATACAAATATTCAGATGTTGTTACTGACTTGGGTTTGTATTCGACTACGACATGCTGTAGTCGAATACAGATGTGCAGTTTTTGGTACTGACTTCATCTGTATCGGCTACACATATATGTAGTCGAATACAACCTTGATTTTTGTCAAAAACTTGATTTTCAAACATTGTTTATGCATTTTGACATTTTGAAAATTCTTTTGATGCATATGCTAAAATGGAAGGTTCTCATGTGCATTTGAAATATATTATTAGATTGCATCAAGTACCTTTACTATGAGTCTTCTAGCATAATGACAATGGTTGACTTGATTGTTGACTTCACTTTGAGCTTGGAACTTGATCACTTTACTTGGTCTTTGTCTTCATCAAAAACATAAGTCTTCTTGCATATTTACATGTTTTCTAGCACCTTCACCATATCCACCAAATGAAACCGTTAATAGAAAAGTCTAAGTTTATCATTTTTTCAACACAATGATTACCTCCCAGAAAATTTAAGAAATGCGAAAGCAAACATTTCTAATCATTGTCAAAACATCCATCCACCTACTATAAATACTCCAAGGTACCAGGGACAAATTACTGAAAGCTTGAACACTCTAAGTAGAGTCACATTCCAACCATGAATATGTACATCCTTTATCTCTAACTATCTCACTTGCATGCATGGCAACACTCAATTCAACATGTAAAGCAGTGTTGATCCCAACATTAGCATCATACTCCCTGAGGAAGTTACCATTAGCATCACAAAATATACCTTTATAATATAAGTTCTTTATGAGTCAACTTTATTTTACTAAACCTGTTTAAAATCATAAGTTGTATGTTTAATAAAGAACATATGTTTTGGTTAAGCAAACCAAGTAATTTTTAGAAATGACAAAACACAATTCAAACTCCCTTTTTTGTGTTTTCTGATCCAGTCAATATTAAGATCATTTAGTTGAGGGCTTCATCTCTGATTGCAAAGATTAAGCAGGGCATCCTCAAAAGAAGGATGAAATGAAAACCAAGAATACCAATCAGCCAGTCCTAGATTTTTTTAGCAAAAGAACATTCAAATAAAAGGTGAGTGGTTGTTTAAATAAGCATGACCTCAAATATTAGGGAATTCAGATTGATAATGCTAGTAATAGACCATTGGCCATTGTGAATGAAACCCACTAACTAACTATATAACAGAAAAACTGTTAGTAAACAAACTAAACTAATATAGCTACTAATTGAATTCACCACAACATCTACCCCTAATTCAAACTAGTTTTTCTTCAAGAGTGCTACTACCAAATCTGCTCTTAGTATCTCAAATCTATCAATTTAATTTCCTTAGTGAACACATATGCAACTTTTGCTTCAGTTGGACAATGAATCACTTCTAATTTCCCCCCTTTGTAACCTGATCACGAGGGAAGTGAAATATGGTTTAACAGTTGATTTGATGTCAATTCACATCAATGTTGTTCTATTTTAACACCAAATCTAATCATAATGCTTGACTTAACTCGCTGTATTAAAAACTCAATTTTCTATTAGTGTGTATTCAACTTCATATAATGAGCAGGCTACTAGATTAGTGCTCCTAAAAACATGAAAGAATAACCGGTGGTGATAAAGCTACTCTTGGTGAAGATATGAGAATCACTATTAAAGTTTTTATCGGTTTATTACAACTGTTTTAAAAAAATGAATCTAAAGAGTAGGAATTACTGACATCAACAAAGTAATGAGAATCACTATTAGAATTTTGATTATCATGCCCTTTTCACACATTGTGTATTCCTTTTTATTTAGCTCTCTTTGAGGACTAAATTGGACTAACATCCCTTGATTAATATTGTAACCGTTATGTGATCTTTCAATCGGCATTGGATGACTATGACGCAATAAAGGAAACTTAAATATATTTTACTCGAATTAGCTTAAGGCTATTTATATAATTATATTATTGTCGTATGTTTTCCCTCATTACTCATATGTAGTTAAAGGGTGTTGGACGCCCAGTTGAACTTCAAGCCGGAGCTTAGTTGGGACATAGAGTGAATACCACCATCTCAAAGTCCCCGACACAAATATTTTTTGACCAAAGGGCTATACTTCAACTTATTGGTCCTTCTTTCTCACAAGCTTCTATTTTCACTAAAAAAGAAAATGAATTTATTAATTATTAATGATTTTGATTTTAAAATAAAAAACTTACTTTTAAGTAATTTTTTAATAATTATTACTTAATTTACGTAATCATTATATTTTTTATCAATACTATATCAATATTGGTATCTTAAACAATGTGTTGTATTTAAATATATTTTAATAATTATATATATTGTTTTTGTCCTTGTAGTTAATAAAGTTGTATTAATAGTATAAATTTAGATTTAATTTATATACATCGACAACATAAAAATATATTTAAATATAAAATATTTTACTAGATGGTTGATGCATACAAATTAAATTCAAATTTACGATATTAATACAAATTTAGTGACATGTCTCAGTCAGCTCTTTGTTTTCCCATTCAACACCATATAGACAACATAGACTAATTCCATGACTAAGTACCACTAAATTTGAAGTCTCACAACTTTATAGAGAATATATATATATATATATATATATATATATATATATATATATATATATATATATATATTTAATTTTACTATTAATTACAAGGTACAATTGATAAAAAAAATATTAAAATGTATTGGAATATAAAATTGATACTCTTTTGATATAAATTCTTTTCACAAATGTATGTGATAGTTATTGTGGGACGGGAGATATTAAATTTTACTATTTTTAAGAAATTATTTATATTTTTCCTAAAATTTCTTTAAATATATATTATCTAAATCAATTTAATTATCTTTCTCTCTACTATAAATAATTTGAGATAATTTTGACAATAATAATTAACTTTGAAAACGAAAAATAAAATAAGAAATTATTTTTAAAAATTACATTTATACATAAATGAAAGGAAGGAGTACATGTTAATATACTTTAGCCTTTTAAGAAGTAAAAAAATATGCAAAAATTTAAACCGAAACTTGCTATATTTATAATAAACAAAAATATTTTAAAAGAAAAATGATCGTACATGCATAAACAGCGTAAAAATTTTACTGCTAATTAATAAAAACTATTAATTTAGTAATTTTATAACATGATTGTAACTTATATCAATCAATAATTATATAATCAATAACTCTAATCAATAACTCTTATTAATTGTAAATATAAATGGAAAACTGTTTACATTGAGACTATAAGTCGAATATTTAAACCATAGAATAAAAAAGTAACACCTTCGCACCATCAATCAACATCAAGCAATTGCATAATGTTGGTTAATGTCTAAGTTGACCAAAACCACTACCACCTATAAATAATCAAAAAAGTATATAGCTATATAGTTTCAGCATAAACATTTTATTACACTTTGACCTACCTTTTTGTGTGTTATTCCGTTACCTACCCAAAGAGAGGGATCTAGAAAGACATAGAGAAAAGAAATTAAAGTGGAATATAGAACACATTAGGAAGGTGACAGAGTTGTTAACATACCCAACATTAGTTTAATCTTGGCTTTCAAACCAAACATGATGTGTACCTTCTATGTGTTGCTACATGATAGATGACCTACAATTTTGAAAGCCATTTCTCAACCATATATTATATAATTTGTAAACTAAGCAATAAGCATCCTTAGTGCAACCAGCTTCTAGTTCCTTAGCCCCTACCATTTTGATATATATTGTCACTAAAATTAATTTTAATTTTAATTTATATATAGACATAGATCGGCATAATTATGAACACCTTAATCATTACATTTTTTTGGTACACCTTAATCATTACATTTACCATTAATAATATAAGGATTGAGATTATGTCTTTTAATTAATTTGGGACATATATTAACCACTTATTATTTGTTAATGAGTGGCTATTGGATGGTAAACAAAGAAGCATTCTACATTGAGCTTCAAAAAGCACACAAGAATCCTATTTCTAATAATAGTGTAAAAAATCTAATGATAAAAATCTTTAAATCAAGTGAGATCATATCTTTTTATCGAATACTATCCATGTTTCTTTCATCTACTATATTGACTTCACTTATTACATGTCAATGACCTCTTTTATTTATATTTACATATAATATATTTACAAATTCTTGTATATTTCAAGACACTTGAAAACCTTATCAAATACTTGCTATATCATTTTCTCTTTTCTCCTTTAATATTAAACCTTTTACCAACATTAATAATTTCTTTATAAAAATAATTCTATTTAATCTACTATTATAAAAACAACACATCTTGCAAACAAATTTACTACTTTATCAACTTTTTTTAATATCTGTGATTTTTGCTAAGGATTTTCGATAATAAGAGAAAGAGGAAGTAAAATAAAACTTTTTAGATTTTATTATGTATTATTTAAAAATAATATTTTTATCATTAAATATTTTTATTTTATTTTAATTCACTAATATACTCCCTCTATCCTTAATTATAAACACTTGTTATATGTCATATTTCAATTTATTAGATGCATTTATTTTATTTTCCCAAATATAACTCTTATTAATTATACTACTTTATCTTGAAAGAAGAAAAGACAAATTAGATACAATTATGTACAAATGACAGTTTAGAAAATCAACACATAAAATAGACACACTAAATTCAATACAATTATACTCTTAAATTAATTTTGCTTACATAATTTCTAATGCGATACTTTTACTATTAATTTATGACGTTGATAATACATTAATACCTAACAGAGATAATTTAATAAAAAGTAGTATTTTCTCTTTCATTTATACATTTTTTTTAATAGGTATAAAATAATTAAATGACTCATTTATTTTGTGATCGAAGAATAATAATTTTACTTATTAAATTCATTAATTAGTTTCCTTTATACAAATGTTAGCGAAATATTGTAAAAAAGCATTAATTAAACATTATTAATTTCTGCTAATTGCTTGCAGGTGATCTGTTTCGGGCCCATAATGATGAATTAGGTTCCAAATCTAAAACTGATCATGCTTTTATTGGTTAACTTTGTACGCTAAATCAGTGGGGAGAAAATTTTGGTAGTTCGATCACAAATACCATCCTTGTTAATAAATACTCCCTCTATGCACGATTATATCACTCTTTTGTCACACTTATTTATATTCTTAGATTCTATAATTATCTAGTCCTTTGAAATTGTAAAGGTTGTTATTTACAACTTTCAATTTTAAAAATAGATAAATAATAGTCTGAAATTGAAAGCCGTTAGATATTATATGTTCAATATTTTTTATGTCATTTACTAAAAAGTAATTTTTTTATTTTGGTTTCTCCTTTTCTTCTAATTTTCTCTCTCATTTTTTATAATGTTATCTCAAAGTTTGTCCACTGATTTCTTCAATTTTTTTTTAATTTTTTCTCCAAATTGAGGCACAAGAAGGACAAAAGCAAAGTAAAATATCACTTTCACAATCTAGACCTATGAAGATAACTCAAGGACTGTATTGTAATTTTTAATATAACTGAAGGATCAAATTGCTAGTAAGTGAGCAATTTCAGTGACTAATTTGTGTATATTGATTATAATTTTTGCAGGTTAAAACATATGAATTTACAGGGCCAATTATATACCCGAAAAGGTTTTGTATAAGGCCACCACCCATCAGATAATCTACACCACCATTCATGAATGTACTACCACCCATTAGGAGACCTACATAACCACTAATGAATGACACCCCTTCATTTCCATGGTCCTTAGATAGTGAGATTAGTTTGTCGATCATTCTTGCTTTCTAAACATCATTAGTTCCATTGTCCTTAGTTGATGACATTTTTACCAAACTGTCAACCTTGCCCAATAGTTTTACCTTCCACACATCTTGCTCTATTTCCCCATTAAGCAAACCTAGTTATTTGGCCTCATTAACCCATATAAATAAGTTGTAGTTATATATATCAACTGGAAAAAATTAGAGAAATTGGATAAAGGGCATGAAAGTAATTCTCTTCCAAAATTATTTTTAGCTGCAGCAACCCTGACAATAATTTTTCTTTCACAATGACATTTGAGAATCACCAGGTTCAAGCTTTCACCTATAGAAGAGGAAGAATAAGTGGTTTTTTATTCTTTCGTTTTTTACGATTTGAACACCATGAAAAAGGAAAAAAAATGAATTATATAAATGAAAGTTCTTAGAAGAAGAAGATATGAAATCATGGAAGAATACTAAAAATGTATTATATAGATGGAGATGTTACGTTGCAATGATGACATAGTTTAGTTTAGTTTTTTTTTAAATTAAGTTTCAATTTTGTTTTCTTAATCTAACAAATCAGCCATTCGTATGTTAAAAATTAGACAAATTAGCCCATGTGGCAATGAGTTGGCTAATAGTTGGGCTTGCCGCGTAAGTAGTTAACGTCCACATCAACCTCATTAACAGTAAAATTAATGGAGAGAATATATATTAGAACCAAGTTGGTTTTATACTTCGAGATTTGATTTTAACAAAAGTATTTTATGAGAACAATATATTTGACTTCATAGAATATGAAAGAAGATTTGATTCAGATTTATAATTGAAGAAAATCTTTGACCAAGTTGACAAGAAGATATGAATTATTTACAAGAAGATTTGGTCAAGATTTATCTACAAGAAGATATGAATTATTTACAAGAAGATTTGATCAACATTTATCACAAGAAGATATGAATTATTTACAAGAAGATTTGATCAAGATTTATCTACAAGAAGATATGAATTATTTACCAGAAGATTTGATCAAGATTTATCTACAAGAAAATATGCATTATTTCAAGAAGATATGATCAAGAATTGTTTACAAGAATAAACACTAGCAAGAAGATACATTTATTATTTGCAAATATATGACTCAGATTTTGACGAATGACAAAATACTGAATCGAAGTTAGTCATATTCCTACTTGTGAAAGTTCAAGAACCGGTCCAACACAATGTTCCCGCCTAGATCAAAGCAAGCAATAGGAAGGAAGTTTCATCTGAAGAATTTGCGAGAGCAATCTTAATAAAATACGAACAATATCAATCTGAAGAATTTACAAACTCAATCTTAACAAAATACGAACAATATCAATATAAAGAATTTACAAACACAATCTGACAAACATGAACAAAATCAATCTAGACGAACTGCTCAGATTGGATTTAGAAATAAGGAATTGGCTAAAGAACATATTATTAAAAAACATCTTGTTCAAATTTTTTTTTTTAATAAGATCATTGTTGACCAAACTAGAAATGAAGATACAATTCAAAATTAAACAAGGACTAAATTGAAGCCCTAACTTTATCTATAAATAGATACTCAAGGCTGAAGAAGAAGATCATAAAAATCAGAAAATAGTAGAAGAACTCAAGCTCAAAATTCCAAATTCATCTTAAAGTTCAAAGTGAGAAACACTTGTTCGAATGAGAAATATTTTCTAAGTGTTTTTCTTAGAGTGTGATAGTCATTGTTATAACCAACTTGTTAGAAGCAACTACTCAAGTTGATTTTTAATTCAAGTTGTTGAATTAGTGGTTTAAATCCTTATGAGTGAAGGGACTGGATGTAGCCAAGTTAGTGGTGAACCAAGATAAATTACTTGTATCACTTTATTCTTGCACTCCTTAGTTTTTTTATTGCTTCTAATCCAAGTAAATCATCAAATCTAAACCAGTTTAATCAAATAATGAAAAAGTTATCAACTTAGTCAAACACAATTCAACCCCCTTTATCGTGTTTGCACCTTCAATATATTGCTCGATGTCTTTCCATTTCAGGATATTATATGTCTATTTCCAAAATTCAGGCGGTAAATGCTAGACCCCTTCAATTTCAGGGAACAATTTGGTGATTTACTCTTCTTAGATATAAGATCCTTTGCAACTTTTTAGATATATATTTTTTTAAATATATCCCTTTTTTTTTACATAAAAGTAAACTTCATTCATACTAAAATAAAATTAGTACAATTAGATCTAATGATTAAGAAAACAAAAAACAAGTTAATGATACACATACAAATTGCAAAAGCTATTGAAAAATAACCAAACCAAATCCTTAATTTTAACAACCAAACTAATGTCTTCAACTGGTCAATGATCAAGAATAATATAAGATCCACGGTCTTTAATATTGTCATTCATCTTCGGGGAAAAAAATATTCGCTGGTGTTCGCTCATATCATTTATAGGTGGTCTCTGACATGACCAATCTAACCATATGTTGATAAGTCATTTGTAAAGTTGAGAGATTGTTGAATTTAATGGTATTTTTCATAAGTCACTTACTCAATATATGATACCAACAAAATGAGTCATTTGACTCTATAAACACTACAACAAGACAAGAAAGCAAAAAACACCACACCACGATAACGAGTAAACCACCGCCGCACTCAAACTATGAAATCGTAAATAAAACACAAAAGAAAAAATACTAAATTTATGTTAAAAAAAATCACTTATTTAAATAGAAGGAGATAATAAAATAACTTGGAGGGGTAATTTTAGACCAAAAAATGGCCATAAATTATCCCTCAAATGGAAAATGAGAAAGAGAGGACCTAAGTTATTTTTTTAGTAGGAAGGCGACAGCTGCTGCTCCAATATCGATATAAAATTTATATTTAGAGACTAAAATAGTATGTGTTTACAATATCCCTTGTTGCTTTGGTTTGAAATATGAAAAGTTAACCTAATTAATATATATATATATATATATATATATATATATATATATTCTGTAGCCATATTTATAAGAGAAAAAATAAAAAAAAAACATCAAAATAAATGTACTTATTTATTTTTAGTTTTTTAAAACATTTTTGCATTTAAAAAAATTGAAAAACTTTAAAAGTTGTTTGATTATAATGTTTTGTAAAATGATTTTTAGAAATTGTTTTCGATTTGTTTGTTTTTAAAATCAAAAAATCAAAACGGTCTAATCATGTTTTCATTTCAGTTTTTCCTTTTTTCATTCAAACAATTTTTTTTTGACAATACACAGAAAATTAACAATTATCATTAATGGTATAATTGTAATAATATGGAACTCTATTCTTTTCTTGTTGTAGACATAACTAACAACGTGCCCAACTTTTTGTTTTTTTGTTGAAAAAAACGCGTAGAAGCTTTTAACAATTTATAGCTAGTGTCAAGTGTGTACACTTCACGAAGTATGAACAAATTACCGTCAAATATCCATTGAAGTAAAATACTTAGTACTCTCTCACTTAAAAAAAAAATGTTAAATGTATTATTAGTGAAAAATACTATAAAATTTCAACATTTTGATTTTAATTTCTATAAAATATTAGACAAAAATACATTCATGGTACCTTTTATATTTTGGATAAACCGTCATTTTAGTATAGGAAAGTGTAGAGTGATATCGTTTATGTCTTTAATTTAACTAAAAATTAAAATTAATCATAAAAAAATTAAAACGTTAATTAATTTAATTTTTGAAATTATAATGGTCACATACTATTTTCATATTAAGTTATATATTTCGAGATTTTTATAATAATAAATTTATTTTTCATGAAATATTTTAAATCTATAAAAACAAAATGATAAAATTTTAT
>JBBPBQ010020323.1:17398514-17457222 GCA_037974755.1 Cicer yamashitae
AAGATTAATGGAGTTAATAATTTTCAATATTAAAATTAAGGGTTAAATATGTTTTTGGTCCCTATAAAATTTCAACTTTTCAATTTTAGTTCTTGTATAATAAAAAACAATTTTTAGTACTTGTAAAATTATTATACATGCAATTTTAGTCTCTGCTGTTAAGGCAACATATATTTTTTAATGAATTTTTTCATACATGTTTATGAAATTATAAAAAGTTAATCTGCAAAAAATAAGCTTAAAAATCTATTTCTAAGTTCATATTTTCATTGCTTTTATTTTGATATTTTAACTTTAAAAATATTTATATTTAATTCATCTAAAGTTAAAAGAATCTAAATTTTTGTGGAGGATCTTTTTAAAATGTTCTAAAATTAGTTTTCAAAATTTGAATTACAAAAGAGTATTTAAAAACTAAAAACGAAATATTCTTTCATATATCTTAAATGAGGATATTAAGTAATTTAAATAACAAATACATCAAATTAACAAACTAGACTAAGACCAATTCCTTAGCCCAAAATCCCTTTTTAAACCCTAATTCCTTAGGTGATTAGACTTGTTACTCAAAGCATGTACGAACATTAATTTCTTAGACACGTGTTAATATTTTATATTCCTATAACAATATTGAAACGTGAACATATATTTTGGTTCCGGTTATTATAGTCTATTTTCTAATAACGAAATAATACATAAGTTCAATTCTATGGTGATCAAGCACATAAAAGCATTAAGAACAAAAATATATAAATAATCAAATACTTTATAGTTACATAAATAGGATATAAAAACCAAAACTACAATGATTCAAGGAGGTTCATCTATTCCTCAATCTATGGGGAAATTAGTTCATGATTAATAACATAGTAACAATGAAGAAGATAAAATCACACATAAGAAAGATGGAATGAGTCTTCACTTCTTGCTTCCAAGAGTGAAATTTTAAGTTCTTAGCCTCCAAGATGTGCCCAATATGATCTCCTAGGTCAGAATCCTTACAAAATATGAGTTTTTAGCTTAAATAGGGCTTTAAGATGCGTGCTAGCACATTGCTATGATTATGGGTGTATTGCTCTGCTCTGGACATAAAACTGTGGCCCCAATTGCACTATAGCGCATGGCTGGGCGCAATGCTCTCCAGTGTTAAATAAACACCTTTCTTCCAAAATTTCTCTTCCTTTTATTTGACTTGCACTTTTTTACCTTTTAACAATCCAAATTGGGTTTCGGTGTCTTCATAAAAGTTGTATTTATGGATGTTAGCTTTCATTTGCAACTAGTTTGATTCCAATTGGACATATGCAACTCTACATATGATTAAAATACTCCACATGAGTCATATTTTTTTTTAATTTTATTTATCAAAATTCAGCATTGCGTTAAACCAATCAAACAAAACTACACAAAATAATTGGTAAATCGTGAAAATGAAAGCATAAACACCTTATTTTATCCAATGACCATTTATTCAAAATAAATCTAAAATGAACATTAAATTAAAAGAAATAAATTAAACAATTCACTCAAAATAACTCTAAAAATAATTACTATTAAAGGTTCACCACTTGTACAGCGCTGCCTGTAGCGACCACCGCCTGGTCTGCCTCCATTCTCGATCATCAAGATATGTCTGTCGCCACCATGTTCACCACAATTTGGTTATTTGTTGGTTGACATCAGTTCTCTTTTTGTTGTCATCACATCATTGCAATTGGCCATTCTAGAGCGTGTTGTTCTCTGTCTATATCATTCGCTATCTTGTTTCATGTTCTTTCAACAGGTCATTGAGTTCATCGCATTCGTAATCTTATTTGTTCAGAAGATTCTCGCTCATACAAATTCAACATGTTTGGGTTCTCTTTTTTTTAACATAGTTCTTAATGCAAATTCAAAGCATCGATGTGTTTGGTTGCATATCATTGTTTGGTTGTGGTGCTTCCATGGTAGCCATTCGTAAACCACTGCGATAGTTTGTTCTTCCAGATTCAAAGCCTATAAGGATATTAACAATTGTTCCTCCATTCACAATAATAGTCTGAAGGTGCAAACACGAGAAGAGGGTTGAATTGTGTTTGTCTAAGTTGGATTCTTTTTGATTATTTAATTAAAATTGGTTAAGGTTTGATGACTTAGAGCATAAATAGTAACAAAACTAAGGAATGCAGGAGTAAAGTGACATAGGCAACTTATCCTGGTACACCACCAACTTGGTAGCTACGTCCAATTCCCTCAATTAGAAGGATTTAATCCACTAATTCAACTCCTTGAATTACATAGCACATGACCTTATAAGTCAGTCTTCTCAAAATAGCCTAGCAACCCCAGACTTTTTGAGGAACACAAACACCTTGACTCTACAAGCCAAGTCTTCCCCACACAATCTAACAACCCCAGATTGTTGAAGGCACACAACCCCTTGACCCTACCAGTCAAGTCTTCTCAGCACAATCTGACACCCCCAAATTGCTTAAGGAACACTAAAGCCACTATCGGGTTGGGTTACAAGAGTTTGAAACTATTTTGGTTTTTGCTTCTACTAAGCAAATTTGATACAACAATTTTCCCACACTACAACACTTAGATTATTTTACTATGAACGAGTGTTTTGGTAGAATTTAAAACCTTAAACTCTAAATACTTAGAAAAATTGAGCTTTTGAAGTTTTTCTGAGTAACTTTGGTTTTTAGGATTTCTGAGTTTGCTGTTCCTTGTGGTAGTACATCCTTCTCCAGCCTTGATCCACTATTTATAGATGAAATTAGGGTTCCTGAATTTTGTCTCTCAAGAATTTTGAATCGTATTTTCATTCCAGCTTGGTCAACAAATATTTCTTCCAAATACATTCTTCTTCAACCTTATTTTCGAATCTAATCTGAGCAATTTTTCTAGAAATATATTATGCGTATTTGTTCAGATTATGTTTGCAAATTGATTCACTTGAGTCTTCCTTCATACGCTAGATTTGATTTGAGTGGCAATGAATTTGGGCTTGTTCTTGGACCTTTTAGAGGTAAGAATATGACTAAGTCTAATTCAGTATTTTCTCAATCTATTAGATCCTTTGACCTTCCATCAGATTCGTTGACTTTTCTCCATCAGAATCATTGACTTGATTGTTGGAGTCAGATGTTGTTTTGCTTGAATAATCAGAGTCAAGGGCAGATGCAAACCTGCATGACTTAGAATTAGTGGCATGGGAAATTTCACCTTTGTTGCATTATCAAAGTCAGTGCAACTTCACAGTGTGCTACGTATCAAAGGCAGCAATTTGGAACGAGTTGTAGTATTCAGACTCAGTGCAACTTCAGAGTGTGCTATGTATCAGAGGCAACACTTTGGAACGAGTTGTCGTCTTCAAGTCAGTGGAATATATGCTTCAGATGCAAGCTTGAACAATAGACTTCAGAGGCATGTTGAAAAATATTGTTCATCAGAAGCATGCTAAATTTACTGTTCATTAGAGGCATGCTAAGGTTACTGTCGATCAGAGGCCTGCTAAGAACATTGTTCATCAGAGGCATGTAGAAGTACTGTTCATCAGAGGCATGCTAAGATACTGTTCATAAGAGGAATACTAAAGTTATTCTTCATTAAAGGCATGCTGAAGTTACTGTTCACCAGAGGCATGTTGAAGTTACTATTCCTTAGAGGCACATAATTCTTCAAAGGCACAAAATTCTTCAAAAGAAGACACATAATCTTCAGAGGTAGACTTCACTCATTAGAGGCATACAAATCAGAAGCACACTTCAGTCATCAGAGGCAAACGCAGAAATACGCTGAACTACTAGAAGCATGCTACTAGAGGCAGATGCACAAACTTTTCTAGTGCATGAATTTGACTGATTTGATTTCGTTTCCTCTAACGTTTTTTCTTGATTTGGTGACTTCCCCTGGTGATATCCTTTGATGGTGATATCCTCTGGTGGTTTCCTCTAGTCGTATCATCTGGTGGTTCCCTCTGATCGTATCCTCTAGTGGTTTCCTCTGATTTTCCTGCTCTAGTTTATGCATACTTAATGAAATCATTAGTGCAATAAATTTTTCTCACAAAGTACTTTTGTTAACATCAAAACTATAAGTGGAGAACCAACTTGGTTCCAACATAGTCAACACTTCTTTACCCCTAAGCAAATCTTTTGCCCAATTATTAAGAATTACTGTAACATTCCTTTGAGTTAGTTACCAAAATCTTCGACCCTCACGGTCAAAATTCCAGAAGATGAATACCAACTAGGTCTGGAGATTTGTAATAATAACTTTCATGGTAGAGTTACTATATCTAAAGGTGATACGTTGACCACATTGTCGGTTTTACATTAAATTTAGGAAAAAAAAATGAAAATCGATTAGTTCAAGCCAACTCTTTTCCAACAGGAAAGAATTTTATGAGTTTTCGTTTGTTTCCCATGATGATGTGCAAAGTGTTCGAACAGTTGGGACATGGAATTTGAAACGAGTTTTTCTATGGGTTTTCTCTTGGAGAAATATCTCAATTTAGAATTGGTAAGAAACACAAAGATCTAACATTGGATATGTATCTACAATCTGCCACAAGAATATTGGAGGCCAAAGATCATATCACGTTCTCTTTAGGTATTGGCACTTCTTTATCTCTAGATGAAACAACCAACTCAAAAATATTGAGACATTTTGCTCGAGTATTGGTTGACTTGGACTTGACACAAGAGTTGAGAGATCGCATTCTTGTTGAATGTGAAATGTATGTTTTTTTTCTTTACATTCATTATGAAAAATTACCATTGTTATGTGAATCCTACAAGGTTGTAGTGCATTCTATAGATAAATGTCAAAAAGAATCTAATGATGGAATAGCTCACTTTGTTGAATATGAGACAGTGAAAAAGAAATTGGTAAAGAAGTATATTTGTAAAATCATTGTTTCTCCAAGAAATGTCAACACTGAAGGCACAAACAAGGGTAATATTAATCATGGAGTTCTTAACTCTAATGTCTTTTTTTTTTTTTTTTATCATATTTCCAATGTTGAATTAAGAGACACCATATTTATTTAAGAATTTTCTCCCTCAAATCAAGACAAAATTAACAAGAATCGTGATGAAAATTCATATTCAATTGATTTTGGGAATCAGAAACCATTATGAAGGTTCTTCAGGAATCTAAGGTCCAAGATACACATATTTCAGATAGTCCTAAAAATGTAATTCACGAATTGTTTGAAAGATAGAGAGAGAAGACAACAACAACTATATTAGATATACTAGTGAGAGAGAAGACAAGAATTATTAGATATTTGTATAATCATTTTACTATCAGTGATGAGCATTTTACAAAGATAATTTCTAAGATAAGGAAAAAGAATATGCTATTAAGTTGAATATGCCATTGCCTCCAAACTTTGCTTATGGGACACCTATGCAAGATGAACCAAATGAAATTGGTGAAGCCTCTAATGGAAACAATGATGATAATTTTGGATTTGACTGATTAATTTGATCTAGATCTATGAGAGTCTTTAAATGACTTTAGTATAATTTTCTTTTGATATATACTTAAGAGCACTTTGATGACTCTAGTTGGTGTATTGTATTTTTGAATGATGAAAGTATCACACTAATTTGTGTTATTTTGCTTACCAATGAAACTAAGATCATATTAGTTTGTTATATTTTGTGTTAGAACGTTGAGCACTTATATGAATCTAGTTTGCATTGTTTTGTTTTTGAAAAAAAAAAAAACATTTGCTTACTCTTTTTATTTGTGTAAAACAAATTTTTTTAAAAAATCATTATTTGAGATGTGGAAAATCTATGCGAAACAAGCTCAAAAAAATCCGTCTGAAAAGCGTAGGAAAGTTTTACCAAATTCTGTCTGAAATACGTCCAAACATTACCACATATCACACAAATTTATATTTTAAAGTTTGTATGAAAACCGTCTGAAATCTGTTGAAAACATATTTGGGATGGAATTGGGACGAACGTATTAATTTGCGACGCGGGTTTTTTAGACGACACCCTGTCCGTCCGAATGTCGTCCGAAATTGTTATTTCGTTTGAATTCCGTGTGAATGTTGTCTGATTTACGTCCCAAATTCGTCTGTAAAGCCGTCTGAAAATGGCTATTTTCTAGTAGTGGCTAAAGAAAACCAAAATATATAATACCCGTCCAAGGGTCAACAAACCTTCTTAATTTGAGGATTTTTTTTAAAATGTTTTTCTTTCCTTGAATTAGGTTTATGTTCCTCAATTTTTATTTTTCCTTGTTTGTTAGTAAATTTATAACTTATTTAGAAAAATATTTACTCTTTAAGAGAAAGAAATAATTTATGTTTTCTTCGTTAGTAACAGAAAATATGTACAATAATTTAAATATTTTGGTCAAAAAATGAATGTTTAACGTGTACAAGCAAGATAGTTTTGCATCACACAAGTTTATTTTTTATTATTGGATCAAAAAATGTCATCATATTTCATTTGACCAATGGTAAAAATTATTATTCTAACGGTGAAACAAACTAGTGTATTATACCATACTTATCTTATTTGTGTACCATATAATTAGAAAGAAAAAAATAATAATAATTGATACACTCAAATACTTGAAATTTGGTCCTATGAAAAAGTACAAAGAATATTTTAAGCGAACCACATATATATTTGAAATTGGTGCTAGCTAGGAAGGAAAGGGAATAGTGATTATAACAACAAAAATGTGTCTAATTGAGGAGATTAAAATAATAACTTCAGTTCCAAAATTTCCATTATACACAACTTTATGTAACATGCAAGATATCACAAGATTATAATCTAGTTTCATTTAATTTGTCCTATTAAGGTCTACTAAGTCTTGATTTCAAAGAATGGTTCTATCACTCACCTAACAAAGTAAAACGACGTGGTAGCGATGCACATTTCATCTTATATAAGTGATTGTTGGACAGTCGTTTGTGAATGCAACGTAAGGATTTGAAGTTGTAAAAGGAAACTAGAAAGTGAGTGAAAATGAATTATTGGGTTCGTGTACTACTTCTCATTTCTTGCATTCTTCCAGCTTTGGTCGAGTGCAAAGTTAGGCACTACAAATTTCATGTAAGTAACGGTTTATCTTGATCAATGTTTGAGTTAATTTAATAATTATCATGCATGTATAAAATAGTTTGCATGTTTAATTATATTAATTTTAATATTTTACCATGTCATAACTAATATTAATTCTAAAAAACTTGCATCTGAATGATTATCGTAGGGTTAATTAGTTGAAAAAAACATCTTGTAAAACTCTCAAGGAGTTGAATGTTAGCATTTTCCAATTAATTAATTAATTGTCAATGTAAAATATTTATAAATTACAATTGTATATTCCCCTAACCTATAATGATTTTCATATTTAAAAAAAAATCCTAAAAATAGTGTCACTTTTAAATTACTTTTCTCTTCATTGTTTCATTTTTTATAAGGAAATCATTCATCTTTTTTATCGATTACTAATTTGTTTTTTAAAATCAATCAAGCTAGCTAGTTTGAAAAATTTAATTTATATATCTTATTAAGATAAAGAGTTTTTACATTTACTTGACTTTTATTATAATTATATATAAAATTATATCAATAAATAATTAATTATAATATGTTGGTACTATGAAACTTTTTACATTAAATATACATAACAATTAAATTCTTTTATAATAATATTTTTTTTATATATAAAATGGAATTTACTTCATTTGCGCCATTATAAGTTTTACATTAAAGAAAAAAATTTAAAATCAGTATCTTTTTGGGTGCAATGTAACATTATATTTTAATGTGTAAGATTAATTATTTTATTCCAATTCAACTACAAATTAATCAGCACCAATTAAGGATGGTTAATCCATCACTGAATTTCTTCCAACAACATGTACAATCTATAAAAATTCCTCATTGGATGAACTAATACAATTAATTAATAATGAGTGTAGGTGGTGGCCAAAAATATCACTAGATTATGTTCAAGCAAATCAATTGTGACAGTTAATGGGAAGTTCCCGGGACCCACTCTTTATGCAAGAGAAGATGATACAGTGTTAGTCAGAGTTGTGAATCAAGTCAACCACAATATTACCATCCATTGGTGAGTGACCCATCAAATCGTAATCCATTTTACTTTTTGCTTCAAGTTACATTAAGCATATTGTAACAAGAATAAAACTAAATAATCAACAAAATATTTGAGAAAAGATACAAAACTTATTTGGTGTTTAACAAATGAAATTATCGATTTAAATTAGTCAAAATAGTTTTGTCGGGATTAAAATATCCTAAAAGTAATTCTAAAATTTTCTTAAAAAAAAAAAGTTATTCGAAAAATGATTAATTTAAATGGCATTTTACATTATATTTTAAAGGACAAAGTGATTTTTTATTTTTTAGTAAAGGAAATCTTCTAAATTTCAGAGGTTAAACAATTTAATATCTCAAATTTGAGAATTAAAAAGTTAGTCATTTATATCATCAAAATATTTTTGTAATAAATTTTTGTGAATTATTTTTATATTGATTTTAATAGTCTCTTGCTGTATTAATATAAATATAAAGCTTTTAAAATTGTAGTGCTAAACTTCGAAAAATAAAATAATTAAATTAGCCGTTGTTTATAAATTTAAAAGACTAAATTTTTATTTAGTAAATTTAACAAATTAAATTGATTGATTCATATAATTTCAATTAATAAAATTTTCATTTGTCCTTAACCAATAATTCTCTGTATTTTTTCTCAATGACAAGTTTGGACCTTTACTTCAAAAGTATATAATGGACCATAAAATTTATTACCTCTAATCAATAAAAAAATTCAATTGGTTCAATGCTAATTTAATTAATTATAATCATCAATGATGGCAGGCATGGTATTAGGCAATTAACAACAGGTTGGGCAGATGGACCTGCATATGTAACACAATGTCCAATTCTACCAGGGCATAGCTATGTGTACAACTTCACCATTACAGGGCAAAGAGGAACACTTCTTTGGCATGCACATGTTAATTGGCTAAGGTCAACTGTTCATGGTGCCATAGTTATCTTGCCAAAGAGAGGTGTCCCTTATCCTTTCCCAAAACCAGATGATGAATTGGTTTTGGTATTAGGTAAGTCAAAAAAAAAAAAAAAACCCTTTTGTTAATGAATTCAATTTTGATACATGATAAGTGTAAAAAGTTTTCTACAGTCAAAAATTACATTTTATTATATGTGTAACTTATAATTAGTAGTGATAATTGAAATAATTTTTTTTAACAATCTAACAATTATATTTATGAATTAAATCATTTGTTAATTGATCTTTTAATAGCATTCAATTTTGGAATTCTAATTTAAAGTTTTCTATGGTGATAATTGATAAATTGTAGGAGAGTGGTGGAAATCTGATACTGAAGCTATTATCAATGAAGCTCTTAAATCAGGATTGGCACCAAATGTCTCAGATTCTCATACCATTAATGGTCGTCCTGGGAAAGTTTCCAATTGTTCTACACAGGGTATTCTTTTTTCTTTTGCATTTCAATTATTCTTTTAATTTTTTTTTCAATAAATCCAAATTTTGTGCTTTAGTCTTTGATAAGTAGTCTCTATGATCTTGAATATAAGAAAAAAATTTATATTTAATTCAAAATTTAGATCAAATACATTCATTTGTACTGACTCACTTTTTGTTATATTTAAGACTGGATAGAATAACTAATTAAGACATAAACACAATTTACCGAGTTATATAATAATTTATTTGAACTTTTGTATGCATTTATGTATCTATTTTCTTTAGAACCAATTTTGCTATACTAACAAAAATGAAATATATAATATTCTTATTGATATTTTTCATATGTTTCCATATATGCAGATGTTTACAACCTACCAGTAGAAAGTGGAAAAACCTACCTATTAAGAATAATCAATGCTGCCCTCAATGAAGAACTCTTCTTCAAAATAGCAAACCACAAACTCACAGTAGTAGAAGTTGATGCAACATATGTAAAACCATTCCAAATTGAAACAATTGTAATAGCACCTGGCCAAACAACAAATGTCTTATTAAAAGCAAACCAAAAAAGTGGCAAATATTTAGTGGCAGCTTCACCTTTTATGGATGCACCAATAGCTGTTGACAATTTAACAGCCACAGCAACATTACATTACTCAGGAATTACTCTTTCAAACACCCCAACTTTTCTAACTACACCCCCTCCTAAAAATTCTACACAAATTGCTAATAATTTTTTAAACTCTCTTAAAGGATTAAATTCCAAAAAATACCCTGTTAATTTACCTTTAAAAATTGATCATTCACTTTTTTTTACAATTGGATTAGGGATTAAACCTTGTCCATCATGTAAAGCTGCAAACGGTAGTAGAGTTGTAGCTGCTGTCAATAATGTAACATTTGTTATGCCAACTACTGCTTTACTACAAGCACATTATTTCAACATTGGAGGTGTTTTTACTACGGATTTTCCACCAAATCCACCTCATTTTTTTAATTTCACTGGGAATGGACCAAAAAATTTGAACACTGATAGTGGTACAAAGGTTTATAGGTTGAAATTTAATGAAACTGTTCAGCTTGTCATGCAAGATACTGGAATTATTGCACCTGAGAATCACCCTGTTCATCTTCATGGATTTAATTTCTTTGTTATTGGTAGAGGAGTTGGAAATTATAATAGTACAATTGATTCAAAGAACTTTAACCTTGTTGATCCTGTTGAAAGGAACACAATTGGTGTGCCTGCTGGTGGATGGGTTGCAATTAGATTCAGAGCTGATAATCCAGGTAAAAAATTATGAGTTTTATATACAATTTTCGTAACTAAATATATTGAAAGTCGTTGATTGAATCGTATAAATTAAAAAACTTGATAATATTATTAAATTTATTAAATATTAGCATTTTTACAAGTTTATCTATTAACATATAAATTATTTTATGTTTTCGAAATAGTATTTATTTCATGTTGTAAAAAATATATAAAATAATTATGGGGTATGTTTGTCTTTTCAAAAAGATAATAATTAAAGAAATAATTGATGCAGTTAAAAATTTGAAATGAATTTTATAAAAATGGACAATGGTAGTTCAATGAACAACTTAGCTTAGTATACTCTTAAAAATTGACAAGAAAAATTTAGGAATGAGTTTTTTATATGATCTTTTAATGTCTTGTATTTTACAGGAGTTTGGTTCATGCATTGTCATTTGGAGGTACATACAACCTGGGGTCTAAAGATGGCTTTTTTGGTGGACAATGGAAAAGGTCCTAAGCAATCATTGATACCTCCACCAAAAGATCTTCCAAAATGCTAATATTCCTCCCATCAATTGATCATAAAATTTAAAAAAATATGTGCCTTCCAATGCACAAAGTAGGTGTGGAGGGATACAGAGGAGCCAGGCAAAAATAAGTGAGTGAAGGAAAAGAAAAATGTAATTTAATAAGTGAGTAGCATCATTGTTTTTTGATTGAGCAAAATGGAGAATTTGTTCAACCATGTTTAATAAAAATGGAGTGTACATTTTAGTTTTCATCACACAAAATTTTTAAGAGATGCTTTATATATATGTATTGGAACCAACAAATGCACACTTTTGACTTTGTTGTTCGGTTAATATAAAAAAGGTTATTTACTTCATTAAATGGTTGATCAATTTGCAAAATTTGGCATTTAAAATTATGGAAAATTTATATAATTATCGTTAGGGAATTCAAATATGAATGAAAAAAGAAAAAAGAAAGAAGTTACAATATGAATGTAAACTTTCCACACACAAAATATGGATGTAAACTAACTAAAAAGAGAGAATATAGCAAATGGTATTCATATATCTAATTTCTTAGAAAGCGTTTGTACTTTGAAAGAAGTAATTAAAAATTCTAAAAACTTCAAAATTACAAGGGATTCAAATGCTTTAATTTTAATTTTCTTCATTAATAAATTTTATTGTTTGGATAGAATAATATTTTAATTAAAGTTGGCTCATTTTTGTAAATTTTAAAAGTTTTAGGGAAAATATTAAAATTAATTATGTAGGCCAAAACTAAAATTTTGGAAAAATTGATGGATTATTTTATAATATTTAAGGACCAAGTTGCAAAATTTGAAATTTTTTATGGATCAATTTGCAAAAAAATTGAAAAAATGTAGAGATTAATGTATAAATTTTAAAACATATTAAGACAATATTGTAATTTAACAATATTATAGTTGAGACCATTTTATGATTTATATACATGGAAAAAAATTTGATGCATTTTCTTAAATACTTTTCGTATGATTCTTAATATAAAACACACATTTTGTAGTTATAACAAATGTTGGAAAAATTATAAATTTGATAAAATTATAATTGTTTAAGTTAAAAACCATACGAAAAGTATATAAGGAAATCCTTCTAGACATGGATTCTCGGGATGCGGAGGCCAAAGACAAAAGGGGAAAATCAAATGGTTCTCTTGCTATGAATGTAAGAGGGCTTGGAGATGGTGCCACGGCCGGTCCAACCCATTATGAGGCCTAAAGCGAAATTATCGAGACCTTTTCAAAGTTAATAAATAAATTATTAATATTTTTATTTAAAATTGATCTTTTATAATTTTTTTGATGCAAAATCATTTATCAAATTATTGTAATCGATTTCGTTTAACAATTCTTTTTCAATCGATAATAAAGTTAATCCATTTAATATTTCTTGTGATGATTACGCCAAAAATTAAAAATTAAAAATTTTTTGGAGACCTTTTTTGTTTCTGGGTATAGTTAAAGAGTTAAAGTTTTGATAATATATTATTAGGCTCTATACAGTATAAAAATTAAAGTAAAAAAATTATTTTTTGGTGAGGCTTAAAGCAACTGCTTTAGGCGCCTCCCCTTGGGCCGGCCTTGGCCAATTCAGGTCAGTGATACTTTGAGATAGGAACAAAGATACTTTCGGTATTATGGACTTGATAAAGGAAAAAATACGAGAATGGAACAAATATACTTTTGGTATCATGGACTTGGAAATTGACAAGATTGTGTAGGAGATAAATATGTTGGATGAATTGGCAGCAAATGACGTACTAGAATCTAGAGTTTTAACCTCAAAGAAGTTTTGGAAGCAGATAAGAAATAAAGAGAGCCTTTTGATAAAGGAAGGTGATCCAACTTGTTGTGGTAAGATAATATTGATTCAAATTGTCCAAAGAGGGATCAATCTATTCGGTAGAGGGACTTGCTAGAAATAGGTGGACATGTTCAAAATAATAACGTAGTTTTTTGCAGAGGCAGTAAAGATGAAACTTGGAGATGGAGTGAATATTAGATTTTGGCTTGATAAATGGATGGGACAATTAACATTGAAAGAGATTTTTCCTAGGCTTTTCTCATTAGCCATTGATAAAGAAATATGTGTGAATCTGTTTGGAGATTGGCAAATAGGTGAGTGGATATGGAAATGGAATTGATGGAGGTAACTTTTTCAATGGGAATCTGATTTGGTAGTGCAATTATGTGACTTGATTTCCAATGTTGTCCCACAATTTGATTGTAGATATTCTTAGATATGGTGTCCTAATTGCGTTGGAGGGTACTCTGTTAGAACTGGTTATTTGTGGCTTGATGGTGCAACAAAAACTAATTTGCTCTCAGATGGTTAGAAGAAGACTTTTAAATTAATTTAGAAATGGTCTATTTCCTCCAAAATTGGTGCATGTATTTGGAGATTACTCCATGACATATTGTTGCAAAAGTGGCTCGTGACGTATTGTTGCAAAATCAAGGTATAAGTTGTGTATTTTATTCTAATAATACAGAACATACCCCTTATTTTTTCTAAGCTTTATTTCGGCTAGAGTTTTTAAGTGGATGGGATGTGTTGAGGTGTTACGTTGCTCTATTGTCCAAAATTTCTTACAATTTGGACCTGCTTGATAAGGAAAAAAGAGGTTCTTTGGCTAAGCACGAAATAGAATTATCTTTCAAGGTGGGGCGGTGGATGTGGACGATATTATTGCTCAAATCAAAATGTTTTCTTCGGAATGGTTCATTTTGAGGGAGAGAGCGGGTGCTTCGGATTGGTTCACAAACCTAGAGAGTTGTATTCTTCTGTTGTAAAATTTGCATTTTGTACTATCATTAGAAGTTTTGCAAATATCTTGCATTTGGAATTGCATTGCAGCATGGATTGGAACGGTTAATGGTACATTTAGAAGTGGTTTTGCTTGATTTAGAAGATTGCATATTAGAACTTGATACTTGAGGCTATAAGCTGATGTATGCTCTTTAAATTGTAAACTATAATAAAGGCGAGAAGTAGTGATTGCTTGTAGATGCAAGACTTTAGAAGATATTAGGTTGTATGATATGTTAACTATTAACTTGTCTTGATTTGCGAGCACATAATTTGATGGGAGTTTTGCAATCTTTCATAGAAGGTGGGTGAATGTCTTTTGTTATGATACTAGATGTGGACTTTTTTTTACGAAGTAAGGTTTAGAGTATCCATTATACTACTTCGCTCTCTCTCTCTTAAAATGTTGTTTTAGTCCTCCAATTTTACCAAATTCGCAATTTTTGCCCTCCTATTTTTTATCGTAATTTTGGTCCAACCATTCTTTAAATTGTTGACATTTAGTCCCCCTTCTTAATTTTAGTTTCAATTTGATGATGTGAAAATAATTTAAGTGATGTGTATACAATGCTATGAAAACTCATAGTGTTGTTGAATTTAAATTTAATTTTAAATTAAATGCTACCACTTTAATAATTTTTTTATATAAAAAAAATAAATAAATTTCTTTTTCAATTTAAAAATCTCCGAAAATCTTTACAAAATTAAGTTTTTTTTTTTTCAAAAATTACATTTTTCTTTTAAATATTTGTGAAAATTAGAGAAAAAAAGATTCACTTGTTTTTAAAATTATTTTTTCATTTAAAAATTTCTACAAAAAATCAAGAACTCACATTTACTTTTTTTTAATTACTTTTCTTTACTCGCTTTGCTTTAAAAAATAAGAAAAAACGATTTGTGCTAAAATGTCATAAATTATTATGCTATAATGTCATAAATTATTAAAGCAGAGAATAGTAAAGAAAAGTAATTTAAAAAAAGAAAAATAAAGAACTTTCAGTGGCTTTTTGATTTTATTCTTTAAATTTTAAAAAGAAAAAAATTAAAAAGAATTGAATAGTTTTCCTTTAATTTTTAGAATTTTTTTAAACAAAAAAGTAATTAATTTTTTTGCTGAAATTTTGAAAGAAAAGAAAAAGAAATTTTAAAAAAATGTATTCATCTTTGTTTTATTTCAAAAATTATTAAAGTGGTATTACTTAATTCAAAATTTAATTTCTACATCACCATGATTTTCCACACCATCATGTCAAGATAACTTAAATGATTGTCACATCATCAAATTGAAACTCAAATTTGAAACTCAAATTCAAAAGGAGACTAAACGTGAACAATTTTGAAATTAAGGAGACCAAAATTTACGAATAAAAAATTAGAGGACGAAAAATTGTGGATTTAATTGGAGGATGACAATTATATTTTAACCTAAAATAAATGGTATTGTTGAAATGTAATGAGATAAATTTATTGATGGAACTCATTTAGAAAATTTATGTTATGTTGAGTTTGAGGGGGTTGGAGGACCAAGTATGAGAGTTTTATTTTGCTGTCCATTAATGAGTATTTTGTACGACACTGATGAGATAAACAACATAATAAGATTAAGAGCAATGATATTTGAACACAAGTTTGTACACAAATACAAACATAAATACATGTGGTCCCCACCTACATAATCTCTCTCTTCTTTTTCTTCATTTAATTTCCCCTTTTGTACTTTCCCCCTTTTTCTATCTCTCTTTTTTCCCTTTTATTTTATTTATTATTTTTTTTTTATCTTCCTCTACAAAAATAAACCCCACACGTTCATCTTCCCTTTCTACTATAATCCCTCCTTCTTCCTTTTTTCTTTAACCAATGGAATTATTTCATTGTTATGAGTATATTTTCCATGATTAACCTTCCACTCACAAAGGCGTTCGGTTCTTCATCAATAATCTCGGGACGAATGGTTTTTAAGCGGTGGGAGATGGTCTTTGTTACTATCTTCATGACCACATTGCAGAGGCTAATAGGTCAGAAGTTCTTCGAACACCTCAGGTTCTCGCACTTCGGATCAAGACAATGAAAGTTTTATTGATTGACTCTGGGGATGTGATGTTGTTTAGTATGTTAAGGACCACATTGCTAAAATCATTTTCCACAATATACCAATACAATATACCATCCTAGCGGTGCCCCCTTGTTGATCACTAGACAAATTTTCATTCAGATCACCAAAACATAACCATTTATCACCCAATTAAATTGGCTAGTAGTTAAATTAGTAAACCAAATTTTCTTTTTATTTTGTTCCTCTAGAAAACCATACACTCTAGAGAAAAACCATTGTTCTTCTCCTTTAGAACCCAAAACAGACCTCGAAATGTGATTATATGAAAAAGAATGAAAAGTGAAATTTACTTGGTCATTCCACGTAAGTGATGAGCCTTAAACCATGTGTTTCTCTTGTCCGATGTAAGGAACCGCCATGCAAGACTTAAACCCACACTTCTCCTTAATTTTTTCGATTTCATTTTCTTTTAAGCTTGGTTTCCATCACAAAACCATCGAAGAATTTTCCACTCTATTGAACCTCACCAAGGTTTGAATTGCTCATAGACTTCCCAAACCCCGACAGTTCCTTGGGTTAGGTGGTGTTTGTTCTCCAACACCACCTTTGGTCCAATTTGACTTTCCCATTCTTCTTGATTCCTACTCTTTTGTTCCTTGTTGCATAGATCCATGGGTCCATGGTCCAATTTTACTTTCACGCTAATCACCAACTTTTTACCCTTGCTTTCCTTAAAGTTTTGTTGTTGCTGCTTGTTTTAGCAAAAAGGTTTTTGTTATGAGAGCTTGAATTATGCTCCTTTTTAATGTATTGGGTAAACTTCGGGAACATTGACGCCTTCAACCATGATCCATAAGCCAATTCCCTTTCTTCAATATCTTCATAGTCTTCATCTTCTTGACTGTCGTGTAAGACTTAACACCAATTATCTAGAATTTGGCATCTCAATCCATACATCTTAATATATTAGAGGCAAGTAAATATAAAGAATAGTCTGAATCAATTTAAAACAATTGGTCTACCAATCAATTATAGTTTACAATTGTTCAAACAAATTCATAAGGTACAATAGTCCAACTAAATTCTCAAATCAAACCTTTACATAAGCTTTTAATACAACAAAGGTCCTAATACATTATAACTAAACAATTAAATTTGGATTTTTCTCCTCTGGTATTAAGTTGCACCTGAACTGTGTTGACTTGCTAAATTTTTAAAATAAAAGGGGTGAGAATAAATCTCTGTGAGTTCTAAAAATAAGGGAGGGGAAGTTTGAAATTATTCTTTTCATTAAAAAAGGTAGAAAACATGACATTTTGATACATTTCAAGTTGAAGCTCTCAACTTCACTTTCTATTTAAGAACTAAATTGAAAGAAAACTGCACATGACCTATGAAATCCTTTCCTTGTAAACAAAGAAAGGTCACCCAATTATCTCGACGTGGATCACCAAGATAATTGAGACATGAGCGGTAAAGGTGACCTGACCAAACCCCCAATCAGCGTCCTGATTGTTCTCCTTTACCTGTTGAACCATGCTTGGAACAACTTGATTCTCCATCGTGAATAAGGTCATGCATTATCTGATTAATGTGACTGTACTGAACTTGAGATGTTTTGTATGAAATGTCTTTATTATGTCATGTATGTAATGCATGCTTCATCCACAACAATTTTAAATAACTTAGCAATATACTAAATCCATAATAATTTAATCCTAAGTTCTAGGCATTAAAATAGAAACAACATCAGATTCATGAAATTAATAACAACTTAAGAGTTATAAAATTAATAACAACATCAGAGTCGTAAAATTAATAAAAACATCAGAGTTATGAAAATGGTAACAACGTTGGAGTCATGAAAAAATCATTTGGATGCAGTTTTAAAACATCTATATGCGAAAAATTCCATTTCCTCACACTCAACTTCTCCTAACCTGTAATAACCCCAAAACAGTTTCTTTAAAGAATTCAGAACTCACAGTTTCGCATACGCATCAAAGGCAGCAACAGTAACGAGCAATAGTCCTACTCGACAAGAATACTGACCTTAAATTAAGGTCTACACATCTAATTAAAATTTCCTAACGCATAATTCATTCACAACATCACACAAACAAAGATAAGTTGCAGGCATGTTCTAAATTAATAGAGATAAACTTAAATGTTCAATGAAATCCCTATGTGCTAAATTTCTTTTTTTTTTTCTCACTATTTTAGTTCTTTTCTTCCATTTCCCTCTTTTCCAAACAGTTTTAGAATTTGTAATAAAATTTAATCCCTCGATCTCACATGATAAAAAAGGTAAAAAAAAAACTCACTTAATTGTGTACTATGAAGAAGGAACTTGTGTCCAACTCATTTGTGAGCTCCTCTAATTTCAGATTCCCTAATGCTTTAGCTCGAATCCCTCTTGGCTGGTCTAATTTTCCTTGTTCCACTTATTTGAGCTGATTCACAAGGATGAAGAGGCAGAATTCCGCATGCAATGGTGCTGGGCAGCTTTGGGGATGTTGGTGAACTTTTAGTTTTGGAAGATTTGGAAGAAGAATGAAAATGGGGAATATGGAGAATAAGGTAAACAGTAACAAATGGGGTTTTTCCCAAAATTGGTTTATGGGAAGGAGGAGAGAACGAGCGAACGGTGAAATAGAAGGATTTATGAGAGGGAATAGGAAGGAAATTCCCATATTATCTTTGGCCTTTATCCCTTATTACTTTTGTGTCTCTCTTTATCAATTTAAGGTTAAATTAAAATCTCTATTTCTAAATTTAATAATATTATTAGTAAAATCTGTATTTTATTAAGTTTTAATTTGTTGGGTTATTACATGTCGCTTCCACACAATTTAATTTGATGCCCCACAAATGAAGCAAAAGGTTGAAAGCCTCTCATATTTGAAGAAGAAGCTACATTGGCTAAGTTGAGATCGGATGTCAAAATCCAAACAAACTGGTGGTTTGGAATTCAAGAGGATTCAGTGATTTCAACAAGGGATTTATGGGAAAGCATGGTTGAAGGCTCCTAACGGATGAAAATTCTCTAATGGCTTGGCTTTTTAAGGACAAGCTTAGGCTTTCAAGTTTATAATGACTTTATTCAAGTTTCTGTTTTTTTTGTCAAAAGAGCTCTAAATATAGAAGCTCAAAGTTAGACAATTAATTAAGTTTGTTGGTACTAAGATTTGGATTGGGTGGATTCCCAAACATTATGTAAACCGTATTGTCCCTGTGAGTGTTCTTTTCTATTGATATAAAGTTGTTTTCCAGTAAAAAAAAAAAAAGTTTACAAACAAAGGAGTAATATAGTTCAACATGAAGGTACAAAAGAGGTCTTTTAAGAGTGGCCTAAACCATTTATATATATAAAAGTTATAAGAGGTCTTTTATTATACAAAGGAGTAAATCATCAATTATAAGAGGTCTTTTATTATACAAAGGAGTAAACCATATATATATATATATAAAAGTTGACAAAAAAAAATAAAATAACATACATACCTAGTTTGATTTGATATTCTAAATTAAACGGGTCAAATATTTCAATTTCCCAAACTTATAATTGATGATTTAGTATGAGCTAATTGGATTCGTCCATTAGTCCATAATTGATTAGAATTAGTCAAATTTAATTTTACACAATTCATAGTGAATAGTGAATAGACAATTCGATCATTAAATATGTTACTATTGTTTTACTTTAATCCTTGAATATTATGAAATAATACAATAGTATTTGAAGTAGGTACGTAATAGTCAATTTCATCCCTTTGTATAATAACGTACGACATTAAACGATGGTGTAGCAGTGTATGTGGGTTTCAAATCATTCACTTATACATCGTCCAAATTGATACCAAAGTTTTCTGCTACAAATATCTATTAGTTATTTTCTCTCTATTTCAAAAACTAATTATGCTAAATAATTTATCTTCTTCCCGCGTGTTAGACACGTTTTTTCTTAGTCTTCGTATAAGAAAAGATGACTGAAACTCCCATTTATTACATAATCATTTAACAAAGTGATATTAATAAAGTGATGAAATCGATTAAAGTTTATTAATTCAAATACTGTTATATTATTTCGAAAAATTAAAAGACTAAATATTTTTAAAAAAAATTAAAAGACTAAATTGAACAATCATTGTAAATTTAGGAACCAAGTTGCCTTGTCTATTCACTTGTCCCTATATAGTTTTTTGCACTCATTTAATTGTGCAACACCACTTCGGTTTCTATCAAATGTCAATGTTTCATCTCATGGCATCCATCTAGATTCCCAATTCCCCCCAAATGAGTCCACGCCTTCCCCACCTCAATTAAAGATTATCCTTTTTCAACACTCACTCACTCACACAATTAACTAATCGATCATTCACAACTCTCTTTGACTTTTCACCTCTCTCTTCTCTCTCCACTAGTCCATGTTCCATAGATCATTGTCTCAACATAATTGACACATTTTTTTCTATTAACTTCTTTGTACTTTTCTCTACACTCCAAACCACAATCTCTTTTTTAAATGCATTTTAATATGGATCATGTCTATTGTGGATCACTTATAAAAAATGTTTAAATGATATTAGTTATAAAAATTGTTTAAATGATATATTTAAAAATAGACATTAGTGATCATTTTTATTTTTATGTTTAAGATGATGAGTTAAATGATACTAGTTCAATTAAAATAAAGAAAAACAAATATATATCGCATATTAAATCGACATACATTATATCATAGTGTTATTCATAAAATGAGGAGCGTCACAAACTATTACTTCCAAAAAGTATTATCGACCGTCGTTAGAATTTTTGATGATTTTTAAGTACTAGTCTACGGTTGATCACTTATAAAAGTGGTCCATCAAATAACTCACTCTCTTTATAATAATTTTCTCAATTCTCTCTTTACAACTATCCCATATTATTTAGTTTCCACTCCATAAGCTTCTATAGCATTGAAATTCCAATTTTTCTATTTGGGTTTTGAATTTTGACCTTCTTAAATTTTTTTTAATCTTGGGGTGATGCTTATTTCTTCTCTTACATCAATATAGTTTTGAGTGGTTTATACGCTTTTTCCATAAGCATTGGAATTTGTCATGAACATAAGATTTCGAAGAGAAAACTTCTTCTCTCACAAAATTCTTAATCAGGTGCGATCATACCAGTATTCTTCTCTCTGTGGCATGCTTGCTATTTATCACACTACAAATAGATAGAAAAATGAGGAGGGGAATTGAAGTTCTTTCACCATCTTCTTGTTATCATCATTTTCAAAATTCCAATTGGTTGTTCCAAGAGAGTAAGGGAATTATTACCAAATGGACTTTAGAAGAAAACAAATTATTTGAGAATGCTTTAGCTTTATATGATAAGGACACTCCAAACCGTTGGATGAAGGTGGCAAAAATGATTCCAACTAAGACTATTGGTGATGTGATGAAACATTATAGAGATCTTGTAGAAGATGTGAGTGTTATTGAATCAGGGTTGATCCCTTTTCCTATTTACTCTACTACTAGTTCTTTCACTTTGGAATGGGTTAAAAATCAAAACTTTGATGAGTGCAACAATTTTTTTAGTGTTAATGGCAAAAGGGGTATTTCCAATAGGCCATTAGAGTGTGATAAGAAGAAAGGAGTTCCATGGACTACAGAAGAACACAGGTATTTGCATTGCACACATTCATAGCCTAATTTTTTTGTTCTATTTTTTATATTTGTTTCCTCACAAGTGACCTTCATTTAGATACAGTTTAAATATATTTATCTATCTGCCTCTTTCTCTCTCTGTCATATAATAGATGAAGTCTTTTTTCTTTTCTAAGTAGTTTTGACTTTTGAGTAATTGTTTCATGTAGTTGGTTTAATTATAATTTAAGTGTATTTTAGTTATTTTTCAAATAAAAGAGTTAATTTTTGTTACTATCAATGTTTTAAATATGGGTTATGCATGAGGACTCATAAGGTGTGGTTTGATGGGTTGAGGGAGCTGGATTCTCAAGTAAGTCATAAGTTCAACTTCATATATGTTTTAATAAAATTAACAACTAATTATTAATATTAACTATTTAAAAAAAAATAAATAAAGGTCATGCATTGCTTCATCACGATCCATAATATTGTAAAAAATTGAGGTAAATATTGTTGATGCAAACTCAAAGACAAAAATTAAGGATCGAAGAAGTTCTACGTAGAAAGTTGTCTAATCCCTAATATTAATATTTTCCGACACAAAAGTAAACACTAACATTACTATTTTGAAAATAATATGAAATTAACTTGGTCAATTTTAGTTGCCAAATATTTACATAAAGTCCAAGAATTTTTTGTCTCGGCTGACTTTAATTTCCAATGGATTATTTGCTAATTAAACCATCAAATTCACAGGAAATTTCTGATGGGACTAAAGAAATATGGTAAAGGAGATTGGAGAAACATATCTCATGATTTTGTGACAACAAGGACACCAACACAAGTTGCAAGTCATGCACAAAAATATTTCCTAAGGCAACTTAATGGAGGGAAGGATAAAAAAAGATCTAGTATCCATGACATCACAATGGTGAATCTCATAGAGACAAAATCTCCTTCATCACAAATTAACAAAGCTACTTCTCAATTGGTTAAACAAGAATGTGACTTGAAATTTTCATATGAAAATGTGCCTAATGTTTTCAATTCAACAAATGGGAACATGTTCATGACACCATTAATGCGTGATATTTCATTACATGGATCTAAACCTCAAGAGCAATGTTTGCTTAGAGATTCTCTTCATGGATGCCAATTTGGTCCTTATGATGCTATTATGCAAATGTAATAATTGTTGCTACAATAGTGAAACTATATATGGATTATTTTAGTATAAGACAGGGTTTAGAGTTCTTATAAGGTAGTAAAATGTCAAACCTTGTTTTGTTTATGTTGTTGGATTGTGTTGTAAATTGTTATTGATGATTAATGTGAATATATATCATATATAATTTCCAAATTGTCCTTATTAATGATACACTAAAGATAATAGTTAATTCGGTTAAAGAAAAAAAATAGAATGATTCAAATTGTATTGATTTTTAACTTAAAGGAGTGATAATTAGTAGAAAGAATATTACTTATCAAGTTTGGGCATGTGTGACATGATTATTATAAGGTTGGTTCAATTTCAAAATTATTATTATTTTTTTTTTATCATAACGAACCTAACTTATTTCATTAATAATCAAATTCTCACATATTTAGCATTATTTTTAGTCCCTATAAATTTATAAATTTTGTTTTCAATCTTCTTAGAATGTCAACATATATTTTTGCACGATATTTTGTAAGTATATTTAGAAGCTTACAAAAAATTCCTCTATAAAAATTTAGAATATTTTAACTTGAGATAATTAGATGTGATTTTTTTAAATGCTATAAATTTGAGATAAAAAATAATGAAAATATGAACCAATAAATCGAATTTTAAACTCATTTCTTGTAGTGGAATATTTTATAATGATGTAAGACTCCTAAAAAATCATTCAAAGATATTTAGTAACATTCCAACCGAGATTAAAACCGCTTGCATAATAATTTAATTAAGACTAAAAAATACCATTTTTTATAAAAACTAAAAATAAAATTTTAAAATTTTAGAAGAATTATAAACTTATTTAACCATATACTTTAATAGAGTAACTATGTCATTTTTAAAAATATAAAAATGTAGAAAAGTCTACCACTCTTGATTTGGATTCTCTACATTTGTTCTACAATGTGTCAACAATATAACCCTCATCCCTCATAATTTGGTGTTGGATCACAAAGGAAAACAAAAGAGTTATCAAATTAGACTAAAAACAATCATATAAATAGATTACACACTACATATTTACTAAAACTTAAAAATATTAGATATATCAAAACAAAAAAGAATTAGATATACGAGACATCTAACATAGATAAAAAAAAAAAAAAACTATTATTCACATTAAATATATCAAACATTTAAACGGTAGGCCATGTCATCATATATGCTTGGTTGGATTTGTAAAAAAAAAAGTCATAGTTTAAAATTGTTGAGTCATGAAGCAATTATTCAGAGTGACACAAACATATTTAATTAATTACACTACTTAATTTCATTAAACTAAAACAAGAGAATAGTGGATACTAGTTGACTGATTTTGATTCCGGATCTTGACCATAGAAGTAATTAGGACCACTACTTTTGGCATCTAATGCTCTACACTGTTTCCTCTGCACTTTATTCACTCAATTTTTCAAGTCTCATTTGGCTTGTAGTGCATCTTTACTTTACAATATTCTATAATGCATGTTCCTGTTCAAAAGTTAATTTCTCTAATCTTTATTTCCTTTTCCTTTTTTTTAGGAGAGGCAGACAGGATTACAGTATCTTTTATATTTTTTTTAAAGTTATTAAAGTTACTAAAATATTCTCAAACCTTTAGGGTTTTGAGAAACCGACATCGCCCATCTCCATCTCTTGTCTCAATTCTCTGTTTAGATTGTTCTTGATCTTGATTCTTAGACTATCTCAATCTACTTCTTATATTTTTCAGATTCTTACTATTTCGCTCTCATACTTAAGTAATTTTTCCTATAAATAGAGTAAAAAAATGTCAATGGTTCTTGTCAGCAATAATCTTCTTCTTATTTTTACTACAATGTAAAAGAGATTATTCAATGGTTCTTAAATCACAACCAATTCGCTGATATCATATTAGAAAATACGCGATTGAAGAGATAAACGAGAAATGAGGTAGACATTTATTAGAATTTATACTGATAAAATATAATAAAATTAATAAAACGAGCTATATAGATAAACTACCTAATATCGAATGATAACTACTATCGAACAGACAAACTCTAACACCCTAATTAGAAACCCAACTACTTACATGTTAACAGTTGATATATGATATGATGTGATACTATTTATTAATTGTGAATTGTTTTAGTTAATCTATGAACTGTTTTAATTAATTTATGTATTTTTTTAGAAGTGACATGATGTTTAAATTGATGCATTTTAAAGAAGAAAGTTTCCGATAAACATGAAAATTGCAAAGCTTCAACATCAACACTTGAAAAACATCTTTCTAGTGATATCAAAGAGATGAAGTTCAAAGAGCTTATTTTAATTGGGGTCCCTATCAATGTGTAGTTGAAAAATATCCCCTAAATGAAGACAAGCATCCAAGACGATTTCAAGCATCTTGGTTCAAAATGTTCCCTGGCTAGAGTGAATACTTAAAATATTTCAATTATGATAAAACTATGACTTTTATGAATTTCAATTATAATATTTTAGTTAACATTAGCCGCTCCTTCCAATATTTTGTGCAAGAGATGCCACTGCTTCTTGTCCTATGCTTCTCAACTTTCTTGTCCCTATCTACAAACTGCGATCTTTCATCATCTTCTCTGTCAACAAATCACAACCTCCTACTTCTCCACCGTCAACATCGATCTTCGTCATGTAAAGACATGTATTTTTGTTTTCCCTCTTTTCATGTTACACGACATGTATTTTTGTTTTCCCTCTTTTCATGTTTGCTCTAATTTCCGTTTTAGATATTTTGATGAAGCACATCCCCTGTTTTGTATTTTCTATTCAAATGAGGTGTTAATGGCTTCTAATTAGGTGTTTTAGGTGTCTAAGTTAAATCTTTCTTACATATTTTCATTAATCAATATATATAAGAACTCATCGAGGTAGGGTGGATAGTTCAATTTGTTTGAACTAAAGATTAAATAATTGGAGGACTCATATTCAAATTGAGGTAAAAGTTTTAATTCTTAGCTCTTTCATCCTCAACCGAAAACAATACCCCTCTAATCTCAAATCCAATCTCACATGTCTCATACAATTTATTCCTAGCGCTGAAGAATTCGAACTTAAACGCCTCTGATTTACGCAGTTCAAACTGAACTGAAAGTCACCACATTAAAGTGGGGCAAAAAAAAAAAAACATCGTGAGACTGTGAGAGGGAAGAGAGAATAAGTTATAATCAAGATGAAAAAGGAACAATTGTGCCAGTGGGTGGTACAATAATAATTAGCACAATATCTTAATGTTTTTGGAGATTCTCTTCAAATCTTAAAAATTGAATCTATTAAAAAATACTATTTAATATACTATCAAACAAACTATATGAGAAGATAGAGAAAAGATGATAGAGAAAAGATAGCAGAGTATTTAATATAAATATAAAGTATAAATATAAAATTTTAAAATAGTCCGACTACAAAATTAAGAATATCAATAGAATTTTTTTAAAAATTTTGACCTCCATAGTTAAAACATGTGCCAATGTTCAGTTGTCCATATGGTCGGCCCCGATAATTAGTATATGTTGTAATTTAATGGTCACACCTCTCAAAATAACACTTCATCTCAATTGAAATGTTATATATATATAAATAAAAGAAAATATGAAAAGAGAGTATATTGTAATCAAATAGTTAACTAATGGATGCTTCGGAAGAGACAATCTACAATCTTTAGTGCTCTAAGCAAAAATGAAATAGGCTTAATAATTATTATAAATATTAAACTTTACAATTAAAAACATTGAAAGAGTTTCAAGTAAGAGAATCTAATTTCGATTTAAAAAACTAACATAATCTAACTAATTACTAACATTTGTCTATAAACCAAAATATCATATGTAAAATTCAATGTATATACAAAAATACTACTATTAAATAGTGTAACTCTGCACGGTAATCTTCATAATAATAAGTTGACATTTCATGTACCAATTCCCCAAGAATGAATTCATAATATTTTTCCTTTTTAAACAAAAAAAACCTCTGGAGATTTCATTTTCATATATATGTTAGTGTATGATTCAAGTATCATAGAATGAAGTATTGAATGATACCAATGTTATTTTTGAATTTTGAAAAAGTTTGAAAAAACAATTTATGTCACCGAAAATATTACTATGTTGAGTCGCGGACTAGGTCGCTCTGTAACACCCTAAAATTTCTATAAGATAAATATTATATTAAGTTTAATTTATTGATTTATATAATTATTCTATATGTATTTTTTTTAATCAAATGTTTAGTTCCTTTATTCTTTATTTAGTAATATACGATTGCGTTGTTAAGCTTCAGGGACCATATCATGTTTAATTAATATTATTATTATTATTATTAAAGTATAAATATTGTCTTGTAACTAATTATTTAAGTGTTTTTTTTTTCTTTTGGCCCATTCCACTCATACATTTGAGATGGGTCAGTCTTTCCTTTTTCTAGTAAATTCTAATCACATATCCACTTAAGTTTAATTGCATACCACTAGTCTTCTTTCTTTGGTTTTCTTTGCTTAATAATGTAAACCTAAGGTTCCCTTCCACCAGGATGAATGCGCCGCACCAAATCAACATTCTCATTTCTTCTATAATTGATACACTGTTTGTGCCATACCGATCACAGATAGAGCACTTAGTCCCCATTTTTACTTTGAAATTTCCATGGTCACTATCTTAGACAAATTTCACAGCCACCACATGCCCTAACAGTGAAATTACATACCATATTCGAACTCCTCTCGACGTCCCCTTTTATTCCCAATACTCAAAATAGTAAAGCAATGCATTTTAAAAATAAGCGTCGATAGAAGCTGCCGCCTTCAAGCCTTGACTCCAGCCACCATGGTGTTGGTCTTAAATAGCATAGACCAATTTGGTGATCTACATGTCGAGAGTTTTGTCCTACAATATTCGTTTTTCAATTTCGTCAAAGTTCGTGAGAAACTCGTTGTCATCGGTGTTACGGTAAGTGTTTTTCAACGAACCTCGCGCTCAACATTCATTCTGTTTCAACTGTTCATGTTAATTAAAGTTCGTCTTTGATTTGCTTTAATTTTTGAATTCCAGCATCGTTGTTGTTATCTGTAACTGATGTTTCGAGTCGTTCGTATGCATTCCAATAATTCTATGGACTCTTCATCAAATAATTGTATCTCCGGATTGCTATTGCTATTGTGTTGCTGAAACTTAAAATCGTACGAAATCGTCAAAGCAGGTATGGAGTGAGAGAGAGTTCGAATTCATGAGTGTAAATTAAGTGAGATGAACGGGAAAACCGTACTTCCCATGATTCATTCGGGACTCGCTACGTACAGCTGAAGCCCTTTGAGTAATAATTAACTAATAAGAAAACTTGAATATGGTGAGGTTAAAATACGAGTTAGAAACTTTTATAGGGTGTTGTTTGATTTAAATTTTGAAGATTGTGTGGTAGTTGAATTATTGTAGAATTGTGTATTTGACGTATTCTGTGTTTTGTTTATATCTACCTTGATATTGATATATGATATAAAATGTGATGAATTGTTGTTATTTGCATTTCAATTGAAGTGGTGTGTGTGAATGATTTAGTATTATTATCTGTGAGTAAAAATCATATATTGTTGGAGTTTGTGTATTATGATGATAAGTTTTGAGTGTAATATATGACTAAGAAAATATGCATTGATGATTACTTGTTGATTTATGATGTTACCACCTTGATGAATATCACAAAATGCATATTGTGTGTTTATTGAATAGTGATGAATTCGACCTGGGCCAATGATGGTTCTCTTAATGAAGTGAGTAACCTAGGCCAACGAGGGGAGAAAATATATGATAATTTTTGAAGTGGAGATTATTTGGTCATCATATAGGTAGGGCCTGACAAGCCTAGTGATTCTGGGGAAGTACAACTGAATGAGCCTGATCGTGGCGGTCTGCTGTTGAGCCTTAGGGCAAGATTGTTAGACCTTGGAGGTATTCGGGTGGGGAACTCCTAGGTGACTTGGGGGTAGCACTCCAAATGCCGGGAGCTACCATGCAACACACGTTTACCTCGACTGTCGCGTATATGTGTCTCGGGTTGAGTTGAGGGGATCTATGAGGACATGGCCAAATTGAATTGTCTGTCCACTTGCGTGGTGGCATAGTATCAAGCCTCCTAACCAAGTACTTCAGAGTTAGAATGGTACCAAAGAAAGAGGAGGAGTCTAGAGTATAAGAGCATGCATAACATTACTTGATTTGTGTGTTTACTTACTTGATGTTGTGGATTGTATCAATGTTTTACCTTTATTATTCCTGTTAATGGTGATTTGATATGATACGGTGTTTAATAGATTTTACGTGTTCTTCTCAATTATTTTATACTATTACATGTTTTCGAAGCTCACCCCTCGTTGCTTGTGTTTGGCGCTTGCGAGAGCGCAGTCATTTCAGGTTATCGGTTGGTGATCCACGCTCTGATAGGTGATACTGGGTGGGAGTAAATTGTCGTATTTTGTTGAGTTACGAACTAATTTAGATTTTTGTAAATTTGATCGATCAATTGTGTTATTTTTATCTTTTATTCGGAAGTAGAAATTAATTGTCTCTAAGTTTAGAACGTATTTTTATGTCAGAAATTTTTATTTAATAAACCTCAACTATATTCGATATTAAAGGATTTTTAATTGAAAATTTTTATGCAAACATTTTGTGTAAATATGAGTGTGACGTCTTGAACCTTATAGTTTTAAAAAAAAAATTGTATACTCTATTTTGGAACCGCTGAGAATCTCTTTCAAAACTAACGCATTTTACTTTCTATATCAATTTGGGGTCAGGGTGTCACACGCTCTCTTTAAGACGTTTTGAGGCACTGCCCAAAAGGTGGAAGGCAGACTATCAACCACGAAGTCCCAGGATAAAACATCCCAGATCACTGTATCGGAGTTCTACTGCACCGTAGAAAACCGTTTTAGAATTACACCCTCAATATGGCAGTCTAACGACTACCACTCGTAATAATACACCACAAGACCAAGACCAAAGCCAAGGCCCGAGCCGGCCGGCCGGACGGCGGCGGTGGCGCGCGCGCGCGTCTGTGGTGGTCAACTTTGCTTGCGTTCTTCCTCCTTCACAAAATTGCGGTACCCCTTGGGGCACACCCTAAGGTACATACCTCCACCTTATATACCCTACTAGTGTGTGATATCCCTCCTATGTGGGACTTCTCATTTTTTCCATTCACAACCACACTAGCTCATTAATTGTCACCATTATAACCAATAATCTTCCATTAATTTTATCATCATTTCCAACAATCCCCCACTTGAATTTAAAAAAAGAGGTTTCAGAAATAGTGTCAAACGCTTCTATAAGATTGTGCATAAACAAAGGTGTCTCTTGACTTGAACATTTCCATAGCAAGTAAGATTCAGATTCAACAAGAGTGACTCGTAGTCTTGAACTCTGTCTCTGACATCAAACCCACACACAACCTTTTCATTGGGTGTATTCTCAAAAGCCCGTCCATTTAAGGCCATGCACGTGTATCCCAGTATAGTGAACGCTCTAGGAATTCTGCCTCGAAATTCCATAGGAAGCGGCCCCCACTTCCCCATTCACATAGGTGAGTCGATCAAGAGTACTCCTGTAGCTAGGTACTCCACTCCACATAGAGTATAGATCTCATTAAGAGTTTCTATTATCTCATCCTTATATCGCTTCAGGAATCATGCTTCTCTCATATATAAAATAGCATGTCAGCTCATATCACTATGACTTGTTATTACCCATTGAACCTAATTCTTGGGATCCCCAGTCTTTTAGGTCGGGTTACCATCATAAGTGACTCATTGATCTATAGGCATTAGTCCCATCCTTTTGGATGTATTTAGGACTTTCTCTCTAGCTAATCCTTTCGTCAAAGGATCTGCCAAATTATCATCAGTGCGTACATGATCCACTATAACAACTCCTTTAGAAAGTAATTCTCTAACTGTGCTGTGTTTACGACGTATTTGTCGTCTCTTACCGTTGTAATAACGGTTCTCAATTTTTGCAATAACCGCGGTACTATCGCAGTGGATCAACACAGCTGGTAAAGGTTTTTCCCATAACGGGACCTCAGCTAGAAAGCATCTCAACCAGCTTGCTTCTTCACTAGCAGTAGCTAGTGCTATCATTTCAGACTCCATAGTGGACTGAGCCAGTATCGTCTGTTTCTTCGATTTCCAAGATACAACACCACCGGCTATACTGAAAATATAGCCACTGGTTGCTTTGGAATCATCTGATAAGGTGTTCCAATCAGCATCACTGTATCCTTCAAGAACAGCAGGAAATCTTTGATAATGTAATCCGAGATTCATGGTCCTTTTAAGGTATCTCATGACTCTTTCGATAGCGTGCCAATGCTCCATACTAGGTCTACTAGTAAACCTGCACAACATTCCCACGACATAGGCAATGTCGGGTCTAGTACAATCAGTGGCATACCTGAGGCTGCCAATGATGCTCGCATATTCAGTTTGTCTAACACTTTCACCAGTGTTCTTGAAAAGTTTCACACTTGGATCATATGGTGTGCAAGCAGGTTTACAGTCAAAGTAATTATATTTCTTTAGGATCTTTTCAACATAGTGAGATTGATCCAAAGAAATTCCCTTTTTTTACATAGTAATCTATATTCCAAGGATTACACTCGCTTCTCCGAGGTCTTTCATATCAAAGTTGTTACTCAACAGTGATTTCACATTGTTGACGGCATGAATGTTTGAACCAAATATGAGTAAGTCGTCTACATAGAGACATATGATAGTGCAAATGCCATTTTCAAATTTGTAATAAATACATTTGTCACTTTCATTTACTTTAAACTCATTCGACAAAATCAAGTTGTCAAATTTTTCATGCCATTGCTTAGGAGCTTGTTTAAGATCATACAGAGACTTATCTAACTTACAGACCTTGTCTTCTTGCCCATGTATCACAAAACCTTCAGGTTGTTCAATATAGAATTCGTCTTCCAGGTCACCATTTAAAAAAGCTGCTTTTACATCCATCTGGTGTATCACCAGGTTATGAATAGCCGCAAGTGATATGAGCACCCTGATGGATGTTATTCTAGTGACAGGTGAAAAAGTGTCGAAGAAATCTATATTTTCTCTTTGTCTAAAACCTTTGGCTACAAGGCGTGCCTTGTACTTATCAATAGATCCATCAGGTTTTAGTTTCTTTTTCAAAATCCATTTACAACCTATAGGTTTGCAACCAAGACGCAAGTCCACTAAATGCCAGGTCTTGTTAGACTCTAGAGAATCCATTTCATCGTTTATAGCTTCTTGCCATAAATTTGCATCCAAAGATGACAAAGCTTCCTTGAGATTTTCAGGATCCTCTTCTAAATTATAGGCCATATATTCAGGTCCATAATCTTTATCAACTCTCACTCTCTTACTCCTTCGAGTTTCTGTTTCGTCTTGTTTGTTGCTTTCACTGCTTCTTATCACAGGAGCTTGACTAGGTTCACTGCCCCCACTATTTCTCGATTTGAAAGGGAATTTATTTTCATAGAATTCAACATCATTTGATTCTATGATCACTTTCGCATTTAGGTCATAAAACCTATACGCTTTACTGTTTACCGCATACCCAATGAATACACATTCATAGGCTCTACTAGCGAGTTTAATTCGCTTGGGATCGGGGATTCTGACATAAGCCAAATAGCCAGATAGTGGGAATCAAATCTACAACATATTGATTCAAACTTTGTCATTTTATCTCTAGAGGCATGCCTTGAAATTCCCTAAGATCATAGTTGATAGTAAATTTAGAGTTTTTTTTTTTTATAATCCATTTAAATAACTTATTTTTAATGAGTTAATTTGTGAATTTATTTAAAAAGTAGTTATATAGGTTGATTTTTTATTTTCGTTTGTTAACAAAAAATACTTAAACTAAATTAATCTAAAAAAAACTACTACAAGTCATCCATCAAAACATCGACTCATCATGTGAAATCAAAAAAAAAAGTAAACAAGACTTAGTTTTTCTTATCTCTTGCTCCACCGAAAATCATCTTTCTTTATGAATATGAATATGAATATGAACAATTTTCCTTTATGAATATTGAATATTTCATCACGCATATATTGAACATTTTCTTGTCACATTATATTTCCTCATGCTTTTCCTTTATGAATATGAATAATTTTATATTTTCTGTAAAAAAATTGAATATTTTTCTATTTGAGAATGTAGTGCACCTCTTCACGGTCTTCCATTTTGAGAAATAAAATGAAATGTTAACAACCCAACCGTAACGAATAGAAATGAATGCACTAAAAAATTTGTGTTAGGCCCGCAAATATTTGGTAGGGAAATTTAAAAATAAGTACTATATAAATAGTAGACTAATTTTATAAGGTAAATTGTACATGTCCCAACTTTTGGGACGTCCTTGTACCACTAGCATCCTTAAAAAAAAATATATGCTCCAAATAAAATAATATTTTAATTTTGATTATTGATTATATTTAAGAATTTCTAATTGATTGAATACATGAATTGATCTTGTATCGATATTGTTTTTGTGTTGATGGATAAGAATATTTATGATTTTATAGGAAAACATGAATTCACAAGAACAACGACGTGATGATGTATCTAATGTTAGAATAAATGTTTTTAGAGATGGTTGGGCTTTGTTTTGCATTTTTATGATAGTGAGTCATTCTTTAATATGATTTTATGAAAATCATAACATTAGGAATCGACTAATGGATAAAGAAGAATTAAGTGGGGTAATTTTTAGAAAGTTTAATCAATTGAGATGATATCACATGTGTTAATCAATCTCTCATATTGGATCATTTCTTTTGTTGTGGGGTCTCTTGTGTATTGAAGGTAGGTTGAAAAAAGATAGATCAGTAACTATTGAAGAACAAGTGGCAATGTTCTTACATATATGGAACATCATTCTAAAAATTGTGTCATTAATTTAAACGATCAGGAAAAACACCTAGTAGAAATTTTAGTTCAGTATTTAATGGAGTCTTACGAGTACATGAAATTCTTACTTATAGTACCTGATCATGTCCCAGAAAATTGTTTTGATGAAAGATGGAAATGATTTTAGGTACTTTTTTAGAATAAATTTATATATGTATATTTTATCGTGTGTTTCTTTGGATGAAACATTCATGTGTTTATTTAGGTATTTGTTTATAGAATTGTCTTACGACACTAGATGTGACACCATAATCCCCAAAATAATATATAACTAGATACAAACCCGCGCGTTGTGCGGTAGAATTTAATATATTACTGAAAATAAAATAAAAATAATATGTAATTTAATAGTAATGTTAATGTTGTTTTACAGTAGAATATATTCAAGTGTTTATGTACTTAAAGGTAAATATATTTTTGAATATTTATATATAAGCTAGGTTTGCTTTAGTAAAAGAAAAAGTAAAACATTGTTGACTAATGCAATTCATGCAAAATATATTTAAATGTGGAATTTATTTAGTCAAGCTTTTTGATTTCATTGAAGTGGTTCTTCTAGTAATATATTTGTTAAATATTTATGTATTTCTTTATTGTTAAAGTTATACATTTAGCTATAATATTTCTTCATTTTATATAATTTATATTAGTTTTGAAACATTAGATTTATAAATTTATGTACCTTTTCACGTTTTCAATTTTATATGTTCATCGTAATTCTGGCAATCTCACTATCGATCTAAGCATGCACTAAATAATATTATGTGCTTTGTGATATATTATAACATTCATTCGTGAGTGATAGTTTGTTAAATCCAAAATATTGAAACAATTCATTCGTGTGTCCTTTGAAATTTTCAAATAATTATTTGACACGGTCAAGAAACTTCAACAGTGGTTGAAAAAAATTATAGGCAAGAAAAGTTTGTAAATGTTTAAGACATAGAAAGTTTCGAGTGAATGATGAAATAGTTAGAAGCTATTTATTTTCAAATATTTAATATTATTCATTTTTTTTTTCAATTATGATTTGTGTTTTTTTAATTATAAAAAGAAAAAATGTTATGGGAGACACATTCAACATAGGAAATAAAACCTTATTCCTTATCCAATAATATTGATATATGAACTTGAACATCTATTATAATAATTAAAACAGAACCCCAAAATTCTTCATTGTGATGATTTAAAGATATTGGATGGTTTGTATTTTTTTGTATGAGTTATTGAAATGAAAGTTTTGATGAGTAATTAGAGCTTTTTAAGTGTATTGATGAGTCATTGAGTGATAAATTAAAGCTGAAATTATATAATGTATGAAATAATTGTACTTGGGCAAGTGAAAAAGGTTTACATTATATGTTGAAGAAACAAAACATAATGGAATAGAAGATGAATTTGGAATGTGTCACATCATAATTTTGGTGAGTTGGCAAATATTGGAGGATGTAGCATAGATGAAAATTTTTGGGGTTCTGTTTTAATTATTATAATAGATAAAAGATAACATATAATAGATAACAGATAACAGATAACAGATAACAGATAACATATAACAGATAACAGATAACAGATAACAGATAACAGATAACAGATAACAGATAACAGATAAGAGATAATAGATAATAGATAATAGATAATAGATAATAGATAATAGATAATAGATAATAGATAATAGATGGATAATTTATACAAGAATTTTTAACTTTAATTCACAACGGATAAAGAAAATCTGTTTCACGGAAATAAAACTTTATAACAAATTTAGGATATCACATTTCTAAAAATTCAAAAGGAACACTTTAAACTTTTTCCTTTGTAAAACAGTAAGGTTTTCATACAAAAAGTTGTTTCTAATTAAATAAATAAAATACAACTTATGACTCTCATTCCCGGTGTGACACCCTAAACCCCAAAATAATATTTATAATAATTTATATCATATTTCTATAAAATTTGCGGTGGATAAATGAAGATATGTTTCCAAGAAAATAAAAACTTTTATATCTATTTTAAGATATCACGTTTCTCAAAAATCAAAAGGATCACTTCAAACTTCTTTACTCCTATCAAATAGTGCAATCTCAATAAGCTTGATTTAAGTATAATTACTTGATTTAATTCTAAAAACTTACTAGTACTTATAAGGTTTTCATACAAAAATTCGTTTCAAATTAAATGAGTAAAATACAAATTACAACCTTTATTCCCTGTATCACCTATCAAAGGGGGGTTCTCCCAAAATTGAACTTCAAGACTCATTAACTTGTAATAACAGGGATTTCGCAAACGTAGGGCCAAGCTAGTCAAACACAATCAACGAAGGAGGTGAGTTTTGAAATCATGTTGATAGTATAATATAAGTATGAAGAACACGCAAACAATCATAATAGACCGTATCATAACCACATTACGATACATCAAAATATTCAAGCAAATAGTACCATATTATAACATCAAAATCATTCAAGTAAAATAATTATCTCATTATAATATGCATCAAATCATCTCAGAGAAACTATTATTACTTTTGAAACCCATCAATCACAACAAAACAATCACAAAAAAATGCAATGTTATGCATGAGCTTAGACTCTACTTCACAATGTGGTACCATTCTAACTCTGAAGTACTTGGTTAGGAGGTTTGATACTATGCCACCATCCCGGTGGACGGACAATTCAAATTGGCCTTGTCCTCATAGATCCCCTCAACTCAACCCGAGACACATATACGCGACAGTTGAGGTAAATGTGTGTTGCGTGGTAACTCCCGACATCTGGAGTGCTACCTCCAAGTCACCTAGGAATTCCCCACCCGAATACCTCCAAGGTTGAACAATCTTGCCTTAAGGCTCAACAGTAGACTGCCACGATCAGGCTCAATTCAGTTGTACTTCCCCGGAATCACTAGGCTTGTCAAGCCCTACCTATATGATGACAAAATAATCTTCACTTCACAAATTCTCAATATTTATTTTCTCCTCTCATTGGCCTATGATATCTCATTAAGACCGTCATCTCAAACACAAATTGGAATCACAATTATTTCATCAGTGGTTACTTCAATATTTTCATCACAAATTCATAACATCACTATTATAAATCACACATCATCATCATTACATAAACTCATCACAAATTTAGAGCATCACTATCATCAATCGTACCTCATCACATAAACTTATCACAACACATCCATCTTTTATTATCAAATCACATAAAATTAATTCGACACTCGATATCACAATAACATCAAATACCACACATTTAAAGAAATTAAATCAATCAACACCTTAAAAATATTTCTATTCTATATTTTAAAAAATAAGATTTTATGCAATTTTACATGTATATGTACATTCGTAATTAATGTGATATTTCCTTGTATGTTTGACTAATGTTAAATATGCACATATTTATATTTTAATTAATTCTAAGTATCTCATATTTTAGTTATTTATATTTGGGGTAGTAATAATATTGTGTTTGATTTCCTTTATTTTTATATACTTGTTGTGGCATTGCGATTTTATATATATTTCTTACGATTTAGTAATTAATATAAAGTAGCAATGTTATATTTATTTATTTTGTGATTTAGACTATTCTCTAATGATGGTAGTATTTTAATATGAGTATTTTGAAAAATAAGTATAATTATAGTGACTATTTTGAATATGAGAGTTTCAATTGTTAGTAATATGTATTTTTTTAAAAGGTTAATCATTTTAATTACTCTAATTTATCATATATATTAGTTATGAAATATTAGTAATGTTTTGAAAATTAAATGAAAAAAATGAGATTAACTAACTATTAATTTTTTTTTAGCAAAATAAAAATAAAAATAATAATAGTAATAAAACAAAAACGTAAATAAAGAGACCAATAGGTTTGATCCATGCTAATTGTTAACAAAAAAAAAATTGTGATAGACTTCCTCTTCTTCTTGAAAGAACGCGCATCCATTCTTCCTCTTCTCTAAAATTCATTGCCCCCAATTCCTTGCCTTTTGAATCGATCCCAACCTTTATCCCACACAAAATCGACAACTGAATTCATTTTTGGCATCAGTTTTATCAATCGTTGCTCCGTTTCTTCAGAAACAGCTGTGTTTCTTTCCTTGGGCGAGCTGTTTTTGGCCGATTCCGATCACCACGTTTGTCGTCTCAAAAAACTGACATCGTTTTTGGATTCCTCTCGTCGAAACCTTCAAGAAACACTACTCATTTGCATTTTTTTGGTGAAGTTGACGTCAAACCCTTCCGGCGCTCCGACGAGTCGGTGAGACATTTTATGCAGTTTTCTTGTCGTCATTTTGACTCCATTTTTGTTCCTAAAATTATTATTAATTATTTAACATTTATTTTTATGCTCCGCATAATTTATCAGTCACGTCTCAACGATTTAGGAAGTCGCCGTTTATTTGGATTCGCTCGCTGTACGTTGACGATATGCAGTCGCTATTGATTTCTGTGTTTGAGGAAGCGTCTAAATAAGGTAAGGGGTGAGAGAGTGTTTGAATTCATAAGTATAATATATTGTGAGATGAACGGGAAAACCGTATTTCTCAACGATTGATGTTATTGTGATATTGAGTGTCGAATTAATTTTATGTGATATGATAATAAAAGATGGATGTGTTGTGATAAGTTTATGTGATGAGGTACGATTGATGATAGTGATGCTCTAAATTTGTGATGAGTTATGTAATTATGATGACGTGTGATTTATGTTGGAACAAAACGATAATGTGCAGCGGGTAAGGAGAAAAGAAAGAAAGATGATTTGCAGAAAAAGGATTGATCTTCAGTCCAGGATTAATCTTCTTATTAATCCAGGATCGAACTTGGATCAATCTTCACATAAATTTTTTATTATTTACACATTACAATTCATTCATTACAAGATGTTAGTTATATAGGCCTTTTATAGTTTTATGCAAGGCAACTAACTAACTAACTATGTATAACAACCCTCTAAATGGCAGTTATGGATTAAACTCAACACTTCTCCCTAATTCATAACTGTTGTACACTTATAACACCAAGCTTCTTTCTCAAAAATTCAAATTTGTCAAGCTTTAGAGCCTTTGTAAATCCATCTGCTAGCTGCACTTCAGTTGGGCAATACTGTACCTCAATCATTCCATTGTTTACTTGCTCTCTAATGAAATGGAACCTTGTATCAATATGTTTACTTCTGCCATGTGAGATTGGATTTTTAGCAAGGCTAATTGCTGACTTGTTATTAATTTTGAGTGTAGGAGGCTTCATCACTTCACACCTTAGTTCCTTCATCACTGAATCCAGCCACATTGCTTGACAAGTTGCAAATGTACCTGCAATATGTTCTGCCTCACAGGATGAAAGTGCAGTCACTGGTTGCTTCTTTGTACACCAAGATATGGCTGCTTCATTGAACTTGAAAATATAACCAGATGTACTCCTTCTATCTGTGATGTCCCCACACCAATCACTATCCGAGTATCCAATGAGTTCACTTCCTTCACCTTGGCTGCCATTAGGGAATAACAGACCAAACTCCTTTGTGCCTTTTACATACCTAAGTATCCTTTTAGCAGCTATCAAGTGAGTCTTCCTTGGATCATTCATGAATTTGCTAATTACACTAACTCAGTAGCAGATGTTAGGCCTGCTGTTGCACAGATATCGCAGTGAGCCAACCATTTGTCTTAACAGTGTTGGATCGACCCTTTCTTCCTCACTGCACTCATCAATCTTTGAGCTTGTCTTTGATGGATTTGAAACTGAATTGCAGCTATTCATCTCAAATTTTTCCAGTAGTTCACCTATATACTTCTGCTGATGCATAACTGTTCCTGTTTTCAACTTCAGAAATTCCATTGCTAGGAAGAATGAGAGTTCACCTAGATCAGTCATTTCGAATTCAGATTTTAGCTTGTTTTTCACCCTTTCAATCTCTGATGCTTTGCTTCCAGTGATGAGCAAATCATCCACATATAACCAGATTATCATTGTTTCTTCTGCACTTGAACTCTGCACATATACACCAAACTCTACTAAACACTTTGTGAAGCCGCTCTGAATTAGGAACTGATCGATCCTCTTATTCCAGGCTCTACGGGCATGCTTCAAACCATACAAGGCTTTATGGAGTCTATACACCATGTTTTCCTTGCCTTGTATTTCAAATCTAGGGGGCTGTGACACAAACACAATCTCTTCAAGTGGACCATTTAGAAAGGCTGATTTTACATCCAAATGGTAGAGTGACCACCTTCTCTTGAAAGCTAGAGCCACCACTAATCTTATAGTCTCAAGCCTTGCAATTGGAGCAAACACTTCATTGTAATCAATACCATGTTTCTGTAAGAATCCTCTAGCTACCAGCCTGGCCTTATGTTTTGAAATTTTCCCATCAGGATTTAATTTCAATTTGAAGACCCACTTCACATCTATTTTCCTTTTCTTGTCTGGCAAGTTAACTAGCTCTCATGTTTGATTCTTCTCAATTGATTGGAGTTCTTCCATCATAGCTTTCCTCCATACATCTATCTTCAATGCTTCTTTATAATTGAGAGGTTCAGAGTCTGCCAACAATGCAAAGTGAATGATATCACCTTCATCATTTACTGCATTATCAGAAATTAATTCACAATCATTCAGCCTGCTTGGAATTTGTCTGATTCTTTGAGGTCTCACTGCTGCTGCCACTTCTTCTGGTTCACCTGCATCATTACTGATCACTTCTTCATCCTCTGATTCATCACTAGAATCAGGATAAATGCAACCTTGTTGATTCTCTTCACTGTACACTGGTTCCTCTTCCCATTTCCACTTCTCAGCCTCATTCACAATTACATCCCTACTGATATGCACCTTTTGAGTTACAGGATTATAAAGCTTATAGGCACCTGTGGGATGATAGCCTATAAGTATCATAATCTCACTCTCATCTTCAAGTTTGCTTCTCCTAACATCTGGTACATGCTTATAGCACAATGAGCCAAAAACCTTGAAATGCTTCACACTCGGCTTTCTTCCACACCAAGCTTCCTCTGGAACCTTCAAATTCAGCTTCTTTGTAGGGCATTTGTTTAAGATATAAGCAGCTGCAGTGACTGCTTCACCCCAGAAGTTGTGTGGTAGGTTTTTCTGCTTGATCATGCTTCTTGCCATATTCAATAGGGTTCTGTTGCTTCTCTCAGCAAGTCCATTGTGCTGAGGTGTATATGGAGCTGTCCCTTCATGCACAATACCTTGATTGACACAGAAATCTTCAAATTCTTTTGAGGTGTATTCTCCTCCACCATCAGTTCTCAAGATCTTAATAGATTGGTCACTTTCTTTTTCAATTAAGCTCTTGAATTTCCTGAATACCTCTAATGCTTCACTCTTAAGCTTGATTGTATACAGCCACATCATTCTTGTAAATTCATCAACAAAAGTGATGAAGTATCTGTTTCCCCCCAATGAAGATACTTCAAAAGAACCACATATATCAGAGTGGACCACTTGCAGTGCTGCAGTAGCTCTTTTAGGTGCTTCAGACACAAATGGGAACCTGCTTTGCTTACTTTTCACACATACTTCACAAATAGTTTTTCAGACATTCAGCTTTGGCAGCCCTTACACCAGTTCTTTGGAATTCAAATCACTAAGACTTCTAAAGTTTAGGTGACCATACCTCTTGTGCCATAAGCCGTCAACATCTTCACTAACTGCTGCAGACATACACATCATTTTCTCACTTGAAATGTTGCATCTGTAGGTTTTATTTTTTGACATGTTCGATTTGAGCACCAACTTCTTATTTGCATCAAACAGCTTCAAAGAGTCACCATCCATAGTCACTGAGAATCCCTTCTCCACCAATTGACCAATGCTTATGAGATTACACTTCATCTCAGGGACATACATCACATCTGCAATAATGATTCTTCTGCCATCATTGCTTTTGATCACTATATTTCCACTACCTTCAGCCATCAGGTTTCTACTGTCAGCTAGTTTTATGCTTGTTTTCTTGCTAGCATCAAAACTTGTCAACCATTCTCTATGTGATGTCATGTGGTTTGAGCATTCAGAGTCAAGAAACCACTCTTCATTCTTGATCTTCTCATCACTGGTAGTAGCCATCATCAACACTGTACTGGAATCATCCCCATGAGCCAGATTTGCTTCTTCATCATCCTTTTGATCTTTCTTGAACCAACATTCATCTGCAAAGTGCCCATACTTCTCACAGTTGAAGCATTGTACCTTACTTTTGTCAAAATCCTTCTTCTTGTTCTGACTTTTGCTAGAAACCCCTTTCTTTGAAGATTCAGCTTTGTCTTCAATCTTGTTCTTGCCATTGTTTGACCAATTTGCTATTCTCTTTCCCTTTTTCTTGAAGTCCTTCTGGTTTCCCTCCTTCTTGGTAGTTTGAACTTGAAATGCTTGTTGAACTGATCTTTCAGAATTTCTATCAAATACCAGGAGCTCATGTGCTTCCAATGAATTTTGCAGCTCTTCAATTTTCATAGTTTTCACATCCTTTGCTTCTTGAATAGCTACAACTATGAAATCGAATTTTGGACTTAAAGATCTCATCACCTTTTCTACCACCATCTATTCTGTAATGTTCTCCCCACAAGTTCTCATTTGATTGACTATGGCTGTTAATTTTGAGAAGTAATCACTTACCTTCTGATATGCTTCCATCTGCATCATCTCATACTTCCTTCTATAGGATTGTAGCTTCACTTGCTTCTCCTTTTCTCCACCAGTGTGATAGTTTTCTAAGATGTCCCATGCTTCTTTGGATCTTGTGGCTTTTGAAATCTTCTCAAAATGCTGGTTGTCAACATTCTGCTGAATGTAGATCAAAGCTTTGCAGTCCTTCTTCTTGGCTTCCTTGAATGCATTCCTCTGTGCATCAATTGGATTCTCTACCAAGTCCTCATAGCCATCCTACACAATTTCACTCACTTCTTGTGCTCCAAATAAATATTTCATCAATGCACTCCATCGATCCCATTTCTTGCCATCAAGAACTAGAATATGTGATCCAAAACCATTGCTATTCATTATGCCTATCAAGAATCTATCACTCTGTGTTTCCCTTGACTGTTCCCCTCACTTTTCACTCGTGTTTCCGTTGATTTTAACCCAGCTCTAGATGCAAATTGTTGGAACAAAACGATAATGCGCAGCGGGTAAGGAGAAAAGAAAGAAAGACGATTTGCAGAAAAAGGATTGATCTTCAGTCCATGATTAATCTTCTTATTAATCCAGGATCGAACTTGGATCAATCTTCACAGAAAAATTTTATTATTTACACATTACAATTCATTCATTACAAGATGTTAGTTATATAGGCCTTTTATAGTTTTATGCAAGGCAACTAACTAACTAACTAACTAACTAACTAACTATGTATAACAACCCTCTAAATGGAAGTTATGGATTAAACTCAACAATTTATAATAGTGATGTTATGAATTTGTGATGAAAATATTGAAGTAACCCCTGATGAAATAATTGTGATTCCAATATGTGTTTGAGATGAAGGCCTTAATGAGGTATCATAGGCCAATGAGCGAAGAAAATAAATATTGAGAATTTGTGAAGTGGAGATTATTTTGTCATCATATAGGTAGGGCCTGACAAGCCTAGTGATTACGGGGAAGTACAACTGAATTGAGCTTGATCGGGTGGGGAATTCCTAGGTGACTTGGAGGTAGCACTCCAAATGTTGGGAGCTACCATGCAACATACGTTTACCTCGACTGTCGCGTATACGTGTCTCGGGTTGAGTTGAGGGGATCTATGAGGACAGGGCCAATTTGAATTGTCCGTCCACCGGGATGGTGGCATAGTATCAGACCTCCTAACCAAGTACTTCAGAGTTAGAATGGTACCACATTGTGTTGAGCCTTAAGGCAAGATTGTTAGACCTTGGAGGTATTCGGGTGGGGAATTCCTAGGTGACTTGGAGGTAGCACTCCAAATGTTGGGAGCTACCGTGCAACACACGTTTACCTCGACTGTCACGTATGTGTGTCTCGGGTTGAGTTGAGGGGATCTTTGAGGACAGGGCCAATTTGAATTGTCCGTCCATCAGGATGGTGGCATAGTATCATACCTCCTAACCAAGTACTTCAGAGTTAGAATGGTACCACATTGTGAAGTAGAGTCTAAGCTCATGCATATCATTGCATTTTCTTGTGATTGTTTTGTTGTGATTGATGGGTTTCAAAAGTAATAATAATTTCTCTGAGATGATTTGATGCATATTATAATGAGATGATTATTTTACTTGAGTGATTTTGATGTTATAATATAGTACTATTTGCTTGAATATTTTGATGTATCGTAATGTGGTTATGATACGGTCTATTATGATTGTTTGCGTGTTCTTCATACTTATATTATACTATCAACATGATTTCAAAACTCACCTCCTTCGTTGTTTGTGTTTGACTGGCTTGGCCATGTGTTTGTGAAATCGCAGTTATTACAGGTTAATGAGTCTTGAAGTTCAAGTTTGGGAGAAGACCCGCTCTGATAGGTGATACTGGGAATGAGAGTCATAAGTTGTATTTTTATTTGTTTAATTAGAAACAACTTTTTGGTATGAAACCTTATAACTAGTAAATTTTTGGAATTAAATTAAGAAATTCTAGTTAAATCAAAGTTTATGGAGATTGCACTATTTTATAGGAGGAAAAAGTTTAAAGTGTTCATTTTCAATTTTGAGGAATGTGATATCTCAAATTAATTTTAAAAGTTTTTATTCTCTTGAAAACATATTTGCTTTATCCGCTGCGAATTAAAGTTAAAAATTCTATTATAAATTATTATATATTATTTTGGGGTTTAGGGTGTCACATTAATGGTATCAGAGCAGTTCTGTCCAATCTGGCCGAGTGGGTGGAATGTTGATTTAGTGTTAGTCGAATGTTAGTCGTGTCATCTTGTGTAATAATTATTTTCACGATCATGGTTTTCCCGTTATATGATTGTGTTAAGTGTTATACGCTTTTGTATTATTATACATATTTTTGAGGTTACTAATTAACTGTTTATTATTTGGTTACCCTAATTGTGTTATGGATTCTAAATTCCTACCTAAGTGAGTAAATAAACCATGAAATTACTTGTTAAGATTTGAGTTAATTTTAATTGTTGACAAGATTACGTTAGTTACTTGTTGAATAATTTTGTTGCTTGTATACAGAAATATGATTTTTGCACTCTTGTTTTGTGTGAATAGTTGGAAATAATAATTTTGATTGACCATCTATATGTTTGAAGTTATTAATCTCATTCATGTAATCTTAGTTATCGAATGTTAGACCTCACCTGTTAGTTGTTTTAAAGTTCCATTTTCAGCCTTAATCAATTTAAAATATTAAGTCTTGATATGAATCTATTTAAAGTGTTTGATATAATAACTAATTGATTGAAACATTGATTTCCGTATGAACTATATATTTAAAACTTCAAGTATTGACTTTTACTAGGTACAAATTATTTTTATTTTTATTGAAACTCAATTTAGAGAAGAAAAAAAAGATGTTTCGTTCTAAACTTTGAGTTAGATAAGAAATATGTCTCTTATGTTCAAAGTTTTAATTTTGACTAAAAAATACTTATTTTGATTTTTTGTTGGCTTGTGTGAAGAAAAAAAGTCAATTTTAAAGTGTGAATGTTAACTTTAAATCACTTGAAAGTGTTGGTAGAACTTTGATATTGGTTTTGAAAATAATTTAGAAGGTTCGTCATGATTTTAAATAGAGGTAATTATTAGCAATAGTAATTCTTGAATATTAGAGGTTGGTAGAACTTAGAATTTTTTAAAAATGACATTTTGAAGGAGTTAAAGTTTACTTATTTTGTAAGATGAAAATAACTTTTGTTTGAATTACTCTTGATTATTTTAAAGAAATTAAATTGAGTTGGATTTTTGTTGATTTATAAAATAAAAATAATTTGATACTATTGATTTTATTTAATGTTTAAAATAACTGAAAATTTACATCATATTTTACTAGATCTTATTTTTAAGAAAATCAAAAAGAATTGTTGTAATGTTGGTTTAGAGGTGCTGGAATGAATATTGAATCGTGAGGGTGTCGGTATATTTGTTTGAAATGATTGATTTATGAACTCATTAGAGTTTTAGATTTTAAGAACTCATTAATGATTTATAATAGTACTAATAAAAACAAGGTCAAATGATAAAATGTCTACTAATGAGAAAGAGAAGGAAACATAAGAAAAAAAATTAAAAAAAAACAAAGTTTTTAAAAGAATTATCTCAATGATGAAACTCGTTTTGAAAAGTTATCTAAATTTTGGATTCTATAATCGATGTGTTTTATGAGTAAAATGTTTTTATTTTTATTTTTATTTTTTTGTAGGATTGTGATTGTTGTGTTATCATTGTCGAAATGTATATTTGAGTTTAATATAAAAAGGTGACATGCTTTTTGTAAAATTGATGGTGTGTTATGCTTTAGACCAATTTTGTGCCTTGATAGAAACTGATGATGTATCTATAGACATGTTGAGTAGTTGGTGTGAGAGGATACTGTTATTTTGTAGATGGGTGAATTAGTGTAATTCATTATCATAACCAAGTATGCCTTATGTTTTGTGTCATGTGCACTACTTTAATGTATATAAATATACAATTTTGTTTTTTTGTAGATTTTGAGAAAATAAGAAAATAAATTGGAACTATCTTGGGAGTGTTAATTTATTAGAAAACTTTTTATCTATCTATCTATCTATATATATAATTTAAATCTTCTTTCAAAATATAAGTTGAAAATAATAATTTTTATAATGATTAATTATTTAGAAATGTGTTTTTGACGAATAAAGTACGAGTGATTTTAGAAATCTTATAGATTTTAAAAATACATGTGATATATTTTATTTTTAATTGTATTTAGAAATGTGATTTATTTTATTTGTTTTTATTTAGACGTGATTTATTGAAAAGTGATTTAAGGAAAATTTTTGAATTCCCAATGATTTTTGTTTTTTGGGTGCTAAATGATTAGTGATACATTTTATAATAATTTAAGTCTAGAAATCAATTTTTAGAATGATGTGTAGCCTTTAAAGTGGTTTATGTACTACTTGATTCAATTTGGTTTTGTAGCATGTTGTGTCCTCTAGTAAATAATTATTTATTTTATCTGCTACTTGGAAATCTATGTTTTAGTTTGTTGTAACTTTTAAGTGATAATTAATTCAAAAGAAAATTTGAGCGTGATCAATTTTGAGCAGTTAACCTTCTATGAGAGTACGTTACATGTGTTTGAATCATCGTTTAAGTTATGAGATGAACGTAAAGTCTTGGTGCTAATTTTTGGATTAACTATGTGAATGTGTATGTAATTATGTAAATATTAAATTGTTTGTGTTTCAAGTGTTCTAATTGTTGGGAATTAGTGTATAGAGTTAGAGTAGTCGAGAGCATCTAAAAGTGAAATAGGTCTATATTTCTTCAATCGGATTATTGGTTATATATTGATGTAAGTGTCATTTCTTTTGTTGTCGTAACTAGTTGTAAATTACAAATAAATTATTGTGAATGTGTAATTAAGTGAGTTTTTAACTTGAAGTAAGGAGTATGAGTTGTGGCGCCGCCTTCGCACTCTTGAACCATGTTAAAGATACTTTTAATTACCCATGTTTGAATTTGAATGACTACAGTTATGGTTACCTTAAGTAGTTGACTACATGAGTAAGAGAGACTTGCTACCCCGATGACTCATCATCAATAAAAGAGGCAACGATAACCCATTGTTATTATTGTTATAAATACTTGTTAATTTTCTTTTAGAAATAGTTAGAAACCATGTTCACCTCTTATACAACTTTGAGTGATTATGAGTCTTATGTGGCATCAATGTTGAATGCTAATAACTGATTACGTGACGCAAATATTAGGTTGGTGGTGTGTACATAAATTAAATATGTTTGATCTTTTAAGTAACTTGCTGGAAATAAATAAGTGCATTGTGTTAGAATCTTATTATTTGTTATATATTCTCTCATTTGATAAGGATCTAGAACGATTGTATGAGTTCTATGAATGAATCTTGTGTATGAGACTTTGAAACTATACGTGAAAATATTTGTCTTATTCCACTATGATTATACAGATCATTTTAAAAGAATAAATTAAGTGACTGTATGTCATTGAGTTGTTATATGCATTTCTTCTTGTAATTCTTGAATGGGTGAAATTTTTTAAATGTTTCTTTATATGCCTAACTTTTGTGAAATATGTAGAGTAATTGTGGAAATGATTTAACCACTCTTTTAAGAGAGTCAAACTAGTGGAGTATTGTTTGAGAAGTTAGTTCAACTCGAAAGCGTATATGATATATATGTTATTTGATTCAACTAAATGTACTATGTTGTTGTTGACTAAATTCACATGCTTAGTTTTACCTATAAAGGATAATTAATGATCATGATATTTTCTTCATATTTAAGTTGTTGAATGTGATGTGTGTTAATAGATTTATTGTGTCATGTTAGTCAATCATGCTAAGTCATTTATATGCCTTAGATATGTTTCTAGACTAAGTTTGAATCTTGAGGGTGGTTAGTTAGACATTAATTCGCATATTGTTCTCTACAAATTTCAAGGACGAAATTTCTTTAACAAGGGGAGAATTGTAACACCCCAAATTTTATAATAAATTATTTTATTAATAAAATTGAATTTTAAATAATTAATTTGGCGTTAAAGTTATTTTAGAATGTATATTGATTAATTTTCTTTATCGGTGTATTTTCTATGACGTGGTAATCTTGTACACATTTGACTAAATTAGTGATATAAATAATAAATACTATATTTTATTATCTTATATATTTCGCTAAAAATAATAGTATTTTAGTGTACATATTTTAAAGAATAAGATTTTATGCGATTTTGCGTGTATACGTTCGTAATTAATGTGATATTTCCTTGTATGTTTGACTAATGTTAAATATGCACATATTTATATTTTAATTAATTCTAAGTATCTCATATTTTAGTTATTTATTTTATAAACAATTATCTTAGGATAGTAATAATATTGTGTTTGATTTCCTTTATTTTTATATACTTGTTATGACATTGTGATTTCATATATATTTATTATGATTTAGTAATTAATATAAAGTTTTAATATTATATTTATTTATTTTATAATTTCGACCATTCTCAAATGATGGTAATATTTTAATTTGAGTCCAAATAGCTTAGCAGGTTCACATCTTCTTCTTTGTCCACGCGACAACCAATAACTAATAAAAGCTAAATAAATTTACAATGACAAAACCATATAAATCAATTATTAACTATTTGTGATATATAATCTAAAACATATTTTATAATATATATATATATATATATATATATATATATATTATACACCTATATAAATCAAATTATATGATCAAAATCAATAACAATTATAAAATTTTAGTTTTAAAAAAATTAATAACGATATAGGCTAAATAGAGTTAGAACTTTAAAACACAATTTTATGTTTTCTTATTTAAAATTAGAGTACTAAAATATTAAATAATTAGGATAGTATAAATTAAACATAAATAAGTGTATTATGATTAAAATAGAATTAACCTTATCAAACAAATAAAACCATTGGTTTTAAAACTGAAGCATAGTTTATTTATAAATATAAAACTTGAATTTTGAATTTAATTGGAAAACATTTTTACTTTTTTTTTTAAATGAATTTGATTTTTAATAAATAATATACAATCTTATCGATTAATGCAAATTAGAAATGTAAATATATAGAATAATTGTATTAATTAAACAAGGTGAATTTCTTTTATTAATCAGACTAAAACTTTTGAGATAAAACAAAATTTGAAAAATCAAAAACAAATATTAAAGAAATTTTACAGACACAATTTGTAATTAGGTATATATATAGAAATTTTAATTTATTAAATTCAACGGAGTTAAAAGATGTAAATTCCATAATCGAAAAGACTCACCGATATGTCGAAGCATCGATAGGTTTCGACGTCAATTTTGTCAAATTACGCGAATGAGTAGTGTTTTCCGAAGATAACAACAAGAGGAATTCAAAATCCATTTATGTTTTCCCCAACCTATGACTATGGTGGCTGGAAAATATCCAAATAGTTTGCTCCAAGGGAGAAAAGTGGCCGTTTCCGGGAAAAACGGCACCACGATTGGTAAAGTTGAGGCCATAATCGTATCCCACGGTTGATTAATGTGAGTATCCAAGATTTTGTGTCCCGTGGTGACTCTTTGAAAAAGAACTCAAAAAGGAAAAGGAGATAGAGACACTTAAATTTGGTTCTGGTAATAAGAGGCCAGGAAAGGTCACGGAAAGAGGAGGACATCTCTCAACTACAATGTGATTTTCGGTATGTATAAGAAAGAATCAAAATGAGGAGATGATAATAAAAAAAAAAAAAAAAAAAAAAAAGAATAACTTGGTTATGATGTGTACAAGCCAAATTGAATAATAGCTCTCATAGAATGCAGAGGCCGTGTATGTGTGGTGGCTGCATGGCTAGCATAAGAAGATAATAAAATAAGGGTTAGGTTAATACTTAGGCTATTATTAGGTTACAAAATAGTACATCACGAATTCAGAATCAATTTAGATCCATTAATTCGGTTTATGGCAAATTTAATTTATTACTTAGGCTATTAATAGATATTAGTAGGCTATTATATGGAGAATTCAATTTATGAACGGCATCATCATTATTATTATATTTCATATATAATTAATATAGTTATTTTATATTTATACTTACATAAAAATAAATTTAAATAATAAAGGTCTAGATAACAACAATACTAAAATATGAGGCCTAAGATAATAGCAATCCGAAACTGGTATATAATATTTTATATATTTTTTTTAAAAATAAAATAAATAGGTCTAATTACAATTATCAATGATTCTAATTTAAATAACTACAAAGACAAACAAAGAAAGACAATCACATAAAAAAATAATCACACCACAATAAACACATGACTAATTTATAATAACAATAAATTTAGGGTGTTACAACAATGCCATAACAAATATATCAAAATAAAGGGAATCAAACACAATATTACCACTATCTCAAGATAATTGTTTATAAAATAGATAAATAAAAACAGATAATAGTTTAAATTAATTAAAACATAACTTTAACATCAGTCAAACACACATAAAAATATCACATTAATTACTCACGCGCTGATACACGTAAAATCGCCTAAAAATTTATTCTTTAAAATATTTCACTAAAATACTATTATTTTTAGAAAAATATATAAAATAATAAAATATAATATTTGTTATTTATATCACTAATTTAGTCTAATATGTACAAGCTTAGAATAATAGAAAGCACACATATAAAAAAAATTAATCTTATAATTAATCAACATATATTCTAAAATAATTTTAAATCCAAATTAATTATTTAAAATCCTATTTCATTGATAAAATAATTTATCATAAAATTTGGGGTGTTACATTAGATGGAACACATATCCAGATTAACGTGTCCACAATTGATAAGCCTCAATATCGAAATAAAAAATGGGAAATATCTACCAATGTGTTAGTTGTATCCTCTAGGCATTTGAAATTTATGTGTGTTGCTTGTACGGAAAGGATTAATTTGCGTTAGACTCAAGGGTTTTGCGGGACATGATTTCTAGGAGGAATGATTTACATCTTACTTCATGTTAGTATAATCATAACATCATAAAAATGTGTGCATAGCTATTAAGTATGGATAGTGATGAAGTATTTTTGACCATGATTGATTAACCATACATGAGGGTAGTGGATGATAGTAGGTGGTTATTATTTGGAAGAATTAGTGTAACACTCTAATTTTTGTAATAAATTATTTTGTTAATAAAGTAGGATTTTAAATAAGTAATTTGATGTTAAAATTATTTTAGAATATTTGTTGATTAATTTTCTTTATATGCGTGTTTTCTATGATGTGCTATTCTTGTACATATTTGACTAAATGAGTTATATAAACAACAAATATTATATTATATATTTTTCTAAAAATAATAGTCTTTTAGTGTAATATTTTAAAAGAATCAGATTTTAGTCGATTTTACGTGGATATGCGCGTACACTGTATCACCCTTTATTTTAATTAATTAATTTAAAACCTTTAGTTTTGCTTATTCTATTTGACTAATTCAGTGTGACGATAGTAAGATAATTATTCCTTGGATGTCCAATTATTTGATGAAGTATTTTTATATTAATTAATTAATTGTTGGGATTTTTGTTATTAACTAATTAAAACTCGTAGGAATATTTGTCTTAGAGTGAACAATGACTAAGTCAATTTTGACTAAGTCAAAATTGAATCACCCACACTATTACTCTTGATAACTATATTCTATTTTTAATAGCATTTAGTTTATAGAACCGTGTGCTTTCTCCCTTGTGTCCATTCAAATGTGTAACTAGCAAGAATAAATACATGAATGTCAATTAATTCCTAACGGTCGGTAATTGAATGATATTATTCTAATTGAATTCCTTATTCATGTGTGCAATTAACCTCAATGAAGAGAATTATTCCTTCTCTCTGATCAGCTCCAAGCCTCCTTTATTAGTCGTATACACCTCTCATTCGTACAACACGATTAAACTTGCAATAGAGCAAAAATAAGTCCTAATCACCCACACGCCATTACCAACACTATATTTATCTCAAATATTTTCTAAGCCACTTAAACAACCATCCCCACATCCCCTCGCATTCTGATTGGAGTTCTAAACTTTCGTTTCTGCATCTTGGTGAGATTTTCGAGGGCTATATAGTGTCACCTGGAAGGAAAGCACTCGAGGTAAGGGCTTTTCCCATGCAGAGTTAGGCTAGATATTAAATTAGTAGTTCGTAAGATATTGATATGATGTCTGGATGTCTTAAAAGAAAAAGGTTGATTTTATTTTCGTCGTAAAGAAAATTAGCTATAATGTTTTGATTGTTTCTTTTGAGTAATACATCTATATTGATGAACTTAATTATAGACTTCTATTTTTATTATTATTCCTTGATAAATATGTTGTAGTGAAAATGTTTAACGCTTACGTGTTTTAGAGTACTTAATTATGAAGTTATAATTTTTATGATGATATCATTTGTAAACGAATGCCCTGAACGGAAGGATGATAGCATTGTCAACCGCAACAATATCAACGACAATGTTGCACGCCCTACTGCCAAGGGACGTGTCTACCATATCAATGGAGATGAACCCCATCTTCCTCTGAACTTATCCAAGGTGAGTGTTTAATCGCTGGAAAATCACTTAATGTAATATATGATTCAGGGGCAACACACTCGTTCATTTCATTGGATTGGGTGGATTCTCTCCAACTTGTTGTTACTACCTTGCCGTTTGATTTGGTGGTTACCCTACCTTCTACCGAATCGGTGAAATGTAATACAGTTTGCTATGAAATTCAACGTTGATTTGATTTGTATTCCCCTCAAGCATTTGGGAGTCATCCTTGGGATGGATTAGTTGTCAAGCCATTATGTTCTATTGGATTGCGCTTGTAAGTCGGTGATATTCCCAGACCTAGGTGTTTCTCGATTCCTCGATACCAATAAATTGAACTTCTCTTTGAAAGAGGGAGTCCAGAAATGTGTTTATCTCAACTCAGTCAGTATGAAGCTAGAGGTGGAGGTAGACGAGATTCTTGTGGTCGAAGATTTTCCAGAGGTATTTCCGCCAGATGTACCAGGATTACCCCCAGTTCGTGATATTGAATTCTCAATTGATGTGACTCCGGGTACATGACCAATTTCTATTTCCCCATATAGAATGTCTCCACCGGAATTGTTAGAGTTGAAAAATCAGTTGGAGGACCTTTTGTCTAAACAGTTCATACGACCGAGTGTCTCACCTTGGGGAGCGCCGGTGCTTCTAGTGAAGAAGAAGGATGGAAGGTCCAAACTTTGTGTCGATTATCGCCAGCTTAACAAGGTCACCATCAAAAACAGGTATCCCTTGCCACGCATTGATGACTTGGTGGACCAACTCAAAGGAGCAATCATATTTTCAAAGATTGATCTGAAGTCGGGGTACCATCAGATTCGGGTGAAGGAAGAAGACATTCCTATAAAAGAGTATTCAGAACTTGCTATGGACATTTTGAGTATTTGGCGATGCCTTTTGGTGTCACCAATGCACCAACTATTTTCATGGATTACATGAATCGTATATTTCACCCCTTCTTAGACAAACTTGTGGTGGTCTTCATTGATGACATATTGATCTATTCTAAGAGCCGAGAGGAGCATGAAGTTCACCTACGTCAAGTTTTGCATGTCTTGAAGGATAAGTGATTGTATGCTAATTTGGGGAAATGTGAATTCTGGTTGGAGGAGGTGAAATTCTTGGGACATGTCATTTCAAAGGAAGGTATCGTTGTCGACCCAACCAAAGTAGAAGTTGTGGTGGCATGGAAACAACCACAGACCGTCACAAAGATTAGAAGTTTTCTAGGCTTGGCTGGATACTATAGAAGATTCATTGAGGGTTTTGCTAAGATTGCAGCGCCGTTGACACAACTCACAAAGAAGAATCATATATATGCATGGACGGAGGAATGTGAGAAGAGTTTTCAGCTGATGAAAGAGAAACTAACTATATCACCGGTGTTGGTGTTGCCACAACCAGAAGAACCATATGAAGTTTATTGTGATGCCTCTTTACAAGGATTGGGTTGTGTACTTATGCAGAACAAACAAGTGGTAGCATATGCTTCAAGACAGTTGAAGGTGCATGAGAAGCATTATCCCACGCATGACATGGAGTTGGCTGCAATAGTTTTTGCACTAAAGATTTGGAGGCACTATCTGTTTGGGTGCAATTTTGATGTACACAGCGACCATAAAAGTTTGAAATACTTGTTCGACCAAAAGGAGCTTAATATCCGAAAACGGAGATGGATGGATTTCATCAAGGATTATGAGTTCACGTTGCATTACCACCCAGGAAAAGCAAATTTGGTGGCTGATGCCTTGAGCAGAAAGCGAGCCCATTTGTCATCCATAACATTGAAAGAATTAGAGTTGTTAGAGAATTTTCATGACTTGGATCTTAATTTGGATTCCTTGTCGGGAAAAGTACAACGTGGAACAATCATCGTAGATAATAAACTGATGAATGAGATAAAAACCCTTCAATCGACCGATGAGGCTATTCAGGGGAGACGAAAATTGGTTGAGGCTGGCAAGGATCCCAAATTTGAAATGGGTCCAGATAACATTTTGTGGTGTAATAAACGTATTTGTGTGCCCGATAAAGCTGAGTTGAGAAAGACTATTTTGGATTAAGCCCACAAGAACAAACTGGGTATTCACCTTAGTACTACGAAGATGTGTAAAGACCTGAAACAGAGATTTTGGTGGCCAAGAATGAAGAAACAAGTGGTGGAATATGTGGCGTCTTGCCTGACTTGCCAGAAGGCTAAGGTTGAACACCAAAAACCTGTTGGATTGTTGCAGTGATTAGATGTACCGGTGTGGAAATGGGATAGCATATCTATGGACTTTGTGGTGGCATTACCTAAGACTTAGAAGAAATTTGACTCCATTTGGGTGATTATTGACAGGCTCACAAAATCCTCCCATTTCATACCTGTGAGGACTACTTACAATGTATCTAAGCTTGTTGAGATCTACGTTGCTGAGATTGTTAGATTACACGGGATACCATCCAGCATTGTGTTTGATAGAGATCCAAAGTTCACTTCTCGTTTGTGGGAAGCATTGCATGAGGCATTGGGTACTAGATTGAGATTGAGTTCCGCCTACCACCCTCAAACCGATGGTCAAACTGAAAGGACTATTCAGACATTAGAGGATTTTCTAAGAGCTTGTGCATTAGATAACCGAGGAAGTTGGGATGATTTATTGCCTCTTGTTGAATTTACCTATAACAATAGCTATCATGCAAGCATCGGGATAGCACCGTACGAGGCTTTGTATGAGCGCAAGTGCCAAACTCCCTTGTGTTGGTATTAGGATGGTGAAAACTTGATTGTAGGGCCAGAGTTGGTGCAACAGACTACAGAGAAGGTGCGTCAGATCCAAGAGCGGATGAGAACAACACAGAGTAGGCAGAAGAGTTATGTTGATCGACATAGGAGACCTCTAGAGTTTCAGGAGGATGAACATGTATTCTTGAGAGTGACACCTACTACTCGAGTTGGTAGGGCATTGAAGTCTAAGAAACTTACTCTGAAGTTTATTGGACCATACCAAATTCTTCGACGTGTGGGTCCAGTGGCCTATCAGATTGCTTTACCACCGAATTTGGGCAATTTACATGATGTGTTCCATGTGTCACAATTGAGGAAGTACATGGAAGATCCATCACATATTATCGCGCCCAATGATATTCAATTGAAGGAGAATCTTTCCTTTGAGGTCCCACCGATAAGCATAACAGACAGAACTACCAAGCATTTGAGGGGAAAGGAAATCCCCTTAGTTAAGGTGATTTGTAACCAGACAATGGAAATGCTACTTGGAAGTTGGAAGAGAAGACGAGGGAGTTTTACCCATACCTTCTAGATACCTCTTAGTTTCGAGGACGAAACTATTTTAACGGGGTAAGTATTGTAACACCCTTTATTTTAATTAATTAATTTAAAACCCTTAGTTTTGCTTATTCTGTTTGATTAATTCAGTGTGACGATAGTAAGATAATTATTCCTTGGATGTCCAATTATTTGATGAAGTATTTTTATATTAATTAATTAATTGTTGGGATTTTTGTTATTAACTAATTAAAACTCGTAGGAATATTTGTCTTAGAGTGAACAATGACTAAGTCAATTTTGACTAAGTCAAAATTGAATCAGCCACACTATTACTCTTGATAACTATATTCTATTTTTAATAGCATTTAGTTTATAGAACCGTGCCTTTTCTCCCTTGTGTCCATTCAAATGTGAAACTAGCAAGAATAAATACATGAATGGCAATTAATTCCTAACAGTCAGTCATTGAATGATATTATTTCAATTGAATTCCTTATTCATGTGTGCAATTAACCTCAATGAAGAGAATTATTCCTTCTCTCTGATCAGCTTCATGCCTCCTTTATTAGTCGTCTACACCTCTCATTCGTACAACACGATTAAACTTGCAAATAGAGCAAAAAGAAGTCCTAATCACCCACACGCCATTACCAACACTATATTTATCTCAAATATTTTCTAAGCCACTTAAACAACCATCCCCACGTCCCCCGCATTCTGATTGGAGTTCTAAACTTTCGTTTCTGCATCTTGGTGAGATTTTCGAGGGCTATATCGTGTCACCTGGAAGGAAAGCACTCAAGGTAAGGGCTTTTCCCATGCAAAGTTAGGCTAGATATTAACTTAGCAGTTTGTAAGATATTGATATGATGTTTGGATCTCTTAAAAGAAAAAGGTTCATTTTATTTTCGTCGTAAAGAAAATTAACTATAATATTTTGATTGTTTCTTTTGAGTAATACATCTATCTTGATGAACTTAATTATAGACTTCTATTTTTATTATTATTCCTTGATAAATATGTTGTAGTGAAAATGTTTAACGCTTACGTGTTTTAGAGTACTTAATTATAAAGTTATAATTTTTATGATGGTATTATTTGTAATATGTTTGTTTTGATGTATTTGATTTTAAGTCTTGACTTTTTGAGTATTTTAAATTTAAAATTTGACTTTTACGAACAATATATGCATCTCGAGGAAATTGATGAGAATTTTATATTTTTAATTTTGACAATATGAGAAAATTGATTATTGAGATGCATTAATGTATAGTTCATTTTTATAATGCGGAAAACTTTATAGTGAAAGAAATAAAATTTCTATTTTTATTGTATTCTTGGTGATACGAGTTTTAATTTTTATCAATGATGAGTATCCAAATCGAATCTTATGGATTATTAAAATGAAAGTGGTGATTTTGAGATATTTATTCACGTGCATATTTGATGTTATTGAACTCGAACTATGAACATCCATGAGAATATAAATTTGATTTCTTATGTGATTAAAAAAAATTAATTTGAAATATTTTGCATTTGTGGTTGCCTAAGTGGCCGGTGATTTGTGGTTTGAATAGTTTTCTCTTTATGGTTGCCTAAGTGGCTAGTTATTTGTGTTATGACCTTTTCTTTGTTGTTGCCTAAGTGGCTAGTGATTTGTAAATTTCGAGCATCATTATCTTTATCATGATATACCATATGCATCTTTATGGACGCCTTAGTGGCTGGTTTAATTTTCCCTATTGGTATGGGTGACTTCTGTGCCGACGCCTTAGTGGCTGGCTATATCCAGATCATATATGTTTAGGAGCATACATAACTTGCATACATTTCACTAGCTAAAGACGATAAATTGTCTAACATAAATTCTAAATAACTTCTATTTGCTAAGAACACTAATTAAACACGATAAATTGTCTTTTCGGAAGCATCAATTAGTTAGCTATTTGCTTAGAATATGCTCTCTTTTCATATATTTTTTTAAATATTTATATATATAATTTTTAAATAGTCATACTTAGTAATTTGTTCTTATGTTAATATATATATATATATATATATATATATATATATATATATATATATATATATATATATATATTTT
>JBBPBQ010020323.1:17462741-17484545 GCA_037974755.1 Cicer yamashitae
ATTGCGATTTTATATATATTTATTATGATTTAGTAATTAATGTAAAGTAGCAATGTTATATTTATTTATTTTGTGATTTTGACTATTCTCTAATGATGGTAGTATTTTAATATGAGTATTTTGAAAAATAAGTATAATTATAGTGACTATTTTGAATATGATAGTTTCAATTGTTAGTAATATGTATTTTTTTAAAAGGTTAATTATTTTAATTACTCCAATTTATCATATATTAGTTATGAAATATTAGTAATGTTTTGAAAATTAAATGATGTTTGGAGGAGTATTAAAAATGAAAAAAATGAGATTAAGTAACTATTAATTTTGTTTTAGCAAAATAAAAATAGTAATAGTAATAAAAAAAAAAAAAATGATGTTAACAAAAAAAAAGAGACCAATGGGTTTGACCCATGTGTGAACCCTAATTGTTAACAAAAAAAGAAAATTTGTGACAGAATTCATCTTCTTCTTGAAAGAACGCAACCATCCATTATTCCTCTTCTCTAAAATTCATTGCCACCAATTCCTTGCCTTTTTAATCGATCCCAACCTTTACCCCACACAAAATCGGACACTGAATCCATTTTTGGCATCAGTTTTATCAATCGTTGCTCCGTTTCTTCAGAAACAGCTCCGTTTCTTTCCTTGGGCGAGCTGTTTTTGGCCGATTCCGATCACCACGTTTGTCGTTTCAAAAAACTGGCATCGTTTTTGGATTCCTCTCGTCGAAACCTATAAGAAGCACTACTCATTTGCATTTTTCGGTGAAGTTGACGTCAGACCCTTCCGGCGCTCCGACGAGTCGGTGAGACATTTTCTGTAGTTTTTCTCGTCGTTTTGACTCCATTTTTGTTCCTAAAATTATTATTAATTATTTAAAATTTATTTTTATGCTCAGTATAATTTATCAGTCACGTCTCAACGATTTTGTGAACGCCGTTATTCGGATTCGCTCGCTTTGTCGTTCTGCAGTTGCTGTTGAAAATTTCCATTGATTTCTGTATTTGAGAAAGCGTCTAAATAAGGTAAGGGGTGAGAGAGCGTTTGAATTCATGAGTATAATATATTGTGAGATGAACGGGAAAACCGTATTTCCAACGATTCATCCGGGGCTTACTACGTACGGCAGTAGCCCTTTGAGTGTTAAATTAATTAATGTGCAAATATGGAAATTGTGAGATTAAAATATAGAATAGAAATATTTATAAGGTGTCGATTGATTTAATTCCGTTAAATGTGTGGTATTTGATACTATTGTGATATTTGATTCAAATGAATTTGTTGCATATGTTTGATTAGATAAGTGATGTTGTAAATTTGTGATGATAGTGATGATGAAGATGTTTGATTGATGATATAATATTGATTGATGAATATTTTGTAGAAACATTTAAATTAGATACCTAAAGCACCTAATAAGAAGCAATTAACACCACCTTCGAAAAAGAAGATGGAAAAAAATTCATGTCTAATAACAAGTTAAGAATCTCTATTGTTAATTCATAAATGCATTTGATTTTGTTTTCGTTTAGAGCTTGATTAACACATGTGATATCATCTCAATTGATTAAACTTTCTAAAAATTCCCCCACTTAATTCTTCTTTATCCATTAGTTGATTCCTAATGTTATGATTTTCATAAAATCATATTGAAGAATGATAACTATCCTAAAATTGCAAAATAAAGTCCAACCATCTCTAAAACATTTACTCTAACATTAGATATAACATCACGTCGTTGTTAATGTGAATTCATGTTTACCTATAAAATCATAAATATTCTTATCCATCAACACAAAAACAATATCGATACAAGATCAATTCACGTATTCAGTCAATTAGAAATTCTTAAATATAATCAACTATCAAAATTAAAATATTATTTTATTTGGTGCATATATATTTTTTTAAGGATGCCAGTGGTACAAGGACGTCCCAAAAGTTGGGACATGTACAATTTACCTTATAAAATTAGTCTACTATTTATATAGTACTTATTTTTAAATTCCACTACCAAATATTTGCGGGCTTAACACAAATTTTCCAGCGCATTCATTTCTATTCGTTACAGTTGAGTTGTTAACATATCATTTTATTTCTCAAAATGGAAGACCGTGAGAGAGGTGCACTACATTCTCAAATAGAAAAATATTGATTGTTTTTTTACAGAAATATAAAAATATTGATATTCATAAATGAAAAGCATGAGGAAATGTTCAATATAATGTGATAAGAAAATGTTCAATATTCATAAAGGAAATTATTCATATTCATATTCATAAAGACAGATGATTGTGGGTGGAGCACGTGATAACAAAAACAAAGTCTTGTTTACTTTTGTTTTGATTTCACATGATGAGTCAATGTTTTGATGGATGAGTTGTAGTAGTTTTTTGGTGGTTTAATTTAGTTTAAGTATTTTTGGTTAACAAACAAAAATAAAAAATCAACCTATATAACTACATTTTAAATAAATTTAAAAATTACCTTATTAAAAATAAGTTTTTTAAATTGATTATAAGAAAAACTCCAAATTTACTATCAACTATGATCTTAGTGAATTTCAAGGCATGTCTCTAGAGATAAAAGGACAATGTTTAATTTATTACATAAGAAAGACTACAACTTTTCTCAAACCCAAATTATTATCATATTAGTAAAATAGGAAAAGATCTAAGAATTCTAAACAGGTGGAGAGATAACAAAAGCAAGGGGTGGATGACAACATTTTTTGTTTATAATGCATGCTTCAGGTAGTGGAATACAATCAACGTATTTGTTTGCTCGTGTTCCATGTACACTTCTAACTAGGATAGTTGCTGTAACACCCCAGATTTTAGGATAAATTATTTGATCCAGAATTTTAAATAATTAATTTGAATTTAAAATTATTTTAGAATATATGTTGATTAATTTTAAGATTAATTTTCTTTACATGTGTGCTTTCTATTATTCTAATCTTGTACATATTAGACTAAATGATTGATATAAATAACAAATATTATATTTTATTATCTTATATATTTTTCTAAAAATAATAGTATTTTAGTGAAATATTTAAAAAAATAAGATTTTAGGTGATTTTACGTGTACTTGCGCGTGAGTAATTAATGTGATGTTTTCATGTGCGTTTGACTGATGTTAAGCGTGCACATAGTTATATTTTAATTAATTTAAACTATTGTCTGTTTTTATTTATTTATTTTATAAATAATTATCTTGAGGTAGTGTTAATATTGTGTTTGATTCCCTTTATTTTGATATACTTGTAATGGCATTGTGATTTTATATAATTTTATTATGATTTAGTAATTAATATAAAGTTGTGATGATATATTTATTTATTATATCATTTTGACTATTATCTAATGATGATAATATTTTAATGCGAGTGTTTTGAAAAAATAAGTATAACTATAGTGACTATTTTGAATATGAGTGTTTCAGTAGTAGTAATATGTATTTTTTTAAATGTAAATTATTTGAATTACAATAATCTATCATATTTTAGTTATGAAATATTAGTTATGTTTTGAAAATTAAATGATGTTTGGAAGAGTATTGAAAATGAGATTAAGTAACTATTAATTTTGTTTTAGCAAAATAAAAATAATAGTAATAAAACAAAAAAGTAAATAAAGAGACCAATGATAATTGTTAATAAAATAAATAAATAAAAAGGAAGGGATTTCGGTAGCAGCCGTAAAACCAAAGAGGAAACACAACAACAACCTATCGTTTGGCATCGATGATCGATAACTGTTCCAGAAAATTTTCTTCGTTCTCGTCCAAATTTCACTATGTTGTTTTATTCATTTAGGTAGTCAAATAAACATACTTCCTCAGATTTTTAACCATCCAAATTTCTCTCTAAAATACCCGACTTCTCCGTTTATAAAATTCCTTATTTTGCATCGTTCTTCTTCACCGTAACTCCGATTTTAATGAAACCAACGCCAAAACGATTGTGTGAAAAATGTCTTATATTATCCACTAATTGGTTATATGATTTATGGTAAGTTTCCTTGACCGAATTTCTAAATTTAGTTTTTAGAGTGTCTTGTCATAATTTATTTTTAACGTTTACCCATAAACTGTCGAGTTAGATCGATTGAAGGATGTAACACCCTAAATTTTGTAATAAATTATTTTATTAACTAAATAAGATTATAAATAATTAATTTGATGTTGAAATTATTTTAAAATAAATGTTGATAAATTTTGTTACTAATTTTCGTTATATGGACGATTTCTATGATGTGCTAGTTTGATACATATTATATTAAATGAGTGATGTAAATAATAAATATTTTATTATATTATCTTATATATTTTTCTAACAATAATAGTATTTTAGTGTAATATTTTAAAGAAAAAGATTTTATGTGATTTTACGTGTATATGCGCGTATCCAATTAATGCAATATTTTCTGCGCGTTTGATTGATGTTAAGTGTATTAAAAAAAAGTGTTAAATTGTATTAAAAAAAAAGTGTTAAAGATATTAGTATCAGTAATTATTGGTTTGATTTTAAAAATAAATAAATCAATAAAATAAAACTCTAGTGCTTTTGATTCTTTATACTTACATTTGCTTTTTTGATTAGTAATTACTAACACCTTTTGAATGGGCTAAACCCAACACCCATCTCCTAGTAAAACTCACGTGGATACCTCCTGAGATAGACCTATTTTCTTATTCTTCTGAAACACACCCAGCCTAATGCTCCTTCCCAATTGTGCCGCATCGCACTAGCACACCCAGCCTAATGCTCATTCCCTAATAGCAAGATAAACAAACTTCCTCCCGTCTTCACATATACCCCTCAACCAAAAATCGCAACTCCATCTTCTTCTCCAACGGTGTGCCACCATGAGTTGTGTTTCCTGCCACTACGTGATTGTGGTTGGTCATGGTGGATCGTCATATCCAACCCTTTATTCTTTTGGAAGAATAGCGACCTAATCAAAAGTTTTCCGTCCTTTGGTGGACTTTATGTTTCAGCACTTAACTGCCAAAACTTTTGTTGTTTAAAAAAAAAAATGACGTTATGTTAGAATTCCCGTCGTCAAAATCTTCAAGAAGCACGGCTCATTTCCGTTTTTTGGAGAAGTTGACTTCGGACCCTTCCGACGCTTCAACGAGTCGGTGAGACTTTTCTGCAATTTTTCTGTAGTTTTGACTCCATTTTTACTCCTAAAATTATTATTAACATTAAATTTTATGCTTGAATAATTTATCAGTCGTGTGTCAATGATTTTGTGAGCTCGCCATTTATTTTTGGATCGTTCGCTATACGTTGTTGGTCTACTGTTGCTGCTAAAAACTCTAATTGATTTCTGTGGTTGAGAAAGCGTCGAAATAACGTAAGGAGTGAGAGAGCGTTTGAATTCATGAGTATAATATATTGTGAGATGAACGGGAAAACCGTATTTCCCAACGATTCATCCGGGACTTGCTACGTACGGCAGTAGCCCTTTGAGTGATAAATTAATTAATGCAAAAATATGGAACTTGTGAGATTAAAATATAGAATAGAAATATTTGTAAGGTGTTGATTGATTTAATTTCTATAAATATGTGGTATTTGATATTATTGTGATATTGGGTACCCAATTAATTTTATATGTATGTTAGATTAGATGAGTTTATGTGATCTGATAATAAAGATGAATATGTTGTGATAATTTTATGTGATGATGATGATGTATGAATAATAATTGTGATTTTATAAATTTGTGATAAGTTTATGTGATGAGGTACGATTGATGATAGTGATGCTCTAAATTTGTGATGAGTTATGTAATGATGATGATGTGTGATTTAAAATAGTGATGTTATGAATTTGTGATGAAAATATTGAAGTAACCCTTGATGAAATAATTGTGATTCCAATTTGTGTTTGAGATGACGGTCTTAATGGAGTATCATAGGCTAACGAGGGGAGAAAATAAATATTGTGAATTTGTGAAGTGGAGATTATTTTGTCATCATATAGGTAGGGCCTGACAAGCCTAGTGATTCCGGGGAAGTACAACTGAATTGAGCCTGATCGTGGCGGTCTGCTGTTGAGCCTTAAGGCAAGATTGTTAGACCTTGGAGGTATTCGGGTGGGGAATTCCTAGGTGACTTGGAGGTAGCACTCCAAATGTCGGGAGCTACCATGCAACACACGTTTACCTCGACTATCGCGTATATGTGTCTCGGGTTGAGTTGAGGGGATCTATGAGGACATGGCCAATTTGAATTGTCCGTCCACCGGGATGGTGGCATAGTATCATGGCCTCCTAACCAAGTACTTCAGAGTTAGAATGGTACCACATTGTGAAGTAGAGTCTAAGCTCATGCATAGCATTTCATTTTTGCGTGATTGTTTGTTGTAATTAATATGTATTGTGTGCGATGATAATTTCTTAGATGATTTGATGTTATTGTGAAATGTATTGATTTTCCTTGGTTTTGACTTTATAATGTTATGTCTTTCCTTGAAGAATGTTTGTCTAATGATACGGTTAATTTATGATTAATTGCGTGTTCTCCTTACTTATATTATACTATTAACATGATTTCAAAACTCACCTCCTTCGTTGTGTGTTTTTGACTGGCTTGGCCCTGCGTTTGAGAAATCGCAGTTGTTACAGGTTAATGAATCTTGAAGTTCAAGTTGGGAGGAACCCCGCTCTGATAGGTGATACCAGGAATAAGGGTTGTAATTTGTATTTTACTTATTTAATTTGAAACGACTTTTTGTATGAAAACCATATAAGTACTAGTAAGTTTTTAGAATTAAATCAAGTAATTATACTTAAATCAAATTTTATGGAGATTGCACTATTTTATAGGAGGAAAAAGTTTAAAGTGTTCCTTTTGATTTTTGAGAAACGTGATATTTTAAATTAATTACCAAAGTTTTTATTCCCTTGAAAACGTATTTGCTTTACCCGCTGCGAATTAAAGTTAAAAATTCTATTATAAATTATTGTATATTATTTTGGGGTTTAGGGTGTCACATTAGTGGTATCAGAGCAGGTCTGTCCAATCAGACCGAGTGGGTTATGTGTCAGTCCTCTGTTAGTCATTGTCAACCTTGAGTCAATTGTGCTACTCGTGTTCCCTGTTGAAACGCTTACCTATTATTCTTGTGCTAAATATTATGTATTTTTCTATTGCATTGCATGAATTTGGAAAGATGATTGTTAACTGTTAAGTCCTTGGTCATTCTTGTTGTATTGTGGATTCTCTTATTTTTAAAGATAATTGTTAACGTTAACTGCTTGCTCGTTCTTGTTGTGTTGTGTATTTGTTGAGATTTGAGTTAATTTGAATTGTTGACATGATTAAGTTAATTATCTATTGACTAGACTTGTGACTTGTTTTTCTAACTATGATTTTATGTTCTCTTATCATAGTCGATAGTTACAAAATAATTGTTTTTGATTGACTAGTTATATGTTTCAATTATTAATTCCATCGAGGTAATCATAATTATTGAATTGATAGATTTTACCTATTTGTGTTTGTGGGGGAAACTTACTCTGATTTTCTTCAAATTTTAGAAAGTTGTTTCACTTGTAAACTCGATTAATTAATATATTTTATTAGCGATTTTAATTTTCATTTGAACCATTTAGTATATTTAGAGTTTTAAAGTATGAGTTTCATTTTTTTGGCATTGTGTTTTAAAGCTCGATTTTGACTTTAACCGGTTTAAAATATTTAGTATGTAAATTTATTTAAAATGGTTGATTTAATAACTAACTGATTGAAACGTTGATTTCCATATGATATATACCTTTAAGGCTTCGAGTATTGACTTTTACTATATAGAAATTATTGTTATTATTATTGAAACCCAATTTAGAAGAAAAAAAAAAGGGATGTTCCTTTCTAAGCATTGAGTTAGATAGAAAATATATCTCTTATGTTTAAAGTTTTAATTTTGACTAGAAAATTTCTATTTTTGATTTTAAGTTGTCTTGTGTGAAAAAAAATAGTGATTGTTGTCATTATTATTGGTTTTAAGTTAATGTTGTAGATGTTATTGCCAATTAAAAATCTTGACTTGAAAAATATCTATAAAACTTTAACATTTAGTTTTCATATGGATACGTAACTTGATTTTATCAAAAGTGAAAATCACTTGGAAACGTTGATGGTAGTGGATCTTAAAGTGTGAATTTTAATTTTAAATCACTTGAAAGTGTTGATGGTTGTATCAAGATTATTAAAGTTTTGATATTGTTTTTGAAATCAATTTAGGACATTCTCCATGATTTTGAAATAGTATGAGATTCATATTATTAACAAATTGTGAATGAATTAAAGTTGTTGTATTTTATAAAAGGAAATATTTTATGTTTGAATCATTGTTGACTTATTTTAGAGAGTTAAACTGTATTGGAGTTATGTTGATTTTTAAAATAAAAATATATATGTATATATTTATGATGATCATGTATCCTTAAATTTCCACTTGGAGTGATTGATAATAGGGATCTCTCCTTAAGTCGTTCAATACCGTATTTTGTATTCAAACCACAAGCTGATAGTATTTCTTCGACATATGGCAATGGCTCTCCATTGAAGAAACATGCAATATCAAGGAAATTTCTCTTCTCGCATTTATTCAAACTATCGTAACTAACTTCAAGTATACTTTGAGTTTCTTGATTGCAGACTTGTGCATATCTCTCTAATGAAACCTCCCATTCATCTGTTGATTTTTCTAATAAATCAGAACCTATAACCTTTAAAACCAATGGAAGGCCGTTGGAATAGTGGATTGCGGATTTCCATACTCCATCAGGAGTAAATCTTTTTGATGCAATGAAACTTAAAAGTTGAAGGGCTTCATATTCTTCAAATCTAGGTACATCATATATATTTCCAACTCCATGAGCAGCTAGAATATCTTTATATCTATTTTTATATACACAGTCTGATTTCCTTTCAAAATATAAGTTAAAAGAAAAAAAATGATCTTAAGAGTGCTTAAATATTTTGAGAGGTATTTTTGGTGGTTAAGGTATTGGTGAAATTTTAGTAATTTTATTGATTTTAAAAATAGTTTAAAAAGAAATTGTATGATTTATTAAGAAGTAATCCAAGGAAAAGTTTTGAATTCTGAAGAAATATTATTTTATGGTATTAAATGATTAGTGATACTTTTAAAATAATTTAAGTATTTGAAATCAAATTTTAGAGTATTGTTTCGCCACTAATGGTTTATGTGCTACTTGATTTATTTTGGTTTTTATTTTATTATTATACTAACTTCTAATATAAGTAGTTACTTACCTTATCTGCTGGAAAATTTCTATTTTAGTTTGAGTTAAGTGATGAAGATTAACTCAAATATATATATATATATATATATATATATATATATATATATATATATATATATATTATCATAAATTTGGAATTGTTGAATTGCTGTAAGAATATGTTACAAGTTTAGAATTAGTGTTTGATTTGTTAAATAAACTTAGAATTCTTGTACTAAATAGTTGGTTTAGTTATTTGGATATATATATGATTATGTGAATATGAAAATGGTTGTCCTTCCGATGTTCTAAGTGTTGAGAATTTGTGCATAGTGTTTAGAGTAGTTGGAAGTGTTTAAAAGTGAGATAACTCTATATCTATTCTTTTACTTTGATTGTTGATTTATATTAATGTAAGTGTCATTTCTTTTGTTGTTGTAATTAGTTGTAAATTAAAAATAAATTATTGCAAATGTGTAATTAGGTGAATTTTTAACTTGAAGTAAGGAGTAGGAGTTGTGGCGCCGCCTTCGCACTTCTGAACCATGTTAAAGATATTTTTAATTACTCATTTTTGAATTTGAATGACTACAGTTATGTTACTTTAAGTAGTTGACTACATGAGTAGGAGGGATTAGCTACCCCGATGACTCATCGTTGATAAAAGAGGCAAAAATAACTCGTTGTTATCATCGTTAGGAATACTTGTTAATTTTATGTTTGGAATATTTAAAAATCATGTTCATCTCTTATACAAATATGATTGATTATGAGTCTTATGTGACATCAGTATTGAATGTCGATAATGGTTTATGTGGCGTGAATATTAGGTTGGAGTGTGTTTTGAAAATATGTGAAAATATTTTTCCTCTTCCACTATGATTATGTACTCTAGTTCTTGAGTTCTAAGAAATTGCTTATGATATAAATTCTTATGTATGTCTCTATTTGGAATTCTTAAAGGTATGAAACAATCGAAATATTGCTCTACCTTTCCTACTTAAGTGAAACATGTTGAGAAATTGATAATATTATTAAAAAAAGAAAGAAAGAAAACATTAGAGTAAAACTAGAAAGTCATTGTTTGACTAGTTGGTTGAAGTTAACAATCCATTTGGCATATTTTCACTTCATTGAACTTGAGGTAGTAAGTTTGTGGTTACTAAATCTATAAGTTTTGCTTCTTTTGTAAATTATAGTGGGTAATTGTAGTATTTCGTTCATTATTAAAATATTAGTTGCGATTGTTTAAATCATTCATTGTGTCATGTTAGCCTATCATGTTAAGCTAATTGATTTTTGACATGATGTGCTTAAATGAGTAGTGAAACCTTAAATATTATTATAGACTAAGTTTGAATCTTAAAGGTGGTTAGTTAGATATCAGTCCGGTTATTGTTCACTTCAAATTTCGAGGACGAAATTTCTTTAACGAGGGGAGAATTGTAACACCCTAAATTTTATAATAAATTATTTTATTAACTAAATAAGATTCTAAATAATTAATTTGATGTTGAAATTATTTTAAAATAAATGTTGATAAATTTTGTTACTAATTTTCGTTATATGGACGATTTCTATGATGTGCCAGTTTGATACATATTATATTAAATGAGTGATGTAAATAATAAATATTTTATTATATTATCTTATATATTTTTCTAACAATAATAGTATTTTAGTGTAATATTTTAAAGAAAAAGATTTTATGTGATTTTACGTGTATATGCTTTCGGTCACACAACCAACCCATCGCTGTGCCACGCCTTAGATCGACCCTAGTTCTCATTTGAGGGCAAAGCCCAGATTTCCACAAATTATAAAGGGTCACCAACCGAAATTAACAAATACCACGTAGCATTCAATTTTAAATGCACAAAATCACCTTTCAACTTAGCATGCATCTAGAAAGGGTTTACATATGCTAAACATGAATAAACAAAGTTGAAAAATGAAGTTTTGGACCAAACAACACTGTTGTATTGGAATACACCCTATGTGTAGTCGAATACACTTGCGAAAACAGCAAAAACAGCACTGACAGCACTACTGTATTCGAATACAGCCTGTCTGTATTCGAATACAACATTCCATTCAACTGTATTTGAATACAGCACCTTGTGTAGTCGAATACACTTCAAAAAAATCAAGTCAGTAGCTAATTTAATCATCTGTATTCGACTACAACACAGGTGTAGTCGAATACACCTGTCAAAACAGCAGAAACTCAGTTTTTAACCCTTTCAAAAACATTCCAACACTTCCAAATTCTTTCCAACACTTTCAACACCAATTCAATCAATCACAAACACCAACACAACACAAATCACTCATCACAATCAAGTACGCATATACAACCATCATAACATGTCAAACATGACTCGCGTGCCAAGCACCCTAATGCAATGCGTATATGCCAATGCACATGATTCCGGAATATCAACAAAACCCTCCTCGAAGGGCGTAAATCATAATTGTACAGTCTCTCACAGACCAGTACTAATTATCAAGGTGCAATCTCTCACGGATCAGCACAATCTACTATCGTACAGCCTCTCACAAACCAGTACTAATTTTCTATCCGTGCAATCGCTCACAGATGAGCACGACTTACAAGAGTGCAATCTCTCACGGATCAGCACAATTTACTATCGTACAGCCTCTCACAGACCAGTACTAATTTTCTATGCGTGCAATCGCTCACAGATCAGCACGACTTACAAGAGTGCAATCTCTCACGGATCAGCATAATTTACTATCGTACAGCCTCTCACAGACCAGTACTAATTTTCTATGCGTGCAATCGCTCACAGATCAGCACGACTTACAAGAGTGCAATCTCTCACGGATCAGCACAATTTACCATCGTACAGCCTCTCACAGACCAGTACTAATTTTCTATGCGTGCAATCGCTTACAGATCAGCACGACTTACAAGAGTGCAATCTCTCACGGATCAGCACAACGCAAAAATCCCCGCAAGGATAAGATGAACCAACTATTCGCATGGCATCATCTCGTGGCCCATCATGGTTACCACTATTACCATGGCACCATCGCGGTCACCATGTACTATGAATGCATGAGCATACTCTGACTCTCGACACCACAATCATTAAGTAAATGCAGCTATTAAAAGATTCCCCATTTTTAATGCTCATTTAACACTAATGATTCTCAAATTTAACACAGAGCATACTCAACGCATACAATTCTCAAATCACATGAAATTGAATTCACAAATCATATTGAATTCAAATCACCACATACACAATCTCATCAATTCATTTCACACCAAATCAAAATTCACACATAGATTGCATTTATTCAAAACCCCACATCTTCAAACACGAAGCATATCTCAACATTCATAAAATTACCCATAAACATATCAACCATACCAAGCAAAAATCACCACCACCCACACCTCAAAACTCATTAAATTCAATTTCACCATTATACCCACAAAATGCATTAAATTCATTTCTCACAACATCACACCTGAAACCCACCAAATTCCTTTTCCAAAATTTTCAACCATAACACACCAAATCAAAACTCCAAATTGTTAAACATAAACCACCAATTTCTTTTTCACAACTCACATAAAACCCATTAAATTCCTTTTCCCCAAATTCACACATAAACCCTTCAAAATCAAACCCCACAAATACACATATAGAGTCCTATATGCAAGCTAAAAATTTGGAAGGAGCCCTTACCTCGACGGTAGCTCGAACGGCCGATTACGGCACCGCGATAAAATTCTGGTAAAATTCCCGCTTCGCACAGAGCTGCAAAAATTAGTTCCCAAGCACCGCAACCTGATCACGAGCAACTTTCTCTTCAGTCACTTCGCGAGATGAAGCTTCGATCTAGGTGTTATGTGAGGTTTCATGTTTGGGGCCTTTGAAATAAAGACAAAGAAAGAGAGGAAGATGGAGTAGTGTACGCGGGCAGGGAAAATGCTTTCCTTTCTTTCTTTCTAATCCTTCTCTCACATATATATACATACTAACTTACTAACTATATATAAATATTACTAACTCACCAACCAATATATACATAAATATATATATATATATATATATATATATATATATATATATATATATAAACCAAACCAACAAATATCTAAATACTCTTACACACATCACCTCACTCACATCTATACTATTTTGATAAAAATATCTACTCTCGTTGCAACTCATTTGACAGATAAAATTCTCAGCAACTAGAGATATTTTTAACAAAACTACCCGGTAATAAATTCATCGCAACAAAAATAAATTATTCTTGCCAAATAATTCTCATCGGATCTAAATATATATATAATAAGCATATAACAAACTCTAATAAAATATGCTTTTGGTATTTAATTCACCAAATGAATTAAAATTGGGCCAAATACCTCAGCAATTTAACACCAAATATACTAAAATTGCATAAATTAGAGTTTGAAATTTAGGGTCTTACATTACTACCCTCCAAAAAGAAGTTTCGTCCTCGAAACTTAAAGTAAGAGTAATAGCCACACTAGGTCTGCACTCAAACCCACCATACATGCTAGAACTCGTTTCGTCTGGCCTACTCGAAGAAAGTACCGTCTATCCTTTCTCATATGGTACTTAATAACTTTACGCACTATTATAGCCGGTAAGACTCGCCTGTCCCACTCAACATGATATTGTCTACTATCAACAAGAGATTAAGGATGATCAGTTCCTCAATTTGTCAATAGATAGCCAACGACCATGATGATGGATTAGACCATCTTAACCCAACTGTAATAATGCTCCCCTCAACTTGGACTTAAAGCTATCTCGAGGTACAAGCGGTCTAACAATCTTCTCAAGGTCCACTGAGTTTCCCTTATTTTCCTATCAATGAAGTACAATCGCCCAAAACTATGCCACATAGCCTCATATACATCCACTTGGTACGAAACATCCATTAGGTCCCAAACTGAAACTCTAAGTTTGACACTCACACATTGAGCACAAAACATTCATTACCGCTGAAAACTCCCTAATTTCTCCATTGCCCGTAAATCCTCGATTTTCTTTAGTTGCACAACTGCACCAAGCCACAGTGTTCTTAACAGAATGTTGGTATGATTATAACTTTAATAAGCACATCCCAACATTCGATTGGTGATCAAAGTTTTCCTCAAATATTTTCGACGACATGTCCGAACTATACCACCTCCAACACGCAAACTTCCTTCCAGCTTAGTACTTCATTTCAAGAGTCACGTCTCCAATAAAATCCAATTTGAATTTCATTCGCTGGTTAAGACCTACATTTATCTCATTCCTAACACCTCAAATTCACATTTCACTAGTCGATTTTTTTTTACATACCTTGCAACTCTGGACAAACCCGAAAATAATTTTCCTCTATCTACTGCCAACATTCATTCTGATACTTCTCAATTTCGCTGTGTCCTTTATTTGCAGCTTGATGATTATCTTTTCATTATGACAGGTCAAACACATTGTATTCACTCCATCGCTTTTCCATTTATACAAACCTTAAATGTCTACCTCGAACCTTAATACATCTACATTATTTCGAAATCATTACTTAGCTTACTCTTGTATGTCTTTTTCCAAAAATTGCTCTCTTATTTGATAGCCACAATTGGTACACCCCATAGTGCATCATATCCCAAAATATCATCCAACTTAACTTGATTCCCTTTTTGTCTTTCCTCTTACTATTAAACTTTTCTTCCTTCAGATAAGCTTGTCATCCTGGTCATTAAGAATTCTTCAACAAAATCTTAATTCCTCTAAAGTTTCACATTTCCTATGAAATATTCTACATCTGAAATATATCTCAAAACACTTTTCATCTCTACCGTCACTCAACCATCCATGTGGTCAACACCTAGAGTCCTTTATTTTTCTTAGCTCGTCTGCCATCATACTTTGTCTAGCTTCATTATATTGATTTCAATAATTCAAGCCTTATTAGTTCCCACCAAACTTTCCATTCCATGCTCAATTCTTCCCTACCAAACAAACATTTAACTCTTTTGATTGACGAACACAATAACGTACCCCTATGACATGCCTTCAAGTAGTTCCTTTGAATTCATTGGCGTACTCTTCTAATAACAATGTCTGATTTTCGGATGGATAATTCATTTCATGAATCCTTAATTGATATAAGCCACATACCCATGTGCTGCTCCTATAAGTTTCATGGTACATTTTCCAAAAAGTTGGTTCACTCGCTAGATTTTCTTATTCATTCTCAACCTTCACCAAGGTACCAACTAAAAGAATCCCGCCAATCGAACGTCCTAAAGAACTAATTCTCAAACGTTCCCAACAAGCATCTCTTAAAGAATAATTATCTTTAAACTACATCCTCATGACTTAGCAGTAAAATATCTCCAAGACCCACATACCTTCTTCGTCCATCTAGTAACTGAAACACACTTTTCAAATCTTAACGCCGGGCTTCCCAAGAACAACAACTAAACCATAAATCATTCGTTACATTTCTTCCTATGCACGTTATGTCATTTGAATAAAATTATCAAATATGATCCTTAAAATATTCAAATACTCATTACACTGTCTAAATTCATTCATGTCATCTTCAGATACAATACAAGGTCTTATTCATCATTGACTCTAACCGCCTTAGTAATCTCACTAATGAAAACTCTTCTAATCATAAACCAACATTATCAGTAAGTCTTCAAACACTTCCATCCATAACATGAATCATTTATCACTTGTCTACCTCAACTCCCTTTATCATACAAGTTTAAGGTGTCACTTGGTCCTCCATCCCACCTTGTGGACTTTGAATCGTTGACTTAAGGATTAACCATCACAGGGTCTCAAATCAAATATGGATTAATCCCTCTGACCTATCGAAATATTCACATTCTCCTAGTGTTTACCATCCTTTAATAGACTCTCCATGCTTACATTGCAACAATCTCTAAGTATTCCTGTACTCGGTACTTCCAATTCCACTTAATAGTAACATACGGTTCAATAGATCAAGGCTTAACTCCTTCTGTTTACCCGGACATCATTCAAAATTCCCACTTACGCGTCAATAGTTTCATCTACAATCCCTATTCATACTTATTATCTCATAAACCACACAGAGATTTGTCACTTACCAACAAAATATATAGCCTCACTCCTTTGCTCGTCATGAGGTTCATACTTAAAAATCTAAGTCACGAATCTAGTTCAACTCGAATGCTCGACCTTACACGTCAAGGAATCGACTAATCCTCAAAGCGTCCTTTATTTAACCAAGGTAGTATTCACCCCTAATGTGTAGCGCACCTTAACTTCAATACAAGCCTCTTTAGTTGACACCTGAGCACTAGATGTTATTCTGAATGGAAGCCTCGTCTTCTCAACAATTCCATGGTGTTCACATCTCTTTGACAGTTATCAAACTTCATCCAGTCTCGTCATGAAATCTACCGAGAAAACATCTAATACTTTTCTTAAAAATAAATTCTCTACTTATATTCTTACTTGAAATCCCATGACAGTCTAACGTTAATCCATTCATACTCATCATCTTCGAGTTAACACCAATAACATAGCCTCTATATCCTTGGAACCACTTCATAAATCCCATGTCGTCATGATTCGCTTCAACCCTGTCTTTCCTAGACCGATACATTTAAGGAATTCACACACACTCGTCGACCAAAGTCGACTAATGTTCTATGTTTTAACTACTCTTCCAACTAAAGTGCTACAAGGCACCCCGTTTCATATAAGAAACAATAAACTACTTAAGCACATCATGCTTGACCCAAGACAACAAAACACAAAGTACTCGTGGACTCCAGTCACTTGATACCCCTAACCTCGACTCTTGATCAGCTTAGGACACCCAAATCACAGTCCCAAAGAATTTTAAACCAAAGCTCTGATACCACAATGTAACACCCCGATTTTTAAAAGCGCGAGTGTATTTTTTTTTTTTTCAAAATAAAGTGATAAAAATCCCAAGTTAAATATATAAATAAAGAAAATACTCTTGGATAAAATATTTGAGTCGTAACACCACGACAAAGGTTATCATTAATTACAACAGCGGAAATGGTTTTGAACAAAAATCCAAAGTATCCAAGTAAAATATACACCGACTAAAATGCTTTGTTTCGAATACACAAGTTCCCTTTTTACAACAACAACTTTGAAATACGAAAGGGAAAATAAATAAAATTCTTGATTACAACCCTAAGCTGATCATTAATCTAACTGAGGGTGACTGGGTACTGAGAATCCACGAGCGGCATCAAGCCCCCTGCTTTCGGTCACACAACCAACCCATCGCTGTGCCACGCCTTAGATCGACCCTAGTTCTCATCTGAGGGCAAAGCCCAGATTTCCACAAATTGTAAAGGGTCACCAATCCGAAATTAACAAATACCACATAGCATTCAATTTTAAATGCACAAAATCACCTTTCAACTTAGCATGCATCTAGAAAGGGTTTACATATGTTAAACATGCATAAACGAGGTTGAAAAATGAAGTTTTGGACCAAACAGCACTGTTGTATTCGAATACACCCTATGTGTAGTCGAATACACTTGCGAAAACAGCAGAAAAACAGCAAAAACAGCACTGACAGCACTACTGTATTCGAATACAGCCTGTCTGTATTCGAATACAGCATTCCATTCAACTGTATTCGAATACAACACCTTGTGTAGTCGAATACACTTCAAAAAAATCAAGTCAGTAGCTAATTTAATCATCTGTATTCGACTACAACACAGGTGTAGTTGAATACACCTATCAAAACAGTAGAAAATCAGTTTTTAACCCTTTCAAAAACATTCCAACGCTTCCAAATTAATTCCAACACTTTCAACACCAATTAAATCAATCACAAACACCAACACAACACAAATCACTCATCACAATCGAGTACGCATATACAAACATCATAACTTGTCAAACATGACTCGAGTGCCAAGCACCCTAATGCAATGCGTATATGCCAATGCACATGATTCCGGAATATCAACAAAACCCTCCTCGAAGGGCGTAAATCATAATTGTACAGTCTCTCACAGACCAGTACTAATTATCAAGGTGCAATCTCTCACGGATCAGCACAATTTACTATCGTACAGCCTCTCACAGACCAGTACTAATTTTCTATGCGTGCAATCGCTCACAGATCAGCACGACTTACAAGAGTGCAATCTCTCACGGATCATCACAATTTACTATCGTACAGCCTCTCACAGACCAGTACTAATTTTCTATGCGTGCAATCGCTCACAGATCAGCACGACTTACAAGAGTGCAATCTCTCACGGATCAGCATAATTTACTATCGTACAGCCTCTCACAGACCAGTACTAATTTTCTATGCGTGCAATCGCTCACAGATCAGCACGACTTACAAGAGTGCAATCTCTCACGGATCAGCACAATTTACTATCGTACAGCCTCTCACAGACCAGTACTAATTTTCTATGCGTGCAATCGCTCACAGATCAGCACGACTTACAAGAGTGCAATCTCTCACGGATCAGCACGACGCAAAAATCCCCGCAAGGATAAGATGAACCAACTATTCGCATGGCATCATCTTGTGGCCCATCATGGTTACCACTATTACCATGGCACCATCGCGGTCACCATGTACTATGAATGCATGAGCATACTCTGTCTCTCGACACCACAATCATTAAGTACATGCAGCTATTAAAAGATTCCCCATTTTTAATGCTCATTTAACACTAATGATTCTCAAATTTAACACAGAGCATACTCAACGCATACAATCCTCAAATCACATGAAATTGAATTCACAAATCATATTGAATTCAAATCACCACATACACAATCTCATCAATTCATATCACACCAAATCAAAATTCACACATAGATTGCATTTATTCAAAACCCCACATCTTCAAACATCAAGCATACCTCAACTTTCATCAAATTACCCATAAACATATCAACCACGCCAAGTAAAAATCACCATCACCCACACCTCAAAACTCATTAAATTCAATTTCACCATTTTTCCCACAAAATGCATTTAAATTCATTTCTCACAACATCTCACCTCAAACCCACCAAATTTATTTTCCAAACATTTTCAACCATAATACACCAAATCAAAACTCAAAATCTTTAAACACAAACCACCAAATTTCTTTTCCACAACTCACATTAAACCCATTAAATTCCTTTTCCCCAAATTCACACATAACCCCATCAAAATCAAACCCCACAAATACACATATAGAGTCCTATATGCAAGCTAAAAATTTGGAAGGAGCCCTTACCTCGACGGTAGCTCGAACAACCGATTACGGTTCCGCGATAAATTCCGACAAATTTTTGCTTCGCATGACGCTTCGAAAGTTAGTTCCCAAGCACCGCAACGTGATCACGATCAACTATCTCTTCAGTCGCTTCGCGAGATAAAGCTTAGATCTAGGTTATATGTGACGGTTTGTGTTTGGCGGGTTTGAAACCCACCAACACCTTCTTCGCAAAACAGAAAGAAAGAAGAAGAAAGACGTTCACGGCTTGGAAACGTTTTCCTTTCTTTTTTTTTCTTCCCTGATTCCTTCCTTTCTCACATATATATATAACTTACTAAATATATATATATATATATATAAATATATATTACTAACACACTAACATATATATTTAGATATATATATACTAAACCAACCCACAAATAATTACAACTCTTACACACATTACTCACATATCCAATTATTTTGATAAGAATATCTACTCTCGTTGCAACTCATTTGACAGATAAAATTTTCAGCAACTAGAGATATTTTTAACAAAACTACCCGGTAATAAATTCCTCGCAACAAAAATAAATTATTCTTGCCAAATAATTCTCATCGGATCTAAATATATATATAAAAATATATATATATAATAAGCATATAACAAACTCTAATAAAATATGCTTTTGGTATTTAATTCACCAAATGAATTAAAATTGGGCTAAATACCTCAGCAATTTAACACCAAATATACTAAAATTGCATAAATTAGAGTTTGAAATTTAGGGTCTTACATTACTACCCTCCAAAAAGAAGTTTCGTCCTCGAAACTTAAAGTAAGAGTAATAGCCACACTAGGTCTGCACTCAAACCCACCATACATGCTAGAACTCGTTTCGTCTGGCCTACTCGAAGAAAGTACCGTCTATCCTTTCTCATATGGTACTTAATAACTTTACGCACTATTATAGCCGGTAAGACTCGCCTGTCCCACTCAACATGATATTGTCTACTATCAACAAGAGATTAAGGATGATCAGTTCCTCAATTTGTCAATAGATAGCCAACGACCATGATGATGGATTAGACCATCTTAACCCAACTGTAATAATGCTCCCCTCAACTTGGACTTAAAGCTATCTCGAGGTACAAGCGGTCTAACAATCTTCTCAAGGTCCACTGAGTTTCCCTTATTTTCCTATCGATGAAGTACAATCGCCCAAAACTATGCCACGTAGCCTCATATACATCCACTTGGTACGAAACATCCATTAGGTCCCAAACTGAAACTCTAAGTTTGACACTCACACATTGAGCACAAAACATTCATTACCGCTGAAAACTCCCTAATTTCTCCATTGCCCGTAAATCCTCGATTTTCTTTAGTTGCACAACTGCACCAAGCCACAGTGTTCTTAACAGAATGTTGGTATGATTATAACTTTAATAAGCACATCCCAACATTCGATTGGTGATCAAAGTTTTCCTCAAATATTTTCGACGACATGTCCGAACTATACCACCTCCAACACGCAAACTTCCTTCCAGCTTAGTAGTTCATTTCAAGAGTCACGTCTCCAATAAAAATCCAATTTGAATTTCATTCAATGGTTAAGACCTATATTTGTCTCATTCCTAACACCTCAAATTCACGTTTTACTAGTCAATTTCCTACATACCTCGCATTTCTGGACAACCCGAAAATAATTTTCCTCTACATGCTGCCAACATTCATTCTGATACTTCTCAATTTCGCCGCGTCCTTTATTTGCAGCTTGATGATTATCTTTTCATCATGACAGGTCAAACACATTGTAATTACTCCGTCACTTTTCCATTTATACAAACCTTAAATTTCCACCTCGAACCTTGATACATCTTCATTATTTCAAAATCATTACTTAGCTTACTGTTGTATGTCTTCTTCCACAAATTGCTCTCTCCTTTGACAACCACAATTGGTACACACCATTGTGCGTCATATCCCAAAATATCATCCAACTTAACTTGATCTTCTTTTTGTCTTTCCTTTTACTACTAAACTTTTCTTCCTTCAGATAAGATTGTCATCCTGGTCTTTAAGAATGTTTTCAACATTTCAACAAAATCTTAATTCCTCCAAATTTCCACACTTCCTATGAAATATTCTACATCTGAAATATATCTCAAACACTTTTCACCTCTACCGTCATTCAACCGTCCATGTGGTCAACATCTACAGTTCTTTATTTGCTTAGCTCATCTGCCATCATACTT
>JBBPBQ010020323.1:17484935-17531101 GCA_037974755.1 Cicer yamashitae
TTCAACATTTCAACAAAATCTTAATTCCTCCAAATTTCCACACTTCCTATGAAATATTCTACATCTGAAATATATCTCAAACACTTTTCACCTCTACCGTCATTCAACCGTCCATGTGGTCAACATCTACAGTTCTTTATTTGCTTAGCTCATCTGCCATCATACTTTGTCTTGCTTCATTATAGTGATTTCAATAATTCAAGCCTTATTAGTTCTCACCAAACTTTCCATTCCATGCTCAATTCTTCCCTACCAAACAAACATTTTACTCTTTTGATTGACGAACACAATAACGTACCCCTATGACATGCCTTCAAGTAGTGCCTTTGAATTCTTTGGCGTACTCTTCTAATAACAATGTCTGATTTTCGGATGACTAATTCATTTCATGAATCCTTAATTGACATAAGCCACATACCCATGTGCTGCTCCTACTAGTTTCATAGCACCCTTTCCAAAATTTGGTTCACTTGCTAGATTTTCTTATTCATTCTCAACTTTCACCAAGGTACCAACTAAAAGAATCCCGACAGTCGAACGTCCTAAAGAACTAATTCTCAAACGTTCCCAACAAGCATCTCTTAAAGAATAATTATCTTTAAACTACATCCTCATAACTTAGCAGTAAAATATCTCCCAGACCCACATACCTTTTACCGTCTATCTAGTCACTGAAACAATCATTTCAAATCTTAACGCTTGGCTTCCCAAGGACAACAACTAAACCATAAATCATTTGTTACATTTCTTCCTATTCACGCTGTATCATTTGAACAAAATTATAAAATCTTATCCTTGAAATCCTCAAATACTCACTACACCGTCTAAAGTCATCCATGTCCTCTTAAGATACAATACAAGGTCTTATTCATCATTGACTTTAACCGCCTATGTAATCTCACTAATGAAAACTCTTCTCATCATAACACAACATTATTAGTAAGCCTTCAAACACTTCCATCCATAACATGAATTATTTATGACTTGTCTACCTTAACTCCCTCGATCATACAAGTTTAAGGTGTCATTTGGTCCTCCATCCAACCTCGTGGATTTTAAATTGTTGGCTTTAGGATCAACCATCTTAGGGTCCCAAATCAAATCTTAATTAATCCCTCTAACTTATCAAAATATTCTCACTCTCCTAGTGTATACCATCCTTTAATAGACACTCCAAACTTACATTGTAACAATCTCTAAGTATTCATGTACTCTGTACATCCAATTCCACTTAATAGTAATATGCGGTTCAGTACATCAAGGCTCAACTCCTTCTGCTTACCCAAACACCACTCAAAATTCACACTTACGCGTCAATAGTTTCATCTACAATCACTATTCATACTTATTATCTCCTAAACCACACAGAGATTGGTTACTTAGGAACAAAATATATAGTCTCACTCCTATAACTGTCATGAGATTCATACTTAACAATCTAAGTCATGAATCTAGTTTAACTCGTATGCTTGGCCTTACCCCTCAAGGTATCGACTATTCCTCACAACGTCCTTTGCCTAACCAAGGTAATATTCACCCCTCATGTGTAGCGCACCTTAACTTCAACACAAGCCTCTTTAGTTGACACCTGAGCAACAGATGTTATTCCGAATGGAAGCCTCGTCTTCTCAACAATTCCATGGTGTTCACATCTCTTTGACAGTTATCAAACTTCATCCAGTTTCGTCATGAAATCTACCGAGAAAACATCTAATACTTTTCTTAAAAATGAATTCTCCACTTAGATCTTTACTTGAAATCTCCTATCCGTCTCACACCAATAACATCTTCGAGTTAACACCAATAACATAGCCTCTATATCCTTGGAATCACTTCATAAATCCCATGCCGTCATGATCCGCTTTAACCCTGTCTTTCCCAACCGATACGTTTCAGGAATTCAGAGACACTCATCGACCAAAGTCGACTAATGTTCTATTGTTTAACTACTCTTCCAACTAAAGGGCCACAAGGCACCCTGTTTCGTATAAGAAACAATAAACTAATTAAGCACATCATGCTTGACCCAAGAAACCAAAACACAACGTACGCGTGGACTTCAGTCACTTGATACCCCTAACCTCGACTCTTGATCAGCTTAGGACACCCAACTCACAGCCCCAAAGAAATTTAAACCAAAGCTCTGATACCACAATGTAACACCCCGATTTTTAAAAGCGCGAATGTATATTTTTTTTTTTCAAAAATAAATCGGTAAAAATCCCGTTAAATCCATAAATAAAGAAAATACTCTTGGATAAAATATTTGAGTCGTAACACCACGACAAAGGTTATCATTAATTACAACAGCGGAAATGGTTTTAAACAAAAATCCAAAGTATCCAAGTAAAAATATACACCGACTAAAATGCTTTGTTTCGAATACACAAGTTCCCTTTTTACAACAACAACTTTGAAATAGGAAAGGGAAAATAAATAAAATACTTGATTACAACCCTAAGCTGATCATTAATCTATCTAAGGGTGACTGGGTACTGAGAATCCACGAGCGGCATCAAGCCCCCTGCTTTCGATCACACAACCAACCCATCGCTGTGCCACGCCTTACATCAACCCTAGTTCTCATTTGAGGGCAAAGCCCAGATTTCCACAAATTGTAAAGGGTCACCAACTTAAATTAACAAATACCACGTAGCATTCAATTTTAAATGCACAAAATCACCTTTCAACTTAGCATGCATCTAGAAAGGGTTTACATATGCTAAACATGAATAAACAAAGTTGAAAAATGAAGTTTTGGACCAAACAACACTGTTGTATTGGAATACACCCTATGTGTAGTCGAATACACTTGCGAAAACAGCAGAAAACAGCAAAAACAGCACTGACAGCACTACTGTATTCGAATATAGCCTGTCTGTATTCGAATACAACATTCCATTCAACTGTATTTGAATACAGCACCTTGTGTAGTCGAATACACTTCAAAAAAATCAAGTCAGTAGCTAATTTAATCATCTGTATTCGACTACAACACAGGTGTAGTCGAATACACCTGTCAAAACAGCAGAAACTCAGTTTTTAACCCTTTCAAAAACATTCCAACACTTCCAAATTCTTTCCAACACTTTCAACACCAATTCAATCAATCACAAACACCAACACAACACAAATCACTCATCACAATCAAGTACGCATATACAACCATCATAACATGTCAAACATGACTCGCGTGCCAAGCACCCTAATGCAATGCGTATATGCCAATGCACATGATTCCAAAATATCAACAAAACCCTCCTCGAAGGGCGTAAATCATAATTGTACAGTCTCTCACAGACCAGTACTAATTATCAAGGTGCAATCTTTCACGGATCAGCACAATCTACTATCATACAGCCTCTCACAGACCAGTACTAATTTTCTATGCGTGCAATCGCTCACAGATCAGGACGACTTACAACAGTGCAATCTCTCACGGATCAGCACAATTTACTATCGTACAGCCTCTCACAGACCAGTACTAATTTTCTATGCGTGCAATCGCTCACAGATCAGCACGACTTACAAGAGTGCAATCTCTCACGGATCAGCACAATTTACCATCGTACAGCCTCTCACAGACCAGTACTAATTTTCTATCCGTGCAATCGCTCACAGATCAGCACGACTTACAAGAGTGCAATCTCTCACGGGTCAGCACGACGGAAAAATCCCCGCAAGGATAAGATGAACCAACTATTCGCATGGCATCATCTCGTGGCCCATCATGGTTACCACTATTACCATGGCACCATCGCGGTCACCATGTTCTATGAATGCATGAGCATACTCTGACTCTTGACACCACAATCATTAAGTAAATGCAGCTATTAAAAGATTCCCCATTTTTAATGCTCATTTAACACTAATGATTCTCAAATTTAACACAGAGCATACTTAACGCATACAATACTCAAATCATATGAAATTGAATTCACAAATCATATTGAATTCAAATCACCACATACACAATCTCATCAATTCATTTCACACCAAATCAAAATTCACACATAGATTGCATTTATTCAAAACCCCACATCTTCAAACACGAAGCATATCTCAACATTCATAAAATTACCCATAAACATATCAACCATACCAAGCAAAAATCACCACCACCCACACCTCAAAACTCATTAAATTCAATTTCACCATTATACCCACAAAATGCATTAAATTCATTTCTCACAACATCACACCTGAAACCCACCAAATTCCTTTTCCAAAATTTTCAACCATAACACACCAAATCAAAACTCCAAATTGTTAAACATAAACCACCAATTTCTTTTTCACAACTCACATAAAACCCATTAAATTCCTTTTCCCCAAATTCACACATAAACCCTTCAAAATCAAACCCCACAAATACACATATAGAGTCCTATATGCAAGCTAAAAATTTGGAAGGAGCCCTTACCTCGACGGTAGCTCGAACGGCCGATTACGGCACCGCGATAAAATTCCGGTAAAATTCCCGCTTCGCACAGAGCTGCGAAAATTAGTTCCCAAGCACCGCAACGTGATCACGAGCAACTTTCTCTTCAGTCACTTCGCGAGATGAAGCTTCAATCTAGGTGATATGTGAGGTTTTATGTTTGGGGCTTTTGAAATAAAGACAAAGAAAGAGAGAAAGATGGAGTAGAGTACGCGGGCAAGGAAAATGCTTTCCTTTCTTTCTTTCTAATCCTTCTCTCACATATATATACATACTAACTTACTAACTATATATAAATATTACTAACTCACCAACCAATATATACATAAATATATATATATATATATATATATATATATATAAACCAAACCAACAAATATCTAAATACTCTTACACACATCACCTCACTCACATCTCAACTATTTTGATAAAAATATCTACTCTCGTTGCAACTCATTTGACAGATAAAATTCTCAGCAACTAGAGATATTTTTAACAAAACTACCTGATAATAAATTCCTCGCAACAAAAATAAATTATTCTTGCCAAATAATTCTCATCGGATCTAAATATATATATAAAAATATATATATATATATATATATATATATATATATATAATAAGCATATAACAAACTCTAATAAAATATGCTTTTGGTATTTAATTCACCAAATGAATTAAAATTGGGCCAAATACCTCAACAATTTAACACCAAATATACTAAAATTGCATAAATTAGAGTTTGAAATTTAGGGGCTTAAAGTTGCTGCTAAAAACTCTCATTGATTTTTGTGGTTGAGAAAGCGTCGAAATAAGGTAAGGGGTGAGAGAGCGTTTGAATTCATGAGTATAATATATTGTGAGATGAACGGGAAAACCGTATTTCTCAACGATTCATCCGGGGCTCGCTACGTAAGGCAGTAGCCCTTTGAGTGATAAATTAATTATTTTGCAAATATAGAAATTGTGAGATTAAAATATGGAATAGAAATATTTATAAGGTGCTGATTGATTTAATTCTGTTAAATGTGTGGTATTTGATACTATTATGATTTTTGATTTCAAATGAATTTGGTGCATATGTTTGATTAGATGAGTTTATGTGAAGTGATAATAAAATATGAATGCAATGTATGATGTAAGTTTATTTGATGATGATTTGTGATGTGACACCCTAAACCCAAAAATAATATATAATAATTTATACTAGATTTGTTTTTTGGAAAATTCGGAGCGGATAAATAAACATATGTTTTCAAGGAAATAAAAACTTTTATAATTAATTTACGATATCACATTTCTCAGAATTCAAAAGAAACAGTTTAAAATTTTTTTTCTTATAAAACAGTGCAATATCCATAAACTTGATTCAACTAGAGTTTCTTAATTTAATTCCAAAAACTTACTAGTACTTATAAGATTTTCATACAAAAAGTCGTTTCTAATAAAGAAAAAATAAAATTAAAACACAATTTACAACTCTTATTGCTGAACTTCAAGACTCATTAACCTGTAGTAACTGCGATTTCGCAAACGCAGGGTCAAGCCAGTCAAACACAAACAACGAAGGAGGTGAGTTTTGAAATCATGTTAATAGTATAATATAAGTAAGAAGAGCACATAATTAATCATAAATAAACCGTATCATTACACAGACATTCTTCAATGCAAAACATCACATTATAAATTCAAAACCACTCGAGGAAAATCAATACATTTCGCTATAACATCAAATCATCTAAGAGAAGTTATTATCGCACACGACACCTATTAATCACAACAAAACAATCACAAGAAAATGCAATGCTATGCATGAGCTTAGACTCTACTTCACAATGTGGTACCATTCTAACTCTGAAGTACTTGGTTAGGAGGCTTGATATTATGCCACCATCCTTGTGGACGGACAATTCAAATTGCCCCTGTCCTTGTAGATCCCCTCAACTCAACCCGAGACACATATACGCGACAATTGAGGTAAACGTGTGTCGCATGGTAGCTCCTGTAACACCCCAAATTTTATAATTAATTATTTTATTAATAAAATAGAATTTTAAATAATTAATTTGGCGTTAAAGTTATTTTAGAATATATTGATTAATTTTCTTTATACGTGTATTTTCTATGACGTGCTAACGTTGTACACATTTGACTAAATGAGTGATATAAATAATAAATACTATATTTTATTATCTTATATATTTCTCTAAAAACAATAGTGTTTTAGTGTAGATATTTTAAAGAATAAGATTTTATGCGATTTTACATATATATATATATATGTACGTTCGTAATTAATGTGATATTTCCTTGTATGTTTGACTAATGTTAAATATGCACATATTTATATTTTAATTAATTCTAAATATCTCATATTTTAGTTATTTATTTTATAAACAATTATCTTGGGATAATAATAATATTGTGTTTGATTTCCTTTATTTTTATATACTTGTTGTGACATTGTGATTTTATATATATTTGTAATTAATATAAAGTAGCAATGTTATATTTATTTATTTTGTGATTTTGAAAAATAAGTATAATTATAGTGACTATTTTGAATATGAGAGTTTCAATTGTTAGTAATATTTATTTTTTTTAAAAGGTTAATTATTTTAATTACTCTAATTTATCATATATTAGTTATGAAATAATAATAGTAATAAAACAAAAAATGAAAATAAAGAGACCAATGGGTTTGACCCATGTGTGAACCCTAATTGTTAATAAAAAAAAAAAGGAAGGGAGTTGGGCAGCCGTAAAACCAAAGAGGAAACTTAACAACAACCTATCGTTTGGCACCGGTGATCGATAAGTGTTCCAGAAAATTTTCTCCGTTCTCGTCCAAATTTCAGTATGTTGTTTTATTCATTTAGGTAGTCAAATAAACATACTTCCTCAGATTTTTAACCATCCCAATTTCTCTCTAAAATACCCGACTTCTCCGTTTATAAAATTCCTTATTTTGCATCGTTCTTCTTCACCGTAACTCCGATTTGAGTGAAACCAACTCCAAAAACAATCGTGTGGAAAATGTCTATATTATCCACTAATTGGTTTTCTGATTTATGGTAAGTTTCCTTGACCGAATTTCAAAATTAGTTTTAGAGTGCCTTCTCATAATTTATTTTTAACGTTTACCCATAAACTGTGGAGTTAGATCGATTGAAGGACAAAGAGTCAATGAACAAAGGTTGTTTGCTCGTGGAACCGTATTCGTGTGTGAAAGCGTCGAAATAAGGTAAGGGGTAAGAGAGCGTTTGAATTCATGAGTATAATATATTGTGAGATGAACGGGAAAACCGTATTTTCCAACGATTCATCCAAGGCTTGCTACGTACGGCAATAGCCCTTTGAGGGATAAATTAATTAATGCGAAAATATGGAAATTGTGAGATTAAAATATAGAATAGAAATTATTTGTAAGGTGTTGATTGATTTAATTTCTTTAAATGTGTGGTATTTGATATTATTGTGATATTGGGTGTCGAATGAATTTTAGGTATATGATTGATTAGATGAGTTATGTGATGTTATAAATTTGTGATAAGTATATGTGATGAGGTATGATTGATGATAGTGATGCTATAAATTTCTGATGAGTTTATGTGATGATGATGATGTGTGATTAATGATAGGGATGTTATAAATTTGTGATGAGAATGTTGAAGTAACCTCATAGTTGATGAAATAATTGTGATTCCAATTTGTGTTTGAGATGACGGTCTTAATGGAGTATCATAGGCCAACAGGGGAGAAAATAAATATTGAGAATTTGTGAAGTAGATATTATTTTGTCATCATATAGGTAGGGCCTGACAAGCCTAGTGATTCCGGGGAAGTACAACTGAATGAGTCTAATCGTGGCAGTCTGCTATTGAGCCTTAAGGCAAGATTGTTAGACCTTGGAGGTATTCAGGTGGGGAATTCCTAGGTGACTTGGAGGTAGCACTCCAAATGTCGGGAGCTACGATGCAACACACGATTACCTCGACTGTTGCGTATATGTGTCTCGGATTGAGTTGAGGGGGTCTATGAAGACAGGGCCTGTGACACCCTAAACCCCAAATAAAAAAAAATAATTTTAAATTTTTTTTTTAATTATTTTTAAAACAATGAAATTCTTCAAATAAACAAATATATAAAATTCCAAACATTTTTTTTAAGGCAAAGAGCATCACGTAATCGTAGCAGTAATTAACAAAATCCCTTTGGAAACACACATACACCAGTTTAATGATAATTGTAAATGCAGTCCCAACCCGATGTCACTATCAGAGCGGGAATTCCCAAAATAAACTATGTTCAAAAATGACTTTAACAAAAAGGTAGAAAATAAAGTCTTCAAGATAATACGACTTCCTACACTTCAGGAGCATTAATCTTCACCTGCAGCTTTCGGCTCATCTGCGTCCATCGCAAACGCCAAACACAAACATCGAGGGGTGAGTTTCGAAATTATGTAACAATATAAAATACACGAGAAGAACACGCAATCAGTCAAACAGTACAAATAAGGAGAACATTCAACAATATAATATCTAAGGTTATTCTAAGTCAATCACAATAAACAATTACAAGGATAAAATGCTATGCATGTCTTATACTCTATACTTCATCACTTGGTACCATTCTACTCTGAAGTACGTGGTTAGGAGGCCTGATATTATGCCACTACAAGAGTGGACGGACAATTCATGAATGGCCAAGTCCTCATAGATCCCCTCAACTCAACCCGAGACACATATACGCGACAGTCGGGGTACTCTTGTGTTGCACGGTAGTTCCCGACCTTAGGGAATAACCCACTAATCCACTTAGGAATTCCCCACTAGATGTACCCCCAAGGTCTATCAGTCTTACCTTACAGTTCGACCGTAGCCCTCCACCATCAGGCTCATTCAGTTGTACTTCCCCGAATCGCTAGGTTTGTCAGACCCTCCCTATATGATGACAAAATAATCCTAACTCCGAATCTCTACAACACATATCTCATGCTTGCTCGATCATCACAACTCAATAAATTTCAATTTGATTTCATAATATTCATCATTATATGTATATCAGTCAATCACAATTCAATCCTAATATTTGGTTTACACTACTCACAATACACAATCCAATCTTATCAATCGCAATAAAAAAATCAACAGGTAGTACATTCAAATAATTTCATGATTTCAATCAAATAGCAAGAACACTCCAATATATATTATTCAAACAGTAACAATCAGCATCACATTTCATAAAATCATTCAACGTGCAATCTTGCAATAAATAAATTCACAACAATTCTATAGGTTTTTAAATTATAATTTAGTGCTCACTATTACCATTCATATATTATTAATTAGTTATTATTGCTCAATATGGCTCGACTGTACGTAGTGAGCCCTAGATGAATATCTGGGAATTTCGGTATTCCCGTTCATCTCACGTTATTTTATATTCATAAAATTGAACCTCATCTCACCCCTTACCTCAATTGAAGATTTCTCCCAACAAATCAGATCTGCTAACTTGTCGCGTCTTCGTCGACCCTCGTCTCTAATAGTCCGCGGAAAAATATAATAAATAAATAAATCAACTCAACGACCAAATACATATTAATTACTTGCTCTAATAGATAAATAAATTATTAACTAATAATACATAAATAAATATATTTAATATCATTAAACACACATATCACTATAATTATATTTTGTTTAAACTAAGCATGATAGAAGAACTAAATATTGTGTCTCTATACATATATATAGCTTTGATTTTTAAACATATTTTATATATATCACATGAACTCAAGTAATAATAATTAATTACAGCTTAGTATTGGGTACACCCAATTTTATATTATAATCAAAATAGATTAATCCTTCCAGTTGCGAAGTCAATTCCAGTTGCGAAATCAATTAGACTATTTATTATTAACATATAAATTGTAAATTGAGAAACAAAAAATAATAATGAAAACAGGAACTAGAATCTGTCCTATTTGATACTCCGATAACTTTCCAATAATTTCTTTCAGATATAGAAGTTAGAACTATTTCCACCAAAGTATAAAAAAAGATGTTGGTGGCCCATATTTTGAAATAAAACTCTTCCAATGTATACAGTTATTGGTAATTGTAAATATGATATTCATCATCACTGTCAAAATCAATACAGGGAATAAAAGATCTAACCAAAGCTGAATTGTAATTAAGAGATTGATCACAAACAGGTAAATGTGTAGTTTATATACTAAAATAAAAATAAAGCTGAATTAAGTAGCATATATGTAATGTAATTAAACCACTTCTAATTATAGTTGAAAAAAAAATGAATTCTTTATATGTAAATTAATTTCAAAATATATGTCTAATAATATAATTCAATCATATGCCTAATCTACTATTACTAAAAATTGAAATGAAATAATATACAATTCAATCATCAATTGCAAAATAAAAAAAAAACTATAAAATAAACCATCAGCATTTCAATCATAATTTGCAAAATAAAAAAAACTATAAAATAACTATCAGCATAACAAGCAATCCGATAAAAGGAAGGAATAAGGCTAAGTATCTGAACCATATTATCAATTGCACGGTACTAGCCAAATGCGAATTTCTAATTTTCAACTATTCTTGTAATTGCTTGACAAGTACAGGGGAGAAAGAATGAGGAATGGCATACCTGGTTTGGAATTGAAATTGGAAATTTGGAATTGAAATTGAATTTTGGGATTGGAATTGGAATTGTAACTTGAATTGGAATTTGCGGCTCCGAACCTATATGTGTTAATCTCTGTTTTCGTAGCACTAGGCTTTCCTTTATATATATATACTTAGTACTAACCTAGGTTATTATTATTATATTTATTATTATTATTATTATTATTAATATTAATATTATTATTTCATTCTACTAGTGCTAAAGGTAACAATTAGTGTAGCCACACAAATTCACAAATTCGCTCCCTGTTTTAATTTATTTAAATATATATAAATACATGTTTTATTTTATTTTAAATCTCGTAAGTTAATTATAGTTAATATTAATGATTTAAATCAATTACTAAGACAAACACAAGATACACACTTAAGAAATTAGGCCACATATTAACACTCGTATAATAAAAATAGTGTATCGTTATACTATTAAAATAAAATAATGAGAAATTGGGATGTTACAGGGCCAATTTGAATTGTCCGTCCACCGGGATGGTGGCATATTATCAAGCCTCCTTTCTGTGACATCCTAAACCCAAATTGAAATAGAAAGTAAAATGCATTAGTTTTGAAAGATATTCGCAGCGGTTCTAAATTAGAGTATGAAAATTTTCTTTTAAACTATAGGGTTCGGGACGTCACACTCATACTTACACAAAATGCTTCCATAAAAATTCTCACTTACAAATCCTTTAATATCAAATATAGCTAAGGTTTATTAAATAAATATTTCTGAATTAAAAACACGTTCTAAACTCAGAGACAATTAATTTCTACTTCCGTATAAAAGATCAAAAATAACACGATTGATCGATCGAATTTACAAAAACCTAAATTAGTTCATAACTCAACAAAACACGACAAATTACTCCTACCCAGTATCACCTATCAGAGCATGGATCACCAACCGATAACCTGAAATAACTGCGCTCTTGCAAGCGCCAAACACAAGCAACGAGGGGCGAGCTTCGAAATTATGTAACAATATAAAATACACGAGAAGAACGTGCAATTAGTCAAAACAGCACAAATAAAGAGAACATTCAAGAACATAATATCAAAGGTTAATCTAATTCAATCACAATAAAACAATTACATGGATGAAATGCTATGCATGTCCTATACTCTATACTTCATCATTTGGTACCATTCTACTCTGAAATACTTGGTTAAGAGGCCTGATGCTATGCCACTACAAGAGTGGACGGACAATTCATGAATGGCCAAGTCCTCATAGATCCCCTCAACTCAACCCGAGACACATATATGCGACGGTCGGGGTACTCTTGTGTTGCACGGTAGCTCCCTGCCTTAGGGAATAACCAACTAATCCACTTAGAAATTCCCCACTAGATGTACCCCCAAGGTCTATCAGTCTTACTTTACAGTTCGACTGTAGTCCTCCACGATCATGCTCATTCATTGTACTTCCTCGAATCGCTAGGTTTGTCAGACCCTCCATATATGGTGACAAAATAATCCTAACTTCAAAATCTACAACACATATCTCAGACTTACTCGATCATCACAAGTCAATAAGTTTCAGTTTGACTTCACAATATTCATCATTATATATGTATATCAGTCAATCACAATAAAATTCCAATATTTGATTTACACTACTGACAATACACAATCCAGTTTCATCAATCACATAATAAGGAATCAATTTATGTGGCACATTCAAGTAATATCACAATTTCAATCAAGTAACAAGAACACTCAAGTATATATCATTCATACAATAACAACCAGCATAAGATTTCATAAAATCAGACAGCATGCAATCTTGATATAAATAGATTCATGGCAATTCTATAGGTTGCTAAATTATATTTTAGTCATCACCATTACCATTCATATATTACTAATTAATTATTATTACTCAATAGGGCTCACCCGTACGTAGTAAGCCCCAGATGAATATCTGGGAATTTCGGTATTCTCGTTCATCTCACGTTATTTTATACTCATAAAATCGAACCTCATCTCACCCTTTACCTCATTAGGAGATTTCGTACGGTAAGACATTAAATTACAGCAACGTCGGAGCAATCCAAAAATAAATTGTTTGAAAGCGGGTCCAGAGAATAACCAAATTATAGCTGAGAAATTGCGACGATGATTAAAAAATGTCAAATATTTAATAAATGATATTACGAGTAGAAACAGTTGAAATTATGGAAGGAAAAAACAAGTAATGGTCAGAGGACCTTACCGACACAGATGACTCGAAACAGTGCTTACGGACAACAACATTGAATTTAAAATTAAAAGTGCATCAGCATCTAACTTTAATTATGACAGGTTCAGAATAAAATGAACAATGAATGCTAGGTTGATTGGAATGCATTTACCGTAACGCCGACGACAACGAGTTTTCACGGATTTTGCTTAAATTGAAAAATGAATATTGTAGGACGAAGCTCTCGACGCATAGATCACAAAACCCGGCTTTGTTATTTCGGGTCAACACTACAGCAACCAGAATCGAGGCTTGAAGGCTATGGTTAGAATTTTCGATTAGGTCGTGGGTGGTTGTTTTGGTTGCAGTTCTCCCCGTAGATAAAGGAGGTGAGCATGGTGATTTAAAATGTGGTGGTTGGAGGCCTTGACGACGCTCGCGGTTGTCGAAAAAAAATCATATGTAGCTGTTGTTTGAGACGGGTTGTGACTTGTCTTCTTATTATGGGAGTCTCATATAGTAGGTCTTGATAAAGATGATTGAAGGGGAAGAACTTGTGATGAGTTATTAAACCATGGAATGGAAGGAATTGGTGAAGATGGTGATGAGCTATTACCGGCGGCGGCGCAAGGTTGTAGGAACAAGAAATCTGCTTGTAATTTGTGGTTTAGGGTAAATGGGGTACAAAATCAGCAAAAGCCCAAAAAAAAACAAGCTGAAGGAAAAAAAAATGAGGGGTGCTGATAGCAATCTGATTCAAACTTATATTTCTATAATGTAAGTTCAAAAAAATGATATTAATCACTCATTCTATTCATCCATAATAATTAAAGTATTATTATCCAAAATACTCATTACAATACTACTAATTTTCACAAAAATAATTAGATAGAATAAATAAATACAATCAATATTAACAATTTATCTTATTCACTAAATTAAATATCTATAAAATTATCACACTATAGCAAATACACATGTAAGGAAAGTTAATCATAATTATATATCAACACATATTCTAAACACATGCAATAATAAATTAATTGTTTTAAATCCTATTAGATTAATAAAATAATTTATTATAAAATTTGGGGTGTTACAATTCTACCTTCGTTGAAGAAATTTCTTCCTCGAAATATGTGATGAACAATAAACAAACAAATACCTAATTAAGCACCCTCAAGGAATTCACTTGTTATCTAAGCACTATATGTCAAGAATCAAGTGGCTTAGCATGATAGGCTAACATGTCAATGAATCATTTAAACACATAACATCTAACATTTTAGTCATGAAAAAAATTACCACAATTACTCACTATAATTTACAAAGGAAGTAGAACTCGTCGAATTAGTCAATAACAACTTACTACCTTAAGTTGAATGAAAGAAGAAAAAAGAAAAAAGAAAAAAAATTTAAACACATTATAAAGTTCAATTTTTTTTTCAAATAATGCTCTATTAGTCTTACTCTCCAAAAAGAATGTTTAAATCCTAACAAATAATTACTCTATAAGTTTAACAAAAGTTAGATATATAGAGAAATATTTAAAATATTCCACACATTCGAGAATTACAAACAGAAATGCATATAACAACTAAATGACATGCAGTCACCTTGAAATCAAGAACCAATGTACAAAACCATATTAGAAGTGATAAATTAGTTTTCATGTTTTCCAGACTCCCAATTTTTTTTATTTTTAAACAATCGACATTTATAGTGTATGCCAGTTATAATATATAATTAAATAATTTAGAAAAATACACATTATAACCAAATAAGAAGAGGAAATAAAAGTCAATGATGAGTATATTACCTCGTGACAACATACACATAAACATTGAAATAACTCTAATAACATAAGATGGACATTCTGTCTATTTAATCAAAATAAAATCAACAATTATTCATAATAATAATGATGAGTTATTCTCACCTATTTTTATTGACAGTGGGTCATCGGGTTGATCAATCCCTTCTACTCATGTAGTCAATTACTCAAGGTAACAATAACTAAGAATCATTGGATTCAAACATAGATAATTAAAAGGCTTTTAACGTGGTCGTAGTGTGGGAAGACATCGTCACATCTCCCACCTCTCTCAACACCGTTAAACTCCTTTTAACTTCACAAGTTTTTTTTTCTCAAAGAAATTAGCAACTAATATAGATACATAAATACTTATAATAAACATATAATTCGACAATTAAAATTTATTATTGTTTAATCATAGTCATAAAACAAGAAAAATAGTACTTTGTGCTCAACTCAGCAAGCTAAATTATAAGATCATAATTTAAAAATGATGTCAATAAGAATTCAATCACACCTTTAGTTAATTATAATTATTCCTATGCAGAAATAGCTAGCAACCCTGTTTATTTCACTTAGAAAACAAATTAAGTATAATCTATAATTCAATTTTTTTTTACCTCAATTAAATAATCAAAATAATATGTCAAGTAAAGGATAGTCAAATCAACTAGTGATGATGAACTTAATTTACTTAATTGCCTAATACAATGAGTAACTACAATAGAAATGACACTTACATTAAACTTAATCAACGATAAAAAAAATTGAATTATCCACTTTTAAAAACTCCTAACAACTCTAGACTCTATCCACTTTTATTGTGATTGTTTTGTTGTGATTAATGTGTATCGCATGTGATTATAATTTCTCTTAAACGATTTCATGTTACAGTGAAATGTATTGATTTTTCTTGATTTTGACTTTGACTTTATTATGTGATGTTATTCCTTGAATAATGTTTGTTTAATGATACGGTTTATTTAATCAAATGCGTGTTTTTCTTACTTATATTGTACTATTAACATGATTTCAAAACTCACCTCCTTCGTTGTTTGTGTTTGACTGGCTTGGCCCTGCGTTTGCGAAATCGCAGTTGTTACAAGTTAATGAATCTTGAAGTTCAAGTTGGGAGGAACCCCGCTCTGATAGGTGATATCGGGAATAAGGGTTGTAATTTGTATTTTACTCATTTAATTTGAAACGACTTTTTGTATGAAAACCTTATAAAGTTTTTAGAATTAAATCAAGTAATTATACTTAAATCAAGCTTATTCAGATTGCACTATTTTATAGGAGTAAAGAAGTTTAAAGTGTTCCTTTTAATTTTTGAGAAATGTGATATTTTAAATTAATTATAAAAGTTTTATTCCCTGGAAAACATATTTGCTTTATCCACTGCGAATTAAAGTTAAAAATTCTATAATAAATTATTAAATATTATTTTGGGGTTTAGGGTGTCACAGCTCCCGACATTTGGAGTGCTACCTCCAAGTCACCTAGGAATTCCCCACCCGGATACCTCCAAGGTCTAACAATCTTGCCTTAAGGCTCAACAGTAGACCGCCACGATCAGGCTCAATACATTTGTACTTCCCCGGAATCACTAGGCTTATCAGACCCTACCTATATGATGACAAAATAATATCCACTTCACAAATTCTCAATATTTATTTTCTCCCCTCGTTGGCCTATGATACTCCATTAAGACCGTCATCTCAAACACAAATTAGAATCATCATTATTTCATCAACTATGGGGTTACTTCAATATTCTCATCACAATTTTAAAACATCATTAATCATACATAATCATTGTCATCATATAAATTCTTCACAAATTTACAACATCACTATCATCAATCAAACATCCTCACATAAACTTATCATAGACTTATATCATAAATCACACATCATCATCAAATAAACTTACATCATACACTGCATTCATATTTTATTATCACTTCACATAAACTCATCTAATCAAACATATGCATCAAATTCATTTGAAATCAAATACCACACATTTAACAAAATTAAATCAATCAGCACCTTATAAATATATCTATTCCATATTTTAATCTCACAATTCAAACGCTCTTTCACCCCTTACCTTATTTCGACGCTTTCTCAAACAAAAAAGTCAATGGAAGTTTTCAACAGCAACTGCAGATCAACAACGTACAGCGAACGGGTTCGAAAATAACGAGTTCACAAAGTCGCCGAGACACGACTGATAAATTATCCGGAGCATATGAATAAATATTAAATAATTAAAAATAATTTTATGATCGAAAAAGTCTCACCGAATCGTCGGAGCGCCGGAAGTGTGCGACGTCAACTTCACCGAAAAATGCAAATGAGTAGTGCTTCTTAAAGATTTTGACGAGAGGAATTGAAAAATGATGTCCATTTTTGCAAAAGATGAATGTGGTTTCCGAAAAAGCCCTAAAACAGTCTGCCCAAGGGACGAAAAATGGTTGTTTACGAATAAACGGAGCCACGACCGGCCAAGGCGAGGCCATAAATGAGTTCAAAGGTGGATTTTGTAAGATCCTTAATTTCAAATTCTAATTTATGCAATTTTAGTATATTTGGTGTTGAATTGCTGCAGCATTTAGCCCAATTTTAATTCATTTTGCGAATTAAATACCAAAAACATATTTTATTAGAGTTGATTATATATATATCGGACAGTTTGCGAAGACATTTTATTAGAGTTTATTAGAGTTGATTTTACCAAAAACATCTTGCGAAGAATTTAATACCGGACAGTTTTGTCAACAATATCTCTGGTTGCTGAAAATTTTATTTGTCAAATGAGTTGCAACTAGAGTAGATATTTTTATCAAAATAATTGAGAAGTGTGTGAGAGTTTTAGAAATTTGTTGGTTTGGTTTAAATATATATGTATATATATTTTTGGTGAGTTAGTAACTTATATATATATATGTGTGTGTGTGTGTGTGTATAAGTGATGGCAAGAGAGAAGAATTAGAAACTGAAGCAAAGCATTTTCATTTGCTGCCTCACGAGCGTATTTCTTTCTTCTTCCTCTGTTCGTAAACGAAACCAAGTGTTAGCGGTTTCCAAAACCACCAAACACAAAACCTCACTTCTCACCTAGATCTAAGCTTCCTCCCGCGAAGTGACAGAAGGAAAAGTTTCTCCTTGCCACGCTGCGGTGCTAGTGAGGTAGTTTTTACCAGACAACGCGAGGGAAGTTTTTACCAGACGACGTGAGGGAAGTTTTTACCGGAATTAATCACGGTGCCGTAATCGATTGTTTAAGTTATCGTTAAGGTAAGGGCACATTCCAAATTTCTAGTTTGCATATAGGGACTCTATATGTGTGATTTATGTTTAAAGGTGTGAATGCGTGAAAAAACATTTTTGTTGTGCGCTTGGGGCGCGCTCCAGGCGTGAAATGACAGTAGCATCAGCGCGAAATGCGCTTGGGGCGCGCTTCTAGTGCACAACATCTTTTGCCTGGCGTTTAGTGCATTTGGCTCCTATTTTGAATTCGAATTTGGTTTTGATGTCTTCATAAAAGTTGTAGCTATGGATCTTAGCTTTCATTTGCACTTGGTTTGACTTCAATTGGACATCTAAAACTCCAGATATGGCTGAAATACTCCACATAGGCCATGTTGATTTCTCACCAAAATTTAGCACTACACTAAAACAAGGAAACAACGCAAAACTACAAATCATATCCACTTAATCAAGGAAATAAGAACATAAATATTTTATTAAATCAAAGAACTAAAATCAACAAAATATATTAAATAACTCATTAAATTAACTAATGATGAAGAGTCATCAGTTTGTATTGTGAATTGAATTTAATGTGAATTATGGATTAAATTTGATGTGGGTTGAGGAAAATCTGTTTTGAGTGTACTCTGTGAAATGTTTTGAAAAACCATTATCGTTAAATGAGTATTAAGAAAGGGGAATCTTTTAATAGCTGCATTTACGTAATGGTGGTGGTGATTCATGTTTGGTGTGATTGATGTGTTCGTAATTAATATTTTGAAATTTTGAGATGTGGTTTATGTGTGGATTTTGTGGAAAAAAATCAATCGAGGAGTTTTGGTGTGAATTGTGGGATTATGAGTAAATATGTTTAGGTATGCTCTGTGTTGAATTTGAAAAATCATTAATGTTAAATGAGTATTAAAAATGGGGAATCTTTTAATAGCTGCATTTACTTAATGATTGTTGTGGAAAGAGTGAGAGTATGCTCATGCATTTCATAGTACATGGTGACCGCGATGGTGCCTTGGTGATAGTGGTCACCGTGATGGGCCACGAGATGATTCCATGTGATATATTGGTTCATCTTATCCTTGCGAGGATTTTCGCGTCGTGTAGGTTCGTGATAGGCTGCACATTTTTGTAAATCGTGCTGACCCGTGATAGGTGGCACCTCGATAAACTGTACTGGTCTGTGATAGGCGGTACATTTACGATTTACGTTTTTGGTAAATCGTGCTGACCCGTGATAGGTGGCACCTCAGTAAACTGTACTGGTCTGTGATAGGCGGTACATTTACGATTTACGCTTTTTAGTAAATCGTGCTGACCCGTGATAGGTGGCACCTCGTTAGTCAGTACTGGTCTGTGATAGACGGTACAATTATGATTTATGCCCATTCGAGGAGGGTTTTGGTTTGGAATTCTGGAATCATGCAATTTGGCATATACGCATTGCATTAGGGTGCTTGGCACGCGAGTCATGTTTGATATACTGTGATGGTTGTATATACATACTCGGTTGTTATTTGTATTTGTGCCGTAATTGATGAATGTGATTGATTGTCCTTGTGTGGTAAGTATTGAATGATTGCGAAACGTTTCGAAACTGAAAATCTGCCATTTTTATAGTTGTATTCGAATACAACAGGTCTGTATTCGAATACAGTTGTGCTGTGTGTGCTGTTTTTGCTGTTTTCGCATCTGTATTCTAATACAACAGGTCTGTATTCGAATACAGTTGTGCTGTTTTTGTTGTTTTCGCTTCTGACTTGCAAAATAACACTGTATTCGAATACAAGGATGTTGTATTCAAATACGACAGTGCAAATTAGTTAAAAACTTCATTTTTCAACTTTGATTATGCATGTTTGGCATATGAAAACCATTTCATGATGTATGCTAAGTTGAAAGGTTATTTTGTGCATTAAGAATTTAAATGCTATGTGATATCTGTTAATTTCGGTTGGTGACCCTTTACAATTATTGCGGAAATCTGGGCTTTGCCCTCAGATGAGGAACAAGATCGTCCTAAGGCGTAGCTTAGCGATGAGTTGGATTTGTGATCGAAAGCAGTGGGGCTTGTTGCCGCTCGTGGATTCTCAGTACCTAGTCACCCTGAGTTAGATTAATGATCAGCTTAGGGTTTTATTTAAGGATTTTATTTATGTTCTCTTTCCTATTTCAAGGTTGTTGTTGTAAAGGGAACTTATGTATTTGAAACAAACTATTTGAGTCGGTGTATTTTATATTTGGATATTTTGGATTATCGTCTCAAAAATCTTTTTAATTTGTTATAATTATGACTTTTGTCGTTTGTGTTACGACTTAAAAAATTTATCCAAAAGTATTTCTTTATTTATTGATTTAACTTGGTATTTTTATCAATTTATTTTGAAAAAAAAAATACACTCGTGCTGTTAAAAATCGGGGTGTTACATTGTGGTATTAGAGCTTTGGTTTAAATTTCTTTGGGGCTGTGATTTAGGTGTCCTAAGTTGATCAAGAGTCGAGGTTAGGGGTATCAAGTAACTGGAGTCCACGTGTACCTTGTGTTTTGTGTCTTGGGTCAAACATGATATATCTAAGTAGTTTATTGTTTCTTATACGAAACAACGTGCCTTGTAGCACTTTAGTTGGAAGAGTAGTTAAAACATAGAACATTAGTCGACTTTGGTCGACGAGTGTCTCTGAATTCCTTAAACGTATCGATCTAGGAAAGACAGGGTTGGAACGAATCATGACGACATTGGATTTATGAAGTGGTTCCAAGGATATAGAGGCTATGTTGTTGGTGGTAACTCGAAGATGATGGGTATGGATGGATTAACGTTAGACTGATAGGGGATTTCAAGTAAAGACCTAAGTGGAGAAATTTTTTTAAGAAAAGTGTTAGATGTATTCCTGGTAGAGTTCACGACGAGACTGGATGAAATTTGATAACTGTCACAGAGATGTGAACACCATGGAATTGTTGAGAAAACGAGGCTTCCATTTGGAATAGCATTTGGTGCTTAGGTGTCAACTAAGGAGGCTTGTATTGAAGTTAAGGTACGCTACACATTAGGGGTGAATATTACCTTGGTTAGGCAAAGGACGCTTTGAGGAATAGTCAATACCTTGAGGGGTAAGGTCGAGCGTTCGAGTTAAACTAGATTCGTGACTTAGAGTGTTGAGTATGAACCTCGTGACGATTATAGGAGTGAGACTATATAATTTGTGGGTAAGTGACAAATCTTTGTGTGGTTTAGGAGAAAATAAGTATGGATAGTGATTGTAGACGAAGCTATTGACACGTAAGTGTGAATTCTGAGTGATGTTTGGGTAAACATAAGGAGTTAAGACTTGAGGTATTGAACCACATGTTATTATTAAGTGGAATTGGAGGTACAAAGTACAAGAATACTTAGAGATTGTGGCAATGTAAGCATTGAGAGTCTATCAAAGGATGGTAAACACTAGGAGAATGTGAATATTTTGATAGATCAAAGGGATTAATCAAGATTTGATTTGAGACCCTGAGATGGTTAATCTTTAAGTCGACGATTCAAAGTCCACAAGGTTGGATGGAGGACCAAGTGACACCTTAAACTTGTATGATTGAGGGAGTTAAGGTAGGCAAGCGATAAATACTTCATCTTATGGATGGAAGTGTTTGAAGATTTACTAATAATGTTGTGTTATGATTACAAGAGTTTTCATTAGTGAGATTACTAAGGCGGTTAGAGTCAATGATGAATAAGACCTTGTATTGTATCTTAAGATGACATGGATGAATTTAGACGGTGTAATGAGTATTCGAAGATTTCAAGGATCAGAAATTTATAATTTTATTCAATGACATAGAGTGAATAGGAAGAAATGTAACAAATGATCTATGGTTTAGTTGTTTTTCTTGGGAAGCCAAGCGTTAAGATTTGAAATGAGTGTTTCAGTTACTAGATGGACAAGGAAGATATGTGGGTCTTGGAGATATTTTGCTGCTAAGTTACGAGGATGAGGTTTAAAGATGACTATTCTTTAGGAGATTCTTTTGGGAATGTATGAGAAGTAGTTCTTTAGGTTGTTTGATTGCTGAAATTCTTTTAGTTGGTACCTCGGAGAAGATTGAGAATGAATAAGAAAATCCAGCGCGTGAACCAAATTTTGGAAAACGTGCCATGAAACTTGTTGGAGCAGCACATGAGTATGTAGCTTATGTCAATTAAGGATTCATGAAATGAATGATCCCACCCGTAAATCAGACATTATTATTAGAAGGGTATGCCAATGAATTCAAAGGCACTACTTGAATGCATGTGATAGGGGTACGTTATTGTGTTCGTCAATCAAAAGAGATAAATGTTTGTTTGGTAGGGAAGAATTGAGCATGGAATGAAAAGTTTGGTGGGAACTAATAAGGCTTGATTTATTGAAATCACTATGATGAAGAAAGACGAAGTATGATGGCAGATGAGCTAAGTAAATAAAGGACTCTGGATGTTGACCACAAGGACGGTTGAATGACAGTAAAGGTGAAAAGTATTTGGAGACATATTTTAGATGTAGAATATTTCATATGAAGTGTGGAAATTAGGAGGAATTAAAATTTTGTTTGAATTGTTGAAGAAATTCATGATGATCGGGATGACAAGCTTATTTGAAGGAAGAAAAGTTTAGTAGTAAAAGGAAAGACCAATTTATTTATGGATTTAACTTGGTATTTTTATCAATTTATTTTGAAAAAAATAATACATTCGCGCCGTTAAAAGTCGGGATATTATAGATTTTGTGTGAGAAGCCAAGGTTTCGTGCGTTTCCATGGCAAAATGAGAGAGAATTCGGGATAGACCACTTGCAGTAACCGTGGTGGTTTTCTGACATATAAAAGATAATTAAATTGCGGTGACAGGTCTTGTAGTTAGAATCGCATATATGAAAAACTTGATTACAGTGAATAGTGTATTAGCCAAATTGAAAAATAGGTTTCATGTTACTGATGGAAAAAGAAGTAGAGTTTGGAGAGGGAAAGCATGTTTACGGCGCTGGTAGAGAAGAAAAAGATGAGGATTAGGTTATTGGAGTGACTATTAGCTAGGTCGCAAGAGGAGGATTGGTTTATTAGAGTTTCTATTAGCTAGGCCGCATGATAATATGTATATCATATATATTTGTATGCATTTTAGGACTACGCATAGCCGTATCTCATCAGTCATCATTATTATATTTTATTTATATAAATCAATTTATTTATTCATATTATAAATAATTTAGTTAATTTATATATATATATATATATATATAAGTATATTTGCTGTAAAAATAATATATATACTTATATATAATAAAAAAAATTGGATTTAATATCAATAATCACTAATTTTAATAAATCATCCAGATAAGTAGATAAAAAGAACTAAGTAGAAAATTATTACAGCAAAATACGTATAAGAAAATATTACTAATTTATAATAACAATAAATTTAAGATGTTACAATATTACTCATTTAATCCTATAAAACTAGCACATCATTGAAAACATTCATATAACGAAAATTAATTACAAAAATTTATCAACATATATTATAAAATAATTTTTAAACCAAATTATTTATTTAAAATCTTATTTCATTAATGAAGTTTATTTTAAATTTTGGGGTGTTACATGTGATTTATGATATAAATTTGTGATAAGTTTATGTGAAGATGTTTGATTGATGATAATGATGTTGTAAATTTGTGATGAGTTTATATGATGACGATGATTATGTATGATTAATGATGTTATAAAATTGTGATGAGAATATTGAAGTAACCCCATATTTGATGAAATAATGATGATTCTAATTTGTGTTTGAGATGACGGTCTTAATGGAGTATCATAGGCTAACGAAGAGAGAAAATAAATATTGAGAATTTGTGAAGTGGAGATTATTTTGTCATCATATAGGTAGGGCATGACAAGCCTAGTGATTCCGGTGAAGTACAACTGAATTGAGCCTGATCGTGGCGGTCTACTGTTGAGCCTTAAGGCAAGATTGTTAGACCTTGGAGGTATTCGGGTGGGGAATTCCTAGGTAACTTGGAGGTAGCACTCCAAATGTCGGCAGCTACCATGCAACACACATATACCTCGACTGTCGCGTATATGTGTCTCGGGTTGAGTTGAGATCATAAACAAAATATTAGTTAGAAACTATAGTTTATAATGTACCACATTATATAAAAGGGATGTTTACTTACAATTTTTTGCTCTAAACGTGCATACCCCATGCGCGATTTTTTGCATGGATGCGTTGGATTTTTTGCCCTCTCGCGATTTGCCGTACTTATACTCTATATATAAAAAAAATAACAATCATGTAAAAATATAAAATACGCTATGAATATGAATAATAAAACACAAATGCTAGTAAATTAATCACTTACCACAAAAGCGGGGTCTGCGCGTTTACCTACAAAAGCGCTCCATTCTTAATTTGCTATATAGTGTTTATATATTTTTGGAGCTTCATCAATCACATTTCCATCACGATCTCTTAAGTAGCAATTTGACAGATGAGATCTAAATCCCCTGTGTATTTTTCCGGCAACTCTAAGCACGTAATTTTTTCTCACTTCATCAACATCAAAAGCCGACTGCAAACCAAATAAAGATATAGTTTGAGTAAAAGTATTTCAATGGAAAAAATTATAAGTAACAAAAAAGTGGAGTAAAAGAGTTACTTGTATATCATTCCATAATATATCTTTAGCATCCTTCAAAGCTTTATGTCTCCAATCGTCAATTGTAATTGGGATATTCTGACAAACAACTGCATCAATATAACTTACAATCATGGAACTGTTGGGCTTAATTGGCTGGCCACTTTCATTCCATCCCACCTAATAAACTCATAGAGTAAGTACATGCATGCTTTCAAAAAAGATAAAAAATAAACAGCAATAGGGTTTTATAACTTAAATTTAATGCCATTACTTCTTGCTTTGATGACCTTTTGCATAATGGTTGCACTATGTTTAACTTCGTTTTCATAACTCTTAGTGTTGACAACTTCCTCATTTTGACGATCTAAATCATTGTTGGAAGCCATTTATCTACAACAAGTTCAACATGCAGTTCAATATAACTTCAACAAGTTCAACATGCAGTAGTCTAAGTACGTAGCAGTATAAGTTCAACATGCAGTTTAGTGACAACAAAAAATTAATAAATACAATACCTGAACGTAGGGTTCGTAGGGTTACGGCTTCGCTTAAGAAGGAACAGCGAGAAGAGTGCGCAGCAATACAAATGATTCGTAGGACAATAGGGTTCGCAGAAATACGAATGGTACGTAATGAGGGTTCATATGGAGTACGTAATGTTTGTAAGGATAGTAACGAAGATGGAGATGGTTCGCAATAGGGTTCGTAGGGACAGTCGGGTTTGCAGTGAGGAGGAAAATGAAGAGGTTTCGCAATCCCAATATTCTGTAGGGTAGATTACGTAATGAAGAGGAAACTGAAGCGGTTTACTATTATCAGGTTAGTTATAAAACCCTATTACAACGCTTTTTGGAAAAAGCGCTGTAAAAGACCTCCCTGCTTTATTTTTTAAAAGCATTTTACAACGCTTTTCCAAAGAGCGCTGTAAAAGACCTCCTTATTTTATTTTTTAAAAGCCTTTTACAGCGCTTTTTTAGAAGCCTTTTAAAGTGCTTGTCCAAAAGCGTTGTAAACAACCTCCTTATTTTATTTTTTTTAAAGCCGTTTACAGCGCTTTTTTAGAAGCCTTTTAAAGCGCTTGTCCAAAAGCACTGTAAACAACCTCCTTATTTTAGTTTTTTTAAAAGCCTTTTACAGCGCTTGTCCAAAAAGCGCTTTAAAAGACCTCATTAGTTTATTATGTGCAAGCGCTATGTGACCCTTTTACAGCGCTTATAGAACAAGCGCTTTAAAAGACCTCCTTATTTTATTTTGTAAAAGCCTTAAAAGACCTTGTCTAAAAAAGGCTTTAAAAGACCTCCTTATTTTTTTTAAAGGCTTTTTATAAAGCGCTGTAAAAGTACAAGTTTATGTTCAGTTCAGTTCAAGTTAAATATTTTAAATTACAATTTACATTCAGTTTCTGTAAAATGCTTAATAATTAGTAAAAAAAATACCTATATTTGGATTTTTTTCTTCCAAATAATTAGTTAAATACCTACATATCAATGCTAAATTACATGATCAGCTCATATTGGGATCAGTTCAAGTTCAAGAAAAATGTCCAATACTCAAACACTTAAATTACATGAACTTAGTATAAAAAACTAAGATCAAGCTAAATATAAGCAGAAAATCAATATAAGCAGAAAATCAAATACAGTTCAAGCTAAATACTTAAATGTTCAATTCTGGCAGATCAAACACTTAAATTACATGAACTCAGTTCAGATTACATGGCTTATATAAAACACTTAAACACATTAAGATGCCCTTCTTCTTTTCCTGGTGGGATTCATATTTGTTTGTCCCTTAACGATACGAAACGATGGATTAATTCAAATTCCTTCATCATGATCATCTCTAAGATACAACCATCATCAGTTGAATAAATTTCATGTGGTTGTGATGTTGCAAAGAAAAAATCATTACCAACATCTTCATCGTTATTGTTATTTTATTGGTCGATAAGACAACGGACCATTTATCATCAGCAGGATCAGTGACATAAAACACTTGTTCAGCTTGCGACGCTAAAATAAAAGGCTCATCTTTGTATCCCACCCTATTAAAATAACAAGCAAGAACCTTGACTCATCAATCCGAACGCCATTATTATTATCGACCCACTCGCAACCAAATATGGGAATACGAAACATTGTGTAGTCTAACTGCCATATGCGCTCAATAACCCCAAAATATGATAGATTTGCATATATTGGATTTTTGTCTTTTGCACTTGAGATATGCATCGCTTCAGCTACGAGAGTGACTCCACTATTTTGCATAGTGGTTTGATCATCTTGTTCTTTGGTATAAAATGTGTAGCCATTAATTACATAACCGATGTAAGAAAAGACATGTAAACTCGGACCATTTGCTAGCCACCTCAATCTTAGTGAAATTGAACTGGGGTCTATGTCAAACTTTGAGTTAATGTGATTTTTTAACCATGTTATAAAACTTCGATTGTGCTCTCGTGTTATCCAATTTTGATTCCTATTCATGTTCAAACTAGCTAACTAATCCATGTGTATTGTAACATACAGTTGAACCTCATCATCATTGTGCAGAACATACAATTGTGCTTGCTCCCATTTTGTCCTTGATATAGTCATTACTCTCTTTCGAATTATCCCTTCTCTTGATATTCTTCCCGAATAACGAGACATGGGAAGCCGTATAGATTTAACATTGGACAGATATTCAGTACAAAATTCAGCAGCTTCTTCGACAATGTACCGTTTAGCAATACAACCTTCTGGTCGACTTCTACTTTTTACGTACCCTTTTAATATTTTCATATATCGTTCTATCGGATACATCCATCTCATATAAGCTAGCACACAAAGTTGTGTCTCCTTAACAAGATGAACAGTAAGGTGAACAATTATATCAAAAAACGAGGGTGGGAAATACATTTCAAGCTCACACAAAGTAACAACAATTTCCCTCTGCAATGTTGGTAATTTCTGAGGATCAATCACTTTACTACAAATTTCCCTGAAAAAGAAACATAATTTAGTTATGGCTCGTCCAACTTTTTCAAGTAAAATGGAACGTATACCTATTGGTAGCAAATGCTCCATTAGAACATGGCAATCATGGGTCTTCAAACCTTTTAACTTGAGGCCTTTCATACAAACTAAATTTTTAATGTTTGAAGAGTATCCTTCTGGAACTTTAACTTCGTGTAGAAATTTACATAAAACAATTTTTTCCTTTCTAAATAGAGTATGAGTGGCTGGAGGTAGATATGTGCGATTTCCTTTCTTTATGGGACTCAATTCATTTCTTATTCCCATATCGACCAAGTCCAATCTTGCATTGATGCCATCCTTAGACTTTCCAGGAACATTGAGTAACGTACCAATAACACTATCAAATACATTTTTTTCAATATGCATCACATCGAGGAAATGTCTTATATACAATGACTTCCAATATGGCAATTCAAAGAAAATTGACGTTTTCTTCCACCCAGTTTTGACCAGCTCTCCCGCAAAAGGTTTGCCAAATTTATTGGTCAAACCTTGTACTTTTTCAAGTATTTGATATCCAGTCGGTGCTAAAGGAGCTTTATCTTCCTCTAATTTTCCATTGAATGCATTTCTCCACCCACGATACTAATGACTATAAGGTAAAAATCTACGATGTCCAAGAAATACATTCTTCTTACAATGTTTCAACCGCATCCAATTTGTACTCTCTTCACATATAGGACATGCACACTGACCTTTAATGCTATATCCTGATAAATTAGCATATGCTGGAAAATTGTTAATTGTATTGAACAACATAGCCCTCAAATCGAAACATTCTTTCTTATACCCATCATAAACTTCCACACCTGTCTCCCACATATTTTTTAAATCTTCAAATAAAGGAGTCAAGTATACATTGATATCATTCCTCAGTTGTTTGGGTCCAGAAATTAACAGAGACAACATCATAAAGTTACGCTTCATACATAACCATGGAGGTAGGTTATAAATCAACAAAATCACAGGCCACGTGCTGTGTGAGATGCTTTGAAGACCATGTGGATTCATTCCATCAGTAGAAAGTGCAAGTCGTAGATTTCTTGACTCTCTTCCGAATTTAGGATACTCATGATCAATTTTTGCCCATTGTGGAGAATCTGCAGGGTGTCGAAACTTTCCATCTCTAATTCTTTGATCTCCATGTCTTGTCAAGTGTTTTGAATCTTCTTCACTGCGATAGATGCGCCTAAATCTTGGTATTATAGGAAAATACCACACGACTTTTGCTGGAGTAGATTCTTTCTTCTTATATTGAGAGACATTGCATTTTGGACACACCTTTAGTAATTCATATTCGTTTCGAAATAAAACGCAATCGTTAGGACACGCATGAATCCTTTCGTAACTCATGCCAATAGAGCACAAAATTCGTATAGCCTCGTAGGTTCGACTGGGAAGTTCATTATCATCTGGCAACATATCTTTTAAGAGTGTTAATAATTATGTGAAGCTTTTATCAGACCATCCATTACTCGCTTTTAAGTTGTACAATTTTAATATCGTCGACAGTGTTGTGAATTTAGTACAACCATTATATAATGGTTTCTCTGCATCACTCAACAAACACTCAAACATTTTAGGACAATCCCGCAGATCTTCTTCAACTGCTTTTGCAATCTCCTCAACTCGGTCCCGCACATATGTATCTGTGTCGAAATCAGTTGAAGCATATGTCGAACCATTTTCAAAATTAATGTTCCCTTTTTTTTTCTCACCATGTCTTATCCAACTTGTATAGCTTTGATCAATTCCATGCCATACTAAATGTCCTTCCAATTCATCTGATCTAACGCGTTTTCCAAAACAACATTTTAAACAAGGACAAATGATTCAATTTGGATCTTTTGCATTCTTCACTACAAACTCAACAAACTCCTTCACTCCATTTTCATACTCTTTTGACAATCGATTGGCAAACATCCATTTCCAGTCCATTCTATATGACCTATATAAATGTAGTGTTACACAAATAATAAGCTAGTGATAACATTATACCAATCTATAGTACACATATCTAATATTGGAAAATGGAAACCAAGGTCCAAGTCTGATTTCAAAACAGACCACATCAACAAATTTCAAAAAATAATAGATTTTATATGATTTATTATGTAACAATTTATCAGTTTTAGTGACAACAACAAATTAATAAATACAGTACCTAAAACAACGTATCCAATTTGTTTTAAAGGAGGAGCAGTAGATGGGCGCACAGTAGAGGAGAGGAGGGTTCGCAGAGTAGAGGAGATGAGAGTTCCTAGGGTTAGGACAACATATTAAATTTGTTTTCAATTTGTTTTTATTTATTTAAAGTGAATGATTTTTATTTAAAGTAAATGATGTTACAGCGCTTGTATAAAAATCGCTCTAATAGGTTCTTTAATTATGTGAAAGCGCTTGTATTTTACAGCGCTTGTATATAAAGCGCTCTAATAGGTCCTTTAATTATGTGAAGGCGCTTGTAATTTACAGCGTTTTTACAAAAAGCGCTTTAAAAGCTATGTAACATAAGGTGGGAGCGCTATATTATACAACGCTTGTATACAAAGCACTCCAAAAGCGCTGTAAACATTATGTGAGAGCGCTTCAATTTACAGCGCTTTTATCAAAAGCGTTGTAAGCATTATGTGCAAGCGCTATGTGACCCTATATGACCCTATAACAGCACTTTTGCCACAGCGCATGTCAAAAAAGAGCTGTTGTATCCTCCGTTAATTTTAAAATATTATACAACGACGCTTGTATTCAATAAGCGCTATAAAAGACGCGCTATAAAATGTCATTTTTGGCGTAGTGATATGTTAGAGAATAAGATTTAGGCGATCTTATGTGTATATGTGAGTTGGTAATTAATGTGATATTTTCTTATGCGTTTGACTAATATTAAATATGTACTTAATTATATTTAATTAATTCTAAATATATTTTATTTTAATTATTTATTTTATAAATAATTATCTTAGGATATTAGTAATGTTGTGTTTGATTCCCTTTATTTTGATATACTTGTTATGGCATTGTGATGTTATATAATTTTATTATGATTCAGTAATTAATATAAAGTGTTGATTTTATGTTATTTATTTTGCGATTTTGAGTATTATCTAATGATGGTAGTATTTGAATATTTTGAAAAAATAGGTATAATTATAGTGATTATTTTGAATATGAGAGTTTCAATTGTTAGTAATTATAATTATAGTGATTATAGTGATTATTTTTTAAAAGGTTAATTATTTTAATTACTCTAATTTATCATATATTAGTTATGAAATAATAGTAATGTTTTGAAAATTAAATGATGTTTGGAGGAGTATTAAAAATGAGATTAAGTAACTATTAATTTTGTTTTAGCAAAAGAAAAATAATAATAGTAAAACATAAAATAAATAAGGGGACCAATGAGCTTGACCCGTGTATGTGAACCCTAATAAAATAAAAAAGGAAGCTACTTGCAGCCGCCGCCGTAGAAGGGAGAGGAAACACAACAATGCTATTGTTGGCACTAGTAATCGATAACTGTTATAGAAAACATTCATCATTTTTGTTCAAATCTCAATTTGTTGTTTCACTCATTTAGTTAGTCAAATAAACCCAACTTCTCAGATTTTTAACGATCCCAATTTCTCTCTAAAATACCCAACTTCTCTATTTGTGGAATTCGTTATTTTGCACCGTTCTTCTTCACCGTAAGTCCGATTTGAGTGAAACCAACGCCAAAACGATTGTGTGAAAAGTGGCTATATTATCCACTGATTGGTTTTTTGATTTATGGTCAGTTTCCTTGACCGAATTTCGAAATTAGTTTTAGAGTGCCCTCTCATAATTTATTTTTAACATTTACCCATAAACTGTGGAGTTAGATCGATTGAAGGACAAAGATTCAATGAACAAAGGGTGTTTGCTCGTGGAATCGTATTCGTGTGTGAAAGCATCGAAATAAGGTAAGGGGAGAGAGAACGTTTGAATTCATGAGTATAATATATTGTGAGATGAACGGGAAAATCATATTTCCCAACGATTCATCCGGGCTTGCTACGTACGGCAGTAGCCATTTGAGGGATAAATTAATTAATGCGAAAATATGGAAATTATGCGATTAAAATATAGAATAGAAATATTTGTAAGGTGTTGATTGATTTCATTTCTTTAAATGTGTGGTATTTGATATTATTGTGATATTGGGTGTTGAATGAATTTTAGGTATATGTTTGATTAGATGAGTTATGTGATGTGATAATAAAAGATGGATGCATTGTGATAATTTTATGTGATGATGATGTGTGATTAATGATAGCAATGTTATAAATTTGTGATGAGAATATTGAAGTAACTCCATAGTTGATGAAATAATCGGTCTTAATGGAGTATCATAGGCCAATGAGGGGATAAATAAATATTGAGAATTTGTGAAGTGGAGATTATTTTGTCATCATATAGGTAGGGCCTGACAAGCCTAGTGATTCCAGGGAAGTACAACTGAATAAGCCTGATCGTGACGATCTGCTGTTGAGCCTTAAGGCAAGATTGTTAGACCTTGGAGGTATTCGGGTGGGGAATTCCTAGGTGACTTGGAGGTAGCACTCCAAATGTCGGGAGCTACAATGCAACACACGTTTACCTCGACTGTCGTGTATATGTGTCTCGGGTTGAGTTGAGGGGATCTTTAACACCCTAAATTTTAAAATAAATTATTTTATTAACTAAATAAGATTCTAAATAACAAATTTGATGTTAAAATTATTTTAAAGTAAATGTTGATAAATTTTGTTACTAATTTTCATTATATGGATAATTTCTATGATGTGCTAGTTTGATACATATTATATTAAATGAGTGATATAAATAATAAATATTTTATTATATTATTTTATATATATTTTTCTAAAAATAATAGTATTTTAGTGTAATATTTTAAAGAAAAAGATTTTATGCGATTTTACGTGTATATACGCGTACCCAATTAATGTAATACATTCTGCACGTTTGACTAATGTTAAGTATGCACATAGTTATATTTCCATTATTTATAACTATTTTCTATTTTTAGTTATTTATTTTATAAATAATTATCTTGGAATAGTAGTGATATTGTGTTTGATTTCCCTTATTGTTATATTCTTGTTATAACATTGTGATTTTATATATATTTATTATGATTTAGTAATTAATATAAACTTTTGATGTTATATTTATTTACCTTACAATTTCGACTATTCTCTAATGATGGTAATATTTTAATTCTAGTATTTGAAAAAAATAAGTATTATTATAGTGATTATTTGGAATATGAGAATTTTGATTGTTAAAGTATTTTAAAAGATTAATAACTTTAATTATTTTATTTTATATAATATTAGTTTCGAATTATTAGTAATATTTTAGAAATTAAATTGTGTTTAAAATATATATATATATTAATAAAAATTAGTTTTGGTAATTGTTGGTTTTATTTTGAAAATAAAAAAATAAAAGAAAGGAGTAGAATGTGTTTTATGGGTTAACCCCAACTAAAATCTAATAATAATAATAATAATAATAATAATAATAATAATAATAATAATAATAATAATAATAATAATAATAATAATAATAATAATAATAATAATAATAATAATAAAATGAAAAAAAAGGAGTACAGAAGTATGCGTTCTCATCTTCTTTGTAGTCGTCGCCTCCGCCTCCATTCTTATTTCTTCTTCATCTTCTCTATTCAATCATAACCATTATAGCAGGTGTCGTGCAAAACCGAGACCACATTTGTGATCGTTGTGACCTCCTCTTTCATTCCCAATCTTGAATCGCATATTTAAACACCCTATTCCTCTTTGTCAAAAATCACGCCTCCACCTGTTGATCAAGATTCCGGCCACCACGACTATCACAAACAAAAATTGAGATCATATTTGGACTCCACGAAATACCCTGTTCCATTACCTACACTTGAAATCGCCAACCGTTATACTTCAAAAAATGGGTTTTCACCCTCGCCACGGTTGTGTTGCCGAATTCCGGCCAGCACGTTCATCGTCCTGAAAAACTGACAGTATTTTTGGATTCCTCTCGTCGAAATTCGTCGATGCTTTTGTACTTGTTCGTTGCGTGTTATCAACATCTCACGGTTGCTGAAAATTATTATGGTCCTTATATCTTATGAAAGCGTCATGTTGAGGTAAGGGGTGAGAGGGCGTTGAACTCATTAGTTAATGTGAAATGAACGGGAACACCGTATTTCCCAACGATTCATCCGGGGCACACTACGTACGACAGTAGCCCTTTGAGTGATAAATTAGTTAATGTGAAAATATAAAAATTGTGAGATTAAAATGTGGAATAGAAATATTTATAAGTCGTTGATTGATTTAATTTCGTTAAATGCGTAGTATTTGATATTATTGTGATATTTGATTTCAAATGAATTTGGTGCATATGTTTGATTAGACGAATTTATGTGATGTGATAATAAAATATGGATGCATGGTATGATATATGTATGCATGATAATTTTTGATCGATGATAGTGATGTTATAAAATTGTGATGAGAATATTGAAGTACCCCATAATTGATGAAATAATGATGATTTATAAAGATGATGCTCTTAATGGAGTAGTCTAAGAAAATAAAAATTGAGAATTTGTGAAGTGGAGATTATTTTGTCATCATATAGGCAGGGCCTGACAAGCCTAATGATTCCGGGGAAATACAATTGAATGAGCCTGATCGAGGCGGTCTGTTGTTGAGCCTTAAGGCAAGATTGTTAGACCTTGGAGGTATTCGGGTGGGGAATTCCTAGGTGACTTAGAGGTAGCACTCCAAATGTCGGGAGCTACCATGCAACACGCGTTTACCTCGACTATCGCGTATATGTGTCTCGGGTTGAGTTGAGGGGATCTATGAGGACAGAGCCAATTTGAATTGTCCGTCCACCGGGATGGTGGCATAGTATAAAACCTCCTAATCAAGTACTTTAGAGTTAGAATGGTACCACACTGTGAAGTAGAGTTTAAGCTCATGCATAGCATTGCATTTCGTTGTGATTGTTTTATTGTGATTAATGTATTTCAAAAGTGATAATAATTTCTCTGTGACGATTTGATGTTATACTGAAAGGTATTGATTTTCCTTGAGTGATTTCGACTTTTAATGTGATATTTTTCTTGAGCAATGTTTGTGTAATGATACGGTTCTATTATGATTATTTGCATGTTCTTCTTACTTGTATTATACTATCAACATGATTTTGAAAATCACCTCCTTCGTTGTTTGTATTTGACTGGCTTGGCCATGCGTTTGCGAAATCGCAGTTATTACAGGTTAATGAGTCTTGAAGTTCAAATTTGGGAGGAACCCTGCTCTGATAGGTGGTACCGGGAATTAAGAGTTTTAATGTGTATTTTACTTTTTTAATTACTAACGACTCTTTATATGATAATCTAAGTGTTAGTAAGTTTTAGGAATTAAATTAAGAAATTATAGTCAAATCAAGTTCATTTAGATTAAAATATTTTAATCGAGTAATAAAGTTTGAATTGTTTCCAAGTGTACTTTGAGAAACATGATATCCTAAATTAGTTACAAAAGTTTTTATTTTCTTGAACAGATTTTCTTTATCCGCTGCGAATTTCACTGAAAAAAAATCTAATACAAATTATTATATAGGTCATTTTGGGGTTTAGGGTGTCACAGGATCTATGAGGACAGGGTCAATTTTAATTGTCCGTCACCAGGATGGTGGTATAGTATCAAGCCTCCTAACCAAGTACTTCAGAGTTAGAATGGTACCACATTGTGAAGTATAGTCTAAGCTCATGCATAACATTGCATTTTCTTGTGATTAATATGTGTCGCGTGCGATAATAATTTTTCTTAGATGATTTGATGTTATAGTGAAATGTATTGATTTTCCTTGAGTGGTTTTGACTTTATATTGTTATGTTTTTCCTTGAAGAATGTTTGTGTAATGATACGGTTTATTTATGATTAATTGTGTGTTCTTCTTACTTATATTATACTATTAACATGATTTCAAAACTCACCTCCTTCATTGTTGTGTTTGATTGGTTTGGCCCTGCGTTTGTGAAATCGCAATTATTACAGGTTAATGAGTCTTGAAGTTCAAGTTTAAGGGAAACCCTGCTCTGATAGGTGATACCGGGAATGAGAGTCATAAGTTGTATTTTATTTATTTAATTAGAAACAACATTTTGTATGAAAACCTTAATGTTTTATAAGAGTAAAAAGTTTAAAGTGTTCCTTTTGAATTTTTAGAAATGTGATATCCTAAATTTGTTATCAAGTTTTATTTCCTTGAAAACAAATTTTCTTTAACTGTTGTGAATTAAAGTTAAAAATTCTTGTATAAATTATTATATATTATTTTAGAGTTAAGGGTATCAGAAGAATGACTAACTATCATAAAATTACAAAATAAAGCTCAAACATCTCTAAAAACATTTACTCTAACATTAGATATAACATCAATACCTCATTCTATGATATTTGAATCATACACTAATATATATATATATATAAATGAAATCTTGAAAGTTTTTTCTTTTTGTGTTTCAAAGTGGAAAATATTATTAATTCTTTCTATGGGAATTGGTATATTTCCACTTATTATTATTTCACGTATAATATTATTTTTATAGGTAAATGTTAGTAATTAATTAAATTATGTTAGTTTTTTAAATCAAATTTGTCCAGCTTAAAACTCCTTTAATTGTCTAACATAAATTCTAATTATATTCTATTTACTAAGAACACTAATTAAAGAGGATAGATTGTCTTTTCCGAAGCATCAATTAGTTAGCTATTTGCTTAGAATATGTTCTCTTTCTATTTTTTTTCAAATACTTATATATATAATTTTTAAATAGTCATAGTTAATAATTCGTTGTTATGTTAATATATATATATATATATATATATATATATATATATTATCTACTATTGAACTCAAATCTTCCAATTCATTAACCTTTCACTCAAAAAAGTTGAATTACTAACTCCACCCTAACAAATTCTTATATAATATTGATTGATGAATATTTGGTAGAAAAATTTAAATTAGATACCTAAAGCACCTAATAAGAAGCAATTAACACCACCTTCGAAAAAGAAGATGGAAAAAAAATCATGTCTAATAAGAAGTTAAGAATCTCTATTGTTAATTCAGAAATGCATTTGATTTTGTTTTCTTTTAGAGCTTGATTCACACATGTGATATTGTAACACTCCAATTTCTCATTATCTTATTTTAATAGTATGATGATACACTACTATTTTTATATGTGTTATTATGTGTTCTAATTTCTTTATGTGTGTCTTGTATGTTTGCCTTAGTAGTTGATTTAAATCATTAATATTAACTATTATTAACTTACAAAAATTAAAATAAAACAAAATATATATATATATATATATATATATTTAAATAAATTAATACAAGGAGTGAATTTGTAAATTTGCGTTGCTACACTAATTGTTACCTTTAGCACTAGTAGAATGAGTTAATAATAACAACAACAACAACAACAATAATAATAATAATAATAATAATAATAATAATAATAATAATAATAATAATAATAATAATAATAATAAAAATAATAATATAATAACAACTAATATACCTGCTTCCTAATCGTGAGGAATGCATTTTCCCAATTACACTATTAGAAGCCGGCAGAAGAAAAAAAGAGGATTAGCGCATTCCAATTCCAATAGCTGCTGAGAGCCGCAAATTCGAATTCCAATTTCCATTTCAAATTCCAATTCCAATTTCCATTTCAAATTTCAATTTCAATTGCAAATGCAGAATCAGGTATGACTTCATTAATCCCATCAATTGGATTTTGATAATAACACATACATGATAGTAGGATAGCATAAGTAATATATATATATAAAGCACAGTGAATTGAAGATGATGCTGTTACGGTGAATCAAAATCCGGTGACGATTCCTCAAACTTATGATGAAATGAAAACCAACAAATCAATTTCAAATAAAAAAATCAAATTAAACAAATTAGGCTGTTAATATTTCTTCTTCCTTTTATCTGATTGCTTGTTATGCTGATGGTTTATTTGATAGTTTTTTTATTTTGCAATTTATGATTGAAATGTTGATGGTTTGTTTTATAGTTTTTTATTCTGCAATTGATGATTGAATTGTATATTATTTCATATCAATTTTTAGTAATAGTAGACTTAGGCATATGATTGAATTGTATATTATTTTATTTCAATTTTTAGTAATAGTAGACTTAGGCATATGATTGAATTATATTATGAGACATATAATTTGAAATTAATCTGCATCTAAAGAATTCATTTTCTTTTATCTATGATTAAAAGTGAATTGCCATACGTATCCAATTAAATAAATACCATCAATTTTATTATATATATATATATATATATATATATATATATATATATGTCATGCGATTCTGCCGTATTTTAATTAAAATTATTCAATATTTTATGTTATTATATTTATAAGCATGTTTTTAACAAGTATTGTTCTCTGCATTTGTTTTTAAAGTAGCAGACTTGTTTTTAAAGTAGCAAACTTGCTACATTAGACTGAAATTAATATGAATTACTCTCAATTTGTTGTCGACTTCCTTGTGTTGGTGTTTGCCTAATGCATTGTTTTTACATATGTTTTATTTTTATATATATTTTAAACACACTAGAAGGGCTGGAAATTTTAAATGGTTTTTATTGGTTGTTTGAAGGGTTCTTAAAAACAAAAACTGTGACTTCGTTAACCGATATGTGAAATAAAATATGATTATATTAATATGTATGGTTTGACTATATTAAATATATTTTTGGGTTATATTACAAATAGCAGATAATTTATTTATTTATTTTTCGTAAGTAATTTATTTGTATTTGGTTGTTGTGCTGTTATAATTCTCTCACGGGTTCGGGTTGTTAGAGACGGTGGTTGGCGAAGACGCGACACATTAAATCAGCGGATCGGCTTCGTTGGGAGGAATCTTTAGTTAAGGTAAGGGGTGAGATGAGGTTCGATTTTATGAATATAAAATAACGTGAGATGAACGGGAATACCGAAATTCCCAAATATTTATCCGGGGCTCACTACGTACGGTCGAGCCCTATTGAGCAATAATAATTAATTAATAATTTATGAATGGTAATAGTGAGGACTAAAATATAATTTAGCAACCTATAGAATTGTTGTGAATTTATTTATAGCAAGATTGCACGTTGAATGATTTTATGAAATGTGATGCTGATTGTTACTGTATGAATAATATATATTGGAGTGTTCTTGCTATTTGATTGAAATCGTGAAACTATTTGAATGTGCTACCTGATGATTTTTTTTATTGCGATTGATAAGATTGGATTGTGCTTTGTCAGTAGTGTAAACCAAATATTGGGATTGTATCGTGATTGACTGATATACATATATAATGATGAATATTGTGAAGTCAAACTAAAATTTATTGAGTTGTGATGATTGAGTAAGTATGAGACATGTGTTGTAGATTTTGGAGTTAGGATTATTTTGTCATCATATAGGGAGGGTCTAACAAACCTAGTGATTTGGGGAAGTACAACTGAATGAGCCTGATCGTGGAGGGCTACAGTCGAACTGTAAGGTAAGACTGATAGACCTTGGGGGTACACCTAGTGGGGAATTCCTAAGTGGATTAGTGGGTTATTCCCTAAGGCCGGGAACTACCGTGCAACACAAGAGTACCCCGAGTGTCGCGTATATGTGTCTCGGTTGAGTTCAGGGGATCTATGAGGACTTGGCCATTCATGAATTGTCCGTCCACTCTTGTAGTGGCATAGTATCAGGCCTCCAAACCAAGTACTTCAAAGTAGAATGGTACCAAATGATGAAGTATAGAGTACAGGACATGCATAGCATTTTATCCTTGTAACTGTTTTATTGTGATTGAATTAGATTAACCTTAGATATTATATTATTGAATGTTCTGCTTATTTGTACGGTTTTGACTGATTGCGTGTTCTTCTCGTGTATTTTATATTGTTACATAATTTTGAAACTCACCCCTCGATGTTTGTGTTTGGCGCTTGCGAGAGCGCATTTATTTCAGGTTATCGGTTGGTGATCCACGCTCTGATAGGTGATACTGGGTGGGAGTAATTTGTTGTATTTTATTGAGTTATGAATTAATTTAGATTTTTATAAATTCGATCGATCAATTGTGTTTTTATGTCATAAATATTTATTTAATAAACCTCAACTATATTCGGGATTCAAGGATTTTTAATTTAAATTTTTTTTATGCAAGCATTTTGTGTAAGTGTGAGTGTGGCATCATGAACCTTATAGCTTAAAGAAAAAAAATTATACTCTATTTTGGAACCACTGCGAATCTCTTTCAAAACTAATGCATTTTACTTTCTATTTCAATTTGGGTTTACGCTGTCACATTAGTGGTATCAGAGCAGGTCTGTCCAATCAGACCGTGTGGGCGATGTGTCTATTGAGTTTTGTGTCCTTGTTAATTGTGTTATTTTTTTACTATTATTCATTAGGTGTCTATGGAACTTTTTTTGTATGCTATGTGATACTATTGTGAAATTAATGTGAGTACGCGTTAAGTGGTATGACTTTCATTGCATTTTACATTATATCATCTTGGCATGTTTCCAATTTGTGTTAGTTAAATTTAATCAAACTTAAAAGGGTTAAGATAACTATACAAACCACTGACATATAATTCTAACTTGTTTTGCATTTGGACAAAAATAGTTGTTTATGTATGTGCATTTGTAGTTTAAAGATTGCAATGTTGTTTAAAGACATGCTGATTTATAAAAGAGTTTATTTTTGGCGTGTTCATACACGTTTAAATTTGTTTATGGTAACTGAGTTATTCGATTGTGTGTGGATTGGTTACTCTTTATTTACATTGTTTATTGTGTTACTTAATTTATTAGTTGCGGTAGATTGTAATATTAATGCTATTTAATAAAGGGCGTATGTTTGAGTATTTATATCTGTATAAATCTGGATTGTTAGTTCGGGTTTAGGTGTATGCCAACTTTACTAGATTGATGGACTTATAGCTAGTTACAAATATAAAATATTTGTTGATTAAGATATGGGTTTGTTGTAGAAAAACTTAATCTTACTTTTGTATCACTAGTTTCTGTAGTTGGGTTATCCGTGTATTTTGGTTGCCGGTTTCATATCTAAATTGTTGTTAAATCCATAATCGGGCAAGGTTTTTATAGTAGTTGTTTTATTATTTATGCTGCCTTTTCTGGTTAGACCAAAAGTATAAAGACCACTCAAAACTAAAAAGAATTGTAGGAGAATTCGTTGGCCTATTTGTTAGTACAAATATAATTGTTGGCTGGTGGAATTTGGAAAATGATGGCTGGTGGAAGTTGGAAAATGGTTGACTTCTATCATTTTAAAGGGTTTTGAAATCATCTGAGATGGAAATGAATTGTAATGTTTAGTGATATTTAAAACATGATTGTAGAAGCTAGTTATTTGGATCTAATTTGGCTGTGTTGCGTACTGGTTTATGTTGCTTGCCTACCTCAGAGTTTTACATCTTATGATGTTATAATATTCGATTTTGTTCTACATAGTTGGTCTTGCACTAGTTCTTTGGTATGTTAGTAACAAATGATTATGTGTTTGTGTAATATTCCCCGGTTGAGCTGTAGTATTGTTTTAATTTCTGTATCTCCCTATTTTTAACCTTTGGCACAAACTTGTAAAACTCATTTGGCTGACACATGCTACTAGTTGGTATTTTAATATTCACTTTGGAGTTGAAAATAGTCGGTGTGTCTTGTCAAATATGAGGTACACAATGTTTTTACACTTAGTATTTGAATAATTGAATGATTACATCATAAGTGAATATGTGATTAGAAGGGATGACATGCCAATTGAAATAAAAAATTAAATTACAAATTTATAGGTTATTCGAGTTATTTCTACTTGGAGATGAGTAATTCTAGAGTGGGGAACTCAGAGATGACAATTAAACATGCTCCAGCTGAGTTCGATCCCAGGAGTATAAGACCACTTGTGTTCTATGTTATTTATAGGGATTTTTTTGCGTGTTCTTTTTCCTCTTCCATGGAATAGCTATGCCAATTTATCATACCAATTTGAATTCATTCTTGTTTGGTTTTCAAAAAAAAAAATAGTTTTTAGTTTGTTAAATTCGGATTAGACTAGTGTGCTGAGGATAGAATAGGCTTGACTGGAAAGGACTTGAAGAAATTTGAAGAGGGTTAACAAATTGAGTAGTTTCTATGACTATCTACTAGTACACCATATCAATTTGCTGTATACTAGATTGTCCTTTTTTTTTATCCAACATTTTGTTGTTTCTAGCTTTTGAGAATATCCAAAATTCAAACACTTGCTAAATTGTGTAGATGTGAGTATGATAAAGATTTAAGGTTGATTTGGTTTGTGGCCTCTTTTGTGATTTGCTGAGTTGTATTTTTTCACCTCTCATATGGTTTATATTTCTTCATGAAAGAAAGAGAATATGTAATATATGATTTGAATTTCCAATTTTGCTTTGAATACTGCATAGTATAACAAGCATGCGTGTCAATTTGCTATATGAATGCTGATACATCAAGGTTTATACTTTCATATATTTTATAATAAAGATTTTTTTTTCTTTTTTTGCTGTTCAACATAAACCAATATGCTCTGTTGTTATAATGTGGAAAATGAAGTTAATTTTGAACCTGTTGACCTCTTTATCAGGGTGAATATGTACATAAAATTCATTGCCTACGCAGCATGAGTCTGAAACTTCATTTACCTACCTATGTGATTTCTACTCTTGTCATTCTGCACATCTTAACCATGCAATAACATGAGAAATAAGTTAAGTTTAAGTTATAAGTATTTATGTACCTGTAAGAGTTGCTAATTTCAAAAAAAAAAAAAACTTGTGAAGTTAAAAGGAGTCTAACGGTGTTGAGAGAGGTGGGAGATGTGACGATGTCTTCCCACATTACGACCACGTTAAAAGTCTTTTAATTATCTATGTTTGAATCCAATGATTTTTAGTTATTGTTACCTTGAGTAATTGACTACATGAGTAGAAGGGATTGATCAACCCGATAACCCACTGTCAATACAAATAGGCGAGAATAACTCATCATTATTATTATGAATAATTGTTGATTTTATTTTGGTTAAATAGACAGAATGTCCATCTTATGTTATTAGAGTTATTTCAATGTTTATGTGTATGTTGTCATGAGGTAATATACTCATCATTGACTTTTATTTCCTATGCTTATTTGGTTATAATGTGTATTTTTCTAAATGATTTAATTATAATTATAAATGGCATACACTATTAATGTCTGATTGTTTAAAAAGAAAAAAATTGGGAATTCGGAAAACATGAAAAATAATTTATCTCTTCTAATATTGTTTTGTACATTGGTTCTTGATTTCAAAGTGACTGCATGTCATTAAGCTGTTATATGCATTTCTGTTTGTAATTCTCGAATGTGTGGAATATTTTAAATATTTCTCTATATATCTAACTTTTCTTAAACTTATAGAGTAATTGGTGTTAGGATTTAAACATTCTTTTTGGGGAGTAAGACTAATAGAGCATTATTTGAAAAGTCAATTGAACTTTATAATGTGTTTAAATTTTTTTTTCTTTTTTCTTCGTTCATTCAACTTAAGGTAGTAAGTTGTTATTGACTAATTCGACGAGTTCTACTTCCTTTGTAAATTATAGTGAGTAATTGTGGTAATTTTTTTCACGAATGAAATGTTAGATGTTATGTGTTTAAATGATTCATTGACATGTTAGCCTATCATGCTAAGCCACTTGATTCTTGACATATAGTGCTTAGATAACGAGTGAATTCCTTGAGGGTGTCTAATTAGGTATTTATTTGTTTATTGTTCATCATAAATTTCAAGGACGAAATTTCTTTAACAGGGGAGAAATGTAACACCCCAATTTCTCATTATCTTATTTTAATAGTATGATGATACACTGCTATTTTTATGTGTTATTATGTGTTCTAATTTCTTTATGTGTGTCTTGTATGTTTGCCTTAGTAGTTGATTTAAATCATTAATATTAACTATTATTAACTTACAAAAATTAAAATAAAACAAAATATATATATATATATATATATATATATATATATTTAAATAAATTAATACAAGGAGTGAATTTGTGAATTTGTGTTGCTACACTAATTGCTACCTTTAGCACTAGTGGGATGAGTTAATAATAATAATAATAATAATAATAATAATAATAATAATAATAATAATAATAATAATAATATAATAACAACTAGTATACTAGGTATATATATATATACCTGCTTCCTAATCATGAGGAATGCATTTTCCCAATTACACTATTAGAAGCCGGCAGAAGAATAAAAGAGGATTAGCGCATTCCAATTCCAATAGCTGCTGAGATCCGCAAATTCCAATTCCAATTTCCATTTCAAATTCCAATTCCAATTTCCATTTCAAATTTCAATTTCAATTGCAAATGGAGAATCGGGTATGACTTCATTAATCCCATCAATTGGATTTTGATAATAACACATACATGATAGTAGGATAGCATAAGTAATATATATATATATATAAAGCACAGTGAATTGAAGATGATGCTGTTACGGTGAATCAAAATCCGGTGACGATTCCTCAAACTTATGATGAAATGAAAACCAACAAATCAATTTCAAATAAAAAATCAAATTAAACAAATTAGGCTGTTAATATTTCTTCCTTTTATCTGATTGCTTGTTATGCTGATGGTTTATTTGATAGTTTTTTTTATTTTGCAATTTATGATCGAAATGTTGATGGTTTGTTTTATAGTTTTTTTTATGATTGAAATGTTGTAGTAGTTTTTTTGTGGTTTACTTTAGTTTAAGTATTTTTGGTTAACAAACAAAAATAAAAAATCAACCTATATAACTACATTTTAAATAAATTAACAAATTACCTCATTAAAAATAAGTTTTTTAAATCGATTATAAGAAAAACTCCAAATTTACTATCAACTATGATCTTAGTGAATTTCAAGGCATGTCTCTAGAGATAAAAGGAGAATGTTTGAATCAATATGTTGTAGATTTGATTCCCAATAATTTCTTTAGCAAAAAGTAAATGTAAATTCTTTTGTAAGTAAAGAAAAAAATAAAAAATATTACAAAATACAACACTAAATTCAAAAATGCATGCAACAATAATAGTAAAGATGGAATAATATATAATTTCTTATTATTCATGTCATTGCATTTAATTTTAATTTATTACATAAGAAAGACTACAACTTTTGTCAAACCCAAATTATTATCGTATAAGTAAAATAGGAAAAGAGCTAAGAATTCTAAACAGGTGGAGACATAGCCAAAGCAAGGGGTGGATGACAACATTTTTTGTTTATAATGCATGCTTCTGGTAGTGGAATACAATCAACGTATTTGTTTGCTCGTGTTCCATGTACACTTCCCACTAGGATAGCTGCAATAGCAACAAACATCATCATCTTCAACATCATTTTCAACATTTTTTCAATTATAGCTTCAAGTGTTTTTATTTTTTCTTTGGCAAAGAAAACGAAGTGACTAACTTTTCATGGTATTGCTAAGACATGTTTACATATTTATACAAAGAGGTTGGACCCTCAAAAGAATCAAAATGGGAACAAATTAAGTCACCATGCATAAGTGAGGGCAAATCTTTTTTTTTTTTAAAGAAAGAAATTATTTAGTTTGTCACATTACGTAAAATTTTAATGATATTGATAATTTGTAATAGTATGCTTCATTACCTTTTGTTTTTTGGCAAATGATATTCAATATTAATTTACATATGATATTTGACTGTCTCTAGGTAATAATTTATTTTGTCACATAAAATAATGATATTTATATAATTTATGGATTATTTGTTATTGGTATCATTCAATACCTCATTCTATGATATTTGAATCATACACTAATATATATATATATATA
>JBBPBQ010020323.1:17531430-17614215 GCA_037974755.1 Cicer yamashitae
TTTTTGTTTCAAAGTGGAAAATATTCTTAATTCATACTATGGGAATTGGTATATTTCCACTTATTATTATTTCACATATAACATTATTTTTATATATAAATGTTAGTAATTAATTAAATTATGTTAATTTTTCAGATCGAATTTGGGATCTCCAACTTAAAACTTCTTTAATTGTCTAACATAAATTCATATTAAATTCTATTTGCTAAGAACACTAATTAAAGAGGATAGATTGTCTTTTCCGAAGCATCAATTAGTTAGCTATTTGCTTAGAATATGTTCTCTTTCTATATTTTTTCTAAATATTTATATATATAATTTTTAAATAGTCATAGTTATTAAATCGTTGTTTTGTTACTATGTTTTTTTTATCTAAGTTTGAACTTAAATCTTCCAGTTCATTAACCTTTCACTTAAATCACTTGAATTACTAACTCCACCCTGACAAATTCTTATATAATATTGATTGATGAGTATTTGGTAGAAAGATTTAAATTAGACACCTAAAGCACCTAATAAGAAGCAATTAACACCTCCTTAGAAAAAGAAGATGGAAAAAAAATCTTGTCTAATAAGAAGTTAAGAAAGTGACACCTTAAACCTTAAAATAATATATAATAACTTATAACATATTTACATAAAATATTAGTAGCGGATAGATAAAAACTCTTTTAGAGAGAAAATAAACTTTGGATGGTTATTTAGGATATCACATTTCTCAACTTAATTTCAAAAACTTACTAGTACTTATAAGGTTTTCATACAGAAAGTCGTTTCTAATTAAACAAGTAAAAGCAAAATACAAATTACAACTTTTATTCCCGATATCACCTATAAATACCTGTAATAACTGTGACTTCGCAAACGCAGGGCCAAGCCAGTCAAACACAAACAACAAAGGAGGTGAGTTTTCAAATCATGCTGATAGTGTAATATAAGTAAGTAGAACACGCAAACAATTATAATAGACCGTATCATAACACATCCTCATATATATCAAAATACTCAAGAAAAATAATATCATATTATAATGTCAAAATCACTCAAGTAAAATCAATATAACATCATATCTTCACATCATCCAAGGGAAATTATTATCACTGGTGAAACACATTAATCACAACAAAACAATCACACAAAAAAAGAAATATTATGCATGAGCTTAGACTCTACTTCACAATTTGGTACCATTCTAACTCTGAAGTACTTGGTTAGGAAGCTTGATACTATGCCACCATTCTAGTGGACGGACAATTCAAATTGGCCCTGTTCTCATAGATCCCCTCAACTCAACCCGAGACACATATACGCGATAATCGAGGTAAACGTGTGTTGCGTGGTAGCTCCCGACATTTGGACTGCTACCTCCAAGTCACCTAGGAATTCCCCACCCGAATACCTCCGAGGTCTAACAATCTTGCCTTAAGGCTCAACAGCAGACCGCCACAATCAGGCTCATTCAGTTGTACTTTCCCAGAATCAATAGGCTTATTAGACCCTACCTATATGATGACAAAGTAATCTCCACTTCATAAATTCTCAATATTTATTTTCTCCCCTCGTTAGTTTAGACTACTCCATTAAGAGCATCATATTTAGGAATCATCACTATTTCATCAATTATGGGGTACTTCAATATTCTCATCACAATTTTATAACTTCACTATAATCAATAAAAAATCATCATTATCATCACGTAAACATATATCATACCATGCATTCATGTTTTATTATCACATCACATAAATTCGTCTAATCAAACATATGCACATAATTTCATTCGACATTCAACAATAATGGCAAATATCAACTACCACACAATTATCGAAAATTAAATCAATCAACACCTTATAAACATTTCTATTTCACATTTCAATCTCACAATTCTCATATTTCACATTAATCAATTTATCTCTCAAAGGGCTACTGCCGTACGAAGCGAGCCTCGGTTGAATCGTTAGGAAATACGGTTTTCACGTTCATCTCACAATATACAATACTCATGAATTCAAACTCTATCTCACCCCTTACCTCAATCTGACGCTTTCATAAGATATAAGGACCAAAATAATTTTTAGCAACCACGAGATGTCGGCAACGCGTAACAAACAAGTCCAAAAGCATCGACAAATGTGCAGAGCTAATGAAACAGAGCTAATGAAACAGAGCTAATAATTTACGCGGGTCATAAAAATCAGCGTTACATAATTAATATAAATGCTAGGAGAAGAAACATATTCAAAACGAAGTGAAACAAGTTATTAGAAAAGGTCTCACCGACGTGTTGGAGCGCCGATAGGGTCCGACGTCAACTTCACCGAAACATGCAAATGAGTAGTGCTTCTTGAAGGTTTCGACGAGAGGAATCCAAAAATGCCGTCAGTTTTTCAAGACGATGAACGAGCTGGCCGAAATTCGACAACACAGCCGCGACGAAGGTGAAAACCCATTTTTTGAAGTATAACAGTTGGTGATTCCAAGCATAGGTATTGGAAGATGGTGTTTCGTGGAGTCCAAATATGGTCTCGGTTTTCGTTGGTGATAGTCGTGGTGTGTGGAATCTTGATCAAAAGGTGGAGGTGTGATTTTTGACAAAGAGGAATAAGATGTTTCAATTTGCGATTCAAGTTGGGAATGAAAGAGGAGATCACAACGATCACGTATGTGGTTTTAGTTTTGTAAGACATCCACTGTAATGATCGTGGTCGACGAAAGAATAAATAGGAGAAACGGTGGCGGCTGATGGCTAGGAAGAAGAAGGGAACGAATGTTCTGTGCTTGTTCTCTTTTTTTTCTTCCTTTTATTATTATTATTATTATTAATATTAATTAGGTTTTAGTCTTAGACATGTGCCTAATTCATAAAACACATTTTAGTAGATATTTTTTTTTTTATAAAATCAACAACTACCAAAGCTAATTTTTTTAACACAATTTAATTACTAAAATATTACTAATATTTCAAAACTAATATTTTATAAAATAAAGTCATTAATCTTTTAAAATACATTAATAATTAAGATTCTCATATTCAAAATAATCACTATAAATATACTTATTTTTTTTCAAATACTCACATTAAAATACTATCATCATTAGAGAATATTTGAAATTATAAAATAAATAAATATAACATACAATTATTTATCTAAAATAATATTTAATTAAGAAAATAGTGTATTATAAAATTTGGGGTGTTACAAAGAATCTCTATTGTTAATTCATATGTGCATTGGATTTTGTTTTCTTTTAGAGCTTGATTAACACATGTGATATCATCTCAATTGATTAAACTTTCTAAAAATTCCTCCACTTAATTCTTCTTTATCCATTAGCCGATTCCTAATGTTACGATTTTCATAAAATCATATTGAAGAGTGACTAACTATCATAAAATTGCAAAATAAAGACCAATCATCTCTAAAAACATTTACTCTAACATTAGATATAACATCACGTCGTTGTTCTTGTGAATTCATGTTTACCTATAAAATCATAAATATTCTTATCCATCAACACAAAAACAATATTGATACAAGATCAATTCACGTATTCAATCAATTAGAAATTCTTAAATATAATCAACTATCAAAATTAAAATATTATTTTATTTGGTGCATATATATTTTTTTAAGGATGCCAGTGGTACAAAGGACGTCCCAAAAGTTGGGACATGTACAATTGACCATATAAAATTAGTCTACTATTTATATAGTACTTATTTTAAAATTCCCCTACCAAAAATTTGCGGGACTACAGAAATATATTGGAAGACCGTGAGAGAAGTGCACTACATTCTCAAATAGAAAAATATTGATTGTTTTTTACAGAAATATAAAATTATTCATATTCATAAATGAAAAACATGAGGAAATATTCAATATAATGTGACAAGAAAATGTTCAATATAAGCATGAGGAAATGTTCAATATTCATAAAGGAAATTATTCATATTCATATTGATAATGTTTTGATGGACGAGTTGTAGTAGATTTTTTGTGGTTTAATTTAGTTTAAGTATTTTTTATTAACAAACAAAAATAAAAAAATCAAATTATATAACTACATTTTAAATAAATTAACAAATTACCTCATTAAAAATAAGTTTTTTAAATCGATTATAAGAAAAACTCCAAATTTATTATCAACTATGATCTTAGTGAATTTCAAGGCATGTCTCTAGAGATAAAAGGACAATGTTTGAATCAATATGTTGAAGATTTGATTCCCACTAGTTTCTTTAGCAAAAAGTAAATGTAAATTATTTTGTAAGTAAAGAAAAAATAAAAAATATTACAAAATACAGCACTAAATTAAAAAATGCATGCAACAATAATAGTAAAGATGGAATCATATATAATTTCTTATTATTCATATCATTGCATTTAATTTTAATTTATTACATAAGAAAGACTACAACTTTTCTCAAACCCAAATTATTATCATATTAGTAAAATAGGAAAAGAGCTAAGAATTCTAAACAGGTGGAGACATAGCAAAAGCAAGGGGTGGATGACAACATTTTTTTGTTTATAATGCATGCTTCTGGTAGTGGAATACAATCAACGTATTTGTTTGCTCGTGTTCCATGTACACTTCCCACTAGGATAGTTGCAATAACAATAAACATCATCATCTTCAACATCATTTTCAACAGTTTTTCCATTATTGCTTCAAGTGTTTTTTTTTTTTTTGGCAAAGAAAACAAAGTGACTAACTTTTTTTGGTATTGCTAAGACATGTTTACGTATTTATACAAAGAGGTTGGACCCTCAAAAGAATCAAAATGGGAACAAATTAATTCACCATGCATAAGTGTGTGCAAATCTTTTTTTTTTTTTTAAGAAAGAAATTATTTAGTTTGTCACATGAAGTAAAATTTTAATGATATTGATAATTTGTAATAGTATGCTTCATTCCCTTTTATGGATTATTTGGTATTGATATCATTCAATACCTCATTCTATGATATTTGAATCATACACTAATATATATATATATATATATATATATAAAATGAAATCTTGAAAGTTTTTTTTTTGTGTTTCAAAGTTGAAAATATTATTAATTCATTCTATGGGAATTGGTATATTTCCACTTATTATTATTTCACGTATAATATTATTTTTATAGGTAAATGTTAGTAATTAATTAAATTATGTTAGTTTTTTAAATTGAATTTGGGATCTCTGTGACACCATAAACCCAAATTGATATAAAAAGCAAAATGCACTAGTTTTGAAAGAGATTCGTAGCGGTCCAAAAGTAAAGTATAAAAAAAAAATTTCTTTTAAAATATAAGGATTAAGACGTCACACTCACACTTACACAAGACCTTTGCATAAAATTTCTTAATAAAAAATCATTTAACATCAAATATAGCTGAGTTTTATTAAACAAATATTACTGACATAAAAACATGTTCAAAACTTAGGGACAATTAATTTTTATCTTCGAATAAAAGATTGAATATAACACAATTGATCAATATAGTTTACAAAACAAAAATTAGTTCGTAACTCGATAAACTACAACGAATTACTCCCACCCACTATCACCTATCAGAGCATGGAGCATCAATCGATAACATGAAATAACTGCGCTCTCGCAAGCGCCAAACACAAACAACGAGGGGTGAGTTTCGAAATTATGTAACAGTATAAAATACACGAGGAGAACACGTAATTAGTCAAAACAGCACAAATAAAGAGGACATTCAAGAACATAATATCAAAGGTTATTCTAATTTAATCACAATAAAACAATTACAAGGATGAAATGCTATGCATGTCCTATACTCTATACTTCATCATTTGGTACCATTCTACTCTGAAGTACTTGGTTAGGAGGCCTGATATTATGCCACTACGAGAGTGGATGGACAATTCATGAATGGCCAAGTCCTCATAGATCCCCTCAACTCAACCCGAGACACATATACGCGACGGTCGGGGTACTCTTGTGTTGCACGGTAGTTCCCGGACTTAGGGAATAACCCATTAATCCACTTAGGAATTCCCCACTAGATATACCCCCAAGGTCTATCAATCTTACCTTACAGTTCGACTGTAGTCCTCCACGATCAGGCTCATTCAGTTGTACCTCCCCGAATCGCTAGGTTTGTCAAACCCTCCCTATATGATGACAAAATAATCCTAACTCCGAATCTCTACAACACATATCTCAGACTTACTCGATCATCACAACTCAATAAATTTCAGTTTGACTTCACAATATTCATCATTATATACGTATATCAGTCAATCACAATACAATCCCAATATTTGGTTTACACTACCCACAATGCTCAATCCAATCTTATCAATCGCAATAAAAAAATCAACGGGTAGCACATTCAAATAGTTTCACGATTTCAATCAAATAGCAAGAACACTCCAATATATATCATTCATACTGTAACAATCAGCATCACATTTCATAAAATCATCAACGTGCAATCTTGCTATAAATAAATTCACAACAATTCTGTATGTTGCTAAATTATATTTTAGTCCTCACTATTACCATTCATATATTATTAATTATTATTGCTCAATAGGGCTCGACCGTACGTAGTGAGCCCCGGATGAATATCTGGGAATTTTGGTATTCCCGTTCATCTCACGTTATTTTATACTCATAAAATCGAACCTCATCTCACCCCTTAACTCGATTGAAGATTTCCCCAAACGAATCTGATCTGCTAATGTGTCGCGTCTTCGTCGATCGTCGTCTCTAATAACCCGTGAGAGAATTATAACAACACAACAACCAAATACAAATAAATTACTTACTAAAAATAAATAAATAAATTATCTTCTATTTATAATATAAGCCAAAAATATATTTAATATCGTCAAAACATACATATTAATATAATCAGATTTTATTTCACATATCGGTTAACGAAGTCACAGTTTTTGTTTTTAAGAACCCTTCAAACAACCAATAAAAACCATTTAAAAATTTCCAGCTCTTCTAGTGTGTTTCAAATATATATAAAAATAAAAATAAAAATATATGTAAAAACAATGCATTAGGCAAACACCATCACAAGGAAGTCGACAGCAAATTGAGAGTAATTCATATTAATTTCAGCCTAATATAGCAAGTCTGCTACTTTAAAAAAAATGCAGAGAACAATACTTGATAAAAACATACTTATAAATATAATAACATAAAATAATGTATAATTTTAATTAAGATAAGGCAGAATCGCATATCATATATATATATATAATGAAATTGATAGTATTTATTTAAATTGATGCGTACGACAAATCACTTTTAATTATAAATAAAATAAAATGAATTCTTTAGATGCAGATTAATTTCAGAAATGTGTCAAGTAATATAATTCAATCATATGCCCAAGTCTACTATTACTAAAAATTGAAATAAAATAATATATGCCATGTACTCATATAATTCGATCAAGTAACTATTGTAACACTCCAAATTTTATAATAAACTATTTCAATAATAAAATATGATTTTAAATAATTAATTTGGTGTTAAAATTATTTTAGAATACATGTGATAAATTTTGTGATTAGTTTTCGTTATACGGGTGCTTTAGATGATGTGCTACTATTATGCATATTGGACTACATGAGTAATCTAAATAACAAATATTATATTTTATATATTTTTCTAAATAGTATTTTAGTGTAATATTTTAAAGAATAAGATTTTAGAAGATTTTACGTGTATATACTTGTACCAAATTAATGTAATATTTTTTTGTACGTTTGACTGATATTAAGTATGCACGTAATTATATTTCAATTATTTATAACTATTTTCTATTTTTAATTATTTATTTTATAAATAATTATCTCAGAATAGTAGTGATATTGTGTTTGATTTCCTTTATTTTTATATACTTGTTATGACATGGTGATTTTATATATATTTATTATGATTTAGTAATTAATATAAAGTTTTGATATTATATTTATTTATTTTTATAATTTCGACTATTCTTAAATGATGGTAATATTTTAATTTGAGTGTTTTGAGAAATAAGTATTATTATAGTGATAATTTTGAATATAAGAGTTTTGGTTACTAATGTATTTTAGAAGATTAATTATTTTATTTTATATAGTAGTAGTTTTGAAATATTAGTAATTAAATTGTGTTATAAAAAAGTGTTAAAAAAATAACTTTCGTAATTGTTGGTTTTATTAAAAAAAAAAAATAATAATAATAATAATAAAAAGAGTAAAATGTATTTCATGGGTTAAGCCCAAGTGAAACCTAATTAAAGAATAAAAGAACAAATAGAGGAAGAGAAAGGTATGGGCACGGCAGGCAGCAGCTTCCAAGGAGGAATTGAAGGAAAAATAGAAGAAAATTGATACCGGTGATCGATAATTGTTTCAGAAAATTTTCTCCGTTCTCGTCCAAATTTCAGTATGTTGTTTTATTCATTTAAGTAGTCAAATAAACATACTTTCTCAGATTTTTAAGCGTCCCAATTTCTCTCTAAAATATCTGACTTCTCCGCTTGTAGAATTCGTTATTTTGCACCGTTCTTCTTCACCGTAAGTCCGATTTGAGTGAAACCAACGCCAAAACGATCGTGTGAAAAGTGGCTATATTATCCACTTATTGGTTTTCTGATTTATGGTAAGATTCCTTGACCGAATTTCGAAATTAATTTTAGAGTGCCTCCTCATAATTTATTTTTAACGTTTACCCATAAACTGTGGAGTTGGATCGATTGAAGGACAAAGAGTCAATGAACAAAGGCTGTTTGCTCGTGGAATCATATTCGTGTTTGAAAGCGTCGAAATAAGGTAAGGGGTGAGAGAGCGTTTGAATTCATGAGTATAATATATTGTGAGATGAACGGGAAAACCGTATTTCCCAACGATTCATCCGGGGCTTGCTACGTACGGCAGTAGCCATTTGAGGGATAAATTAATTAATGTGCAAATATGGAAATTGTGAGATTAAAATATAGAATAGAAAATATTTGTAGGGTGTTGATTGGTTTAATTTCTTTAAATGTGTGGTATTTGATGTTATTGTGATATTGAGTGTCGAATTAATTTTATGTATGTCTTTGATTATATGAATTTATGTGATCTGATAATTAAAATGGATGTGTTGTGATAATTTTATGTGATGATGATGATGTATGAATAATAATTGTGATTTTATAAATTGTGATAAGTTTATGTGATGAGGTACGATTGATGATAGTGATGCTCTAAAATTGTGATGAGTTATGTAATGATGATGATGTGTGATTTATAATAGTGATGTTATGAATTTTTGATGAAAATATTGAAGTAACCCCTGATGAAATAATTGTGATTCCAATTTGTGTTTGAGATGACGGTCTTAATGGAGTATCATAGGCCAACGAGGGGAGAAAATAAATATTGTGAATTTGTGAAGTGGAGATTATTTTGTCATCATATAGGTAGGGCCTGACAAGCCTAGCGATTCCGGGGAAGTACAACTGAATTGAGCCTTCGTGGCGGTCTGCTGTTGAGCCTTAAGGCAAGATTATTAGACCTTGGAGGTATTCGGGTGGGGAATTCCTAGGTGACTTGGAGGTAGCACTCCAAATGTCGGGAGCTACCATGCAACACACGTTTACCTCGACTGTCGCGTATATGTGTCTCGGGTTGAGTTGAGGGGATCTATGAGGACATGGCCAATTTGAATTGTCCGTCCACCGGGATGGTGGCATAGTATCATGGCCTCCTAACCAAGTACTTCAGAGTTAGAATGGTACCACATTGTGAAGTAGAGTCTAAGCTCATGCATAGCATTGCATTTTTGTGTGATTGTTTGTTGTGATTAATATGTATTGTGTGCGATGATAATTTCTTAGATGATTTGATGTTATTGTGAGATGTATTGATTTTCCTTGATTTTGACTATATAACGTGGTGTTTTTCCTTGAAGAATGTTTGTGTAATGATACGGTTTTATGTATGATTAATTGCGTGTTCTTCTTACTTATATTATATTATTAACATGATTTCAAAACTCACCTCCTTCGTTGTTTGTGTTTGACTGGCTTGGCCCTGCGTTTGCGAAATCGCAGTTGTTACAGGTTAATGAATCTTCAAGTTCAAGTTGGGAGGAACCCGCTCTGATAGGTGATACCGGGAATAAGGGTTGCAAATTGTATTTTACTCATTTAATTTGAAGCGACTTTTTGTATGAAAACCTTATAAGTACTAGTAAGTTTTTAGAATTAAATCAAGTAATTATACTTAAATCAAGCTTATTGAGATTGCACTATTTTATAGGAGTAAAGAAGTTTAAAGTGTTCCTTTTGATTTTTGAGAAACATGATATCTTAAAATAGATATAAAAGTTTTTATTTTCTTGGAAATCTATCTTCATTTATCCGCTACAAATTTTATAGAAATACAATATAAATTATTATATATATTATTTTGGGGTTTAGGGTGTCACAACTATGACTACACATATACGGTCCAACATTAATATACTTTGATCAACAGCCCTATTTTGATTTAATTGATGGAATTGGGGAAAAGTATATCAAATTGATGGAATTAGAAATATATGCCTTCTTCTTTTTATTCAGCCCACAGTGCATCGAATTGATGGAATTAAGAAGGTGTACTTGGTGTTTGAAATCAATATATGGTTTTAGTATTAAGAGACACGACTAGGACAACAAGGCAGCACGTCAATTTGATCCCATGCACGGCACGGTTACCTCTATACACTAGTTACTCACATTCGCAGCCTGTTTATGTTAACACCGAAAAGGAATGAGAACGATTTTGAAGGATTTCAATCATATTAATTATTAAATATAATTACATTACATAATATAATTACATTCAATAATTTTTTTTCAAATCACACGCCTCATCTCATTTAATTTAATGATACTCGGTCATTTTCAAAACAATACCTTTATAGACAACTAATAAATTATTTGTATATTTGTATGGGTCGCGCAGAGTTATTAATTTGATGTTTTGGTAAGGTTAATAGTTTGCATTTATTAGACTACCATATATTTATTTTAAAATATTCTTTTTTAAGTTAAACATTTATTAAAAAAAAATAAAAACAACTAGAGGACATAAACCTTACCTAAGAAAGAAAAAAATATTAAAAATGTTTCTCAATCATGCTGATTTTCTGGGTTTTGGGCGGAAATTATATACGATAGTCTTTTTATTCATTTTTTTCCTTACTTTAGAAATCACCTATGTAAAAGGCTATTCACTAGCAGTAGAGCGATTTTTTGTCTTCGCGTCACTATACGATTTATTTCGTTAACATCTATATTTTTATAAAAATCATTCAATATATCCAAGTCGTGAGTAATCATGGGATGTAAATTATCATCAGAAACAATAAGATTTGGATATGTCATACTCGGCACCATAGCCTTTTGAGTTGACTTCCAAATTAGAAGATATTTGATGGTTTTGAACACTGTTCTCCTCTAGCATTGCATCACTCCAAGAACCAACAATAAGCATATTTGTATATTGATGATCCACTTATAGATGATTTGTGTTAGCTGAATTAGATAAGTTAGAACCAAAGATCTCATGAATTATATTTTTAGGAATTTGTGTAGGTTGTACCTCATATTACTTAAGTGTTTAGAATAGTTTCCGATTTCCAAAATCAACTAAGTCCGAGTTAGAAGTTTCTTTACGCTTTTTTATCAATATTTTGCTTATCAGATCAATGTTGGGAATATGATCAAAAAATTGAGAGCTAGCAACATAGTGAGCACTGTTACCATGAATATCTTTGTCATTGCATTCTTCAACCTTGTCCAAAGAAACAATGTTTTAGGAGCATACTTCTTTACCAACTTCTTTGCAATTGCAGCATCTTCAATAAATTGAGCTATTTTATGACCATTAGAACTTTTATGATAGTTGTCTGTGGAATGTCCAACAACGTTACAAGATTCACAAAACAATGACAATTTTTCATAACCAATGTAAAAAAAAAATACATACCCTTCACGTTCGACAATAATGCAATCTCTCAGCTCTTGTAACATGTTCAAATCGACTAAAACTCAAGCGAAATACCCCAACATTTTTTAGTTGGTTGCTTCATTAAGCAATAATGGGGTGCAATACCTGAAGCAATTGTAAAAATAATCTTCGGCTTCCAATATTCCTGAGGCTGGTTGTAGATACGAATCCAACATTGAACATGTGTTTCTTACAAAATTCATATTGAAATCTTTTGTCTAAGAGAAAACTTATATGAATAGTCTTAATTTATTATATGTTCTTGTTAGAGTGTGTGTACATACTTCTAAATATGAATAGTAAAATTATTGAGACAAAATTTATGAATTATTCAATCTCATCGGTAGCAAACTTGTCTTGTATATAATAGTGATTTCAAAAAATTTATTACTGACAAACTTGTCTCGTGTATGATAGTTTAATTTCGCCAGTGATAATTTATCATGTGTATGATAATTATTTTGAAATTTTTATTAGTAAGAACTTGTCTCGTGTATGAGAATTATTTTGAAATTTTTATCAGTGAGAGACTTCCTTATTTTGATATTTTTAAGACAAAATTATATTTTTAATCTATTTTATTTAATAATTACACTTATGCCATTTATCTTTTTTTTTTCAATAGATCATTTATCTGTTAAAATGATCACAAGTTAATTCTTTTTTTCTTCATATTTTTATTAAAAAACACTAAGGTCGCAAGCTACGTCAACTATGTATTGAATTTTTTATTAATTTTTATTTTCAAAAATAATATTTTTTAAATAAATTAAGAAAACCCAGAAAAGTTCATATGATCTTTTTTTTTTATAATAAGAAACTTTCATTCAACTAGAAAATGCCAAATCGTTACAAGCTAGTTTGGTAACCGAGTTAGAGGAACATCCACCCAAGACTTGGAACCATAAACTTAGAAATACAAACCTTCACTGTAGGTAAACTAGCTAACATAGTTAAGCAATCAAAAATAACATTGTCTAAATTGGCAATAGATAACTTCTTATCAAAGCATTTGATAGTAACTTCTGAATAGGTTTTTATAATGATATCTTGGTTGGAGTTAGATGCTTGAATCCACTACAAACACCATCTTAAGGTTAGAGTTTCAACCACACATAGAGACACCTTGATATAAGACACTTTTGATTTCAAAAAAATTCTTTACTTCTTGTTGATTAGCTCTAGCAAAAAGGAGATGGGTAATCTTTAAGGTATTCCAAGCCACTTGGATACCATGGATCAAGTTCTAGTTGACCTTTTTATGTATCAAACGAGATAGAACGTTAGAACACAAAATAAAGATGCCTCTCTCTGGTTTTATTCTTCCACTTAGTTGGCGATTCACAAGCAGTTGATATGAAATTGTGTTGATGCATTCCATGTATGGAAATATTAATGATGTTAAATTGCTAGGAATAACAATTAAGTTCATAGGTGAGTTGAATCGCATAAATGAAGTATGGTTGGATTTGAAGTATGAACCTATAAATAGTATTAATCTAATAAAAATCATGGTGATTGTGTTGAAAACTCTTAAGGTCATTCTAGTCCCAAGAATCCTACAACATGCTATAACATTGAAATGGATATATATTCATTGAGTATCCTGTTAGGCCTCTTATAACTAAATATTATAAGAGGAGGGTCAAGAGTTAGAATTTTAAGTGGTAACTGAATTTATATTGCAGTTATTTTTTAATTAGGCAGTTATTGTGTTAATTTAAGTTGTAAATCAGGCAGTAACTGCTGCTCTAGAGCAGTTATGGAGCAAATAAAAGTAGGAAATTAGAGAAAGGAAGGCAGAAAATTTATGAGTGGTTATTGGGAAGGGAGAGGCCAAGCTCTCAAATTCTTGGAGTGGATATTCTTGTAACAGTTTATCAATTATGCCCAAACAGAATTGTAAACTCCCATTCTGTTTAAATTCAATAAAGAATTCAGTTCCCCCATTTCAATTATGTACTAACCAATTCTAACACTGGTATCAGAGCAACAGAAATCCAGGAGAAATTCATGGTATTTACACGCAATATGGAAGCACGTATGGAAGTTCTGGAACGAGGGTTTGAAGGGTTGCTGGCTTTCCGTGAAACGTGGGAAAAACATATGGAACAAGAGAGGGTGGAGCGGGTGGAAACCAGACGCCAATTGAATGACTTGACTTATGCTGTCAGGCTAATTCACGCGAGGCAGGAAGATGATTCCAACGATGGGAGTCGCGTTGTGTTGTATGGAGAGGCCAGAAAATTCCCTAGATTCGCGAAACAAGGTCGAAAGGTGGAGGAAATTAGAAATACCTGTCTTTGATGGTGAAGATGCGTATGGATGGACGACTAGGGTGGAGAGATACTTTGATCTGAAAGGAATGTCTGGGGCAAAGAAGTTGCAAGCGGTAATGGTGGCTATGGAGGGAAAGGCGTTGACATGGTACCAATTGTGGGAATTTTCTGCTCAACATCCTACTTGGGACGATTTTCGTGCCGCTGTGATTAAGCGTTTCCAACCATCTATGGTTGAAAGCCCTTTTGAATTGTTACTAAGTCTCAAACAAACAGGGTCAGTAGAAGAGTATCGAGAAAAGTTTGAATTGTACGCAGACCCACTCAAATGTGCAGAACCAGCATATTTGAAAGGAATCTTTTTGAATGGACTTAAGGAAGTGATAAGAGCAGAATTAAAGTTACACCCAGTGGAGAATTTTGCAGAATTAATGGACTTTTCTCAAAGAGTTGATGAGAAGAACAATTTAGTCACCAAGGGCAGCAATTCCGCGAGTTCTGGGGGTAAACCAATGAGAACTTACAATAATACTAGAACGGTGACATGGGAACCCGGGGTAAAGCAACAAACGCAAACTACAATGTCCAGAGTTGGAAGTTCTTCAGGGGAAGGAAGTGTTGCAAAGCCTCCTGGAACTTTCAGAGGCAGAGGATTCAAAAGGTTAACCGAGGCTGAAATGCAAGATAAATCACGGAAGGGATTATGTTTTCGCTGTGATGAGAGGTTTAGTCCAGGGCATGTGTGTGTTAACAAGCAGTTGCACGTGCTGGTTTTGGGTGAGGAAGATGAGAAATGTGAATTGCAGGAACCGAAGCTAGTGGAAGTGGAGGGAGAACTGAAAGACCTCAAATTGTTTATGTGTAGCATTGCTGGTCTCACTTCGAAGAAAACCATTAAGTTATGGGGAATGATTGGCGAGGAACATGTTATGGTCCTTGTAGATTGTCGAGCTTCACATAATTTCATTTCAGCCACTTTTGTGAAGGAACATAATTTGCAAATGTTTGCAACCTCCATATACACGGTGGAAGTAGGAGATGGGAGAAAACTTGATTGTGAAAGAGTGTGTCCTAAATTAGAATTGGTGATGCAAGGACTCAAAGTGCAACAAGATTTTTATGTCTTTGATCTTGGAAGAGTGGATGTAGTGTTGGGGATGGAATGGTTGGCTGGCCTGGGAGAAATTAGAGCCAATTTCCGTGAGTTGACACTTAGAATTCCTATTGGAAATGGTTATCACACTTTGAAAGGGGACCCCGATTTAACTAGAGTTGTAGCATCTCTAAAGTCCCTTTTGAAAGCGTTAAATGATCAAGGCCAAGGATTCTTAGTTGAATACCATCAACTACAAGCCGAAACTGCAGTTACAGATGAAAATCCAGAATGGACAGCAGCTATTTTAGAAGAATATGGTGATGTTTTTCAAGAACCTCAAGGGCTACCCACTACTAGAAGGCAAGACCATGCTATTATCTTGAAGGAAGGTGCCAATATTCCCAATATACGGCCTTATAGGTACCCTTGTTATCAAAAAAATGAAATAGAAAGATTAGTAGATGATATGTTGAATTCTGGTATAATTAGACCAAGTGTGAGCCCCTATTCTAGCCCAATTATTTTAGTTAAAAAAAAAGATGGCGGGTGGCGCTTTTGTGTAGATTACAGGGCTTTGAATAAGATAACCATCCCAAATAAGTTCCCTATTCCTATTATTGACGAGCTGCTTGATGAATTGGGAGGCGCAGTGATCTTTTCAAAATTGGACCTAAAATCGGGGTATCATCAAATTAGGATGCGGGAAGCAGATATTCCAAAAACAGCTTTTAGAACTCGTGAAGGGCATTATGAGTTTATTGTCATGCCTTTTGGACTTACGAATGCCCCTTCAACTTTTCAATCCCTTATGAATGAAGTGTTACGGCCGTACTTGAGAAAGTTTCTGTTGGTTTTCTTCGATGACATCTTGGTTTACAGTACAGATGAACAAGAACACCAAAGACATTTAAGGGTTGTCTTAGCTTTGTTGAAAGAGAATCAATTATTTGCCAACAAGAAAAAATGCACTTTTGGGCAGACTCAATTAGAGTATTTGGGTCATATCATCTCAGCAGGTGGAGTTGCAGCAGATCCAAAGAAGATTGAAGCTATGTTAGATTGGCCAACACCCAAAGACATCAAGGCCTTAAGAGGATTTTTGGGGCTGACAGGGTATTATCGAAGATTTGTTAGAGATTATGGCAAGATAGCTAGGCCCTTGACCCAACTTTTGAAGAAAGACAACTTCCAATGGAATAGTGAAGCCCAAGATGCCTTGGAACAACTCAAGAGATTGGTGGCAGAATTACCAACACTAACTGTTCCAGATTTCTCTAAAACCTTTACCATAGAAACTGATGCATCTAACAAGGGCTTGGGTGCAGTTTTATTGCAGGAGGGGAGACCAGTGGCTTTTCTTAGCCAAACATTATCAGACAGGGCACAATCTAAATCGGTTTATGAAAGAGAGCTGATGGCTATTGTAATGACTATTCAAAAGTGGCGACATTACCTGCTAGGAAGGCATTTTCTCATCATCACCGATCAGAAAAGCCTAAAATTTCTAACAGAACAACGAGTAATGGGTGAAGAATATTTCAGGTGGACTTCAAAACTCTTGGGACTACACTTTGAAATCCATTATAGGCCTGGAAAAGAAAATGGTGTGGCTGATGCACTTTCTAGAAAGATGACATTTGCAGCTTTGTCTTCAGTTCACTTTGAAGAGGTGGAAGATTGGGAGTCAGAAACTTATCGAGATCCTAAGTTACAAAAATTGATACATGATCTAATCCAAGATCATAATGCTCATCCAGGCTATACATTTCAAAATAAAAAATTGCTCTATAAGGGGAGATTAGTGCTAACAAAAGGATCTTCAAGGATTCCCATTTTGCACAAGAATTTCACAACTCAGCAATAGGGGGACACTTTGGCTTTTTCAGAACCTATAAAAGAATTTCTGAGGTTGTGTATTGGGAGGGCATGAGAAAAGATATCCAACAGCATGTGGCCAATTGTGAGGTGTGTCAACTGAACAAGTATCAAGCTTTGTCTCCTGCAGGCCTTCTTCAACCACTACCTATACCCAATCAGGTTTGGGCTAATATATATATGGATTTCATTGAAGGATTACTTATGGTACAAGGTAAAAATGTCATTCTCGTAGTGGTGGACAGATTGACTAAATATGCTCGTTTTCTAGCACTTAGCCATCATTTCACTGCAAAAGATGTTGCTGAAATTTTCCTTCACGAGGTAGTAAAGTTACATGGCTTCCCCTCTACTATTGTATCTGACAGAGATAAGATTTTCCTAAGCCATTTTTGGTCGGAGTTGTTCAAAATGGCGGGTACGAGACTCAAATTTAGCTCTGCTTACCATCCTCAAACAGATGGACAAACCGAAGTAGTCAATAGGTGTTTGGAAACATACTTGAGATGTCTCACAGGCACTAAGCCCAAACAATGGCCAAAGTGGCTAAGTTGGACAGAATTTTGGTTTAATACCAATTATCACAACTCTCTAAAATTAACCCCATTTAAGGCACTATATGGTCGAGACCCACCTCATCTCCTAAAAGGGACTACTATTCCTTCGATTGTTGAAGAAGTTAACATCATGACACAAGATAGGGACCAAATGTTGCATGATCTAAAAAGCAATTTGGTCACAGCTCAGAATCAGATGAAAAAGTACGTTGATCAGTCCAGGCGTCCTATTTCACTAGGGGTTGGAGATTGGGTTTATTTGAAATTACAGCCCTATAGATTGCGGTCCTTGGCAAAGAAGAGAAATGAGAAATTAAGTCCTCGTTTTTATGGACCATATCAGATTTCAAAGCAGATTGGAGCAGTTGCTTTTGTGTTAGCTCTTCCACCAGAGAGTAAGATACACCCAGTTTTTCATGTGTCCCTACTTAAGAAGGCCATCTCTTCTTCAGCTACCCCTCAACCTTTGCCACCTATGCTCTCAGGGGAACTAGAATTGCAAGTTACTCCAGCTACTGTAAAAGATGTCCGCAACACTCCCAATGGCATAGTAGAAGTGTTGATTCAGTGGAATGACCTACCAGATTTTGAAGCAACATGGGAACCTGTTGAGACCATTCTAGAGCAATTCCCTTCTTTTCACCTTGAGGACAAGGTGACTCTTTTGGGAGGGAGTATTGTTAGGCCTCTTATAACTAAATATTATAAGAGGAGGGTCAAGAGTTAGAATTTTAAGTGAGAACTGAATTTATATTGCAGTTATTTTTTAATTAGGCAATTATTGTGTTAATTTAAGTTGTAAATCAGGTAGTAACTGTTGCTCTAGAACAGTTATGGAGCAAATAAAAGTAGGAAATTAGAGAAAGGAAGGCAGAAAATTTCTAAGTGGTTATTGGGAAGGGAGAGGCCAAGCTCTCAAATTCTTGGAGTGAATATTCTTGTAACAGTTTATCAATTCTGCCCAAAAAGAATTGTAAACTCCCATTCTGTTTAAATTCAATAAAGTATTCAGTTCCCCCATTTCAATTATGTACTAACCAGTTCTAACATATCCTTCATCAACCGAGTTTTAGGCAAACTTTATCTCACTATTTCTTACTTGTTAAAACATGAATTTATTTTTATTTGATTTATAAAAATGAAAAGGGGATCTTCAAAAGCATCACCAAAAGGCATAGTAATATCAGCTACCGTTGCCAGGTGGGGTATGCATCAAATTTGTGCCTCATATAGTTGAAATGCTATTGGAGAACCAATCCATCAAGATGAATCTAGGCCAACCAAACCATTGTCATCATCGAGTTCCATCCAAGAGAAACAATTTGTCACATTTGTACAACTAATCCCTTACATTTTTGCCATCGAAACATGGGAATTCAACCTTAAAAATTCTGGTCGCATAGAGGTTCATAGGTTCAAAGCTGAGAGCGACCGATATGGTTACCATTGCAACCATTTGAACCTTCGTTGTGACTTTGTTCAAACTACGTGCAAATAAGAGCCCTAAGTTCATCCATATTTGAAGCTAAAGTTGCTCAAATTGGTTGTCAAATTTCTTCTCTAAATCAGCTAATTGAGTGTGGGTAGTCGTTGGAAAAGAACAGGGTGATACCACAATCTAAGAATATGGTTCAATGAAGGGAATGAAAGGTGCAGTACATAGAATAAAGGAGACAGGAATATTTTGATTCAAATTGGATAATTTAATTTCACAGCCTTCAAGGCTATAAAAAAGACAAGCTATAACAACTATCCCACAATCATTAGAACAATTAGGAGAATCCAATGATTAAAATGGCCACCTCATCTTTCTAGAAGATAAGCATAGGTGTCTACAATAAAACTTGAATTTAATGTAAAAACTAATTCATTTAAAACACTACATAATACTATCACAAAATAATACGTGAATCAAGATTCAAGACTGCATAAATCGCTCTCTGTTATTCTATGGTACAACAAGAATCTTAAGAGGCATATGATAAACAAGAACTGAAAGGATCCATAAATTACTACCAACATTTACTAATTTGTACTTTAGCAGTTGTTAAAAAAATATTGTACTCTAACAGCATAAGCAGGATACAAAATTTATGCTGCAAAGAATAGTTAGTGTAAACTAATTTCTGCATTTCATCATTGCAACTTTCGTGTGTTCGCCTATCTGTCTCTATCATCTCTACCTCAGAATTCTTCTGACACGTTTCTTAAATATCATGAATTTAGATTCCCTGCAGTTGACTGTCCAAATTTTAAGATCAGATTTTAATTATTTTTAATTTTAAAATCGGAGCTTGAAATATGAACCGTCTAATCTTAATCGGATGGTCCCAATGTACCTTACTGCCCTGCAGAGGGGGGCGACTGCAATGAATCCCGATCCACTATTCTTGGCATGATGAAAGTGGAGCACAACAGGAAGAAATGTCGATTCCAGCCACTTCCATAGCATTGCAGACCCATTCTGGAACATCACCGTTCGGGAACTACAGTATGCAGATGAAAGATGGTTTAATAACTGCTCACAAATATCTAAGTATATTGGAAAGAATGGTCATGTTAATATAAAATACACAATGCGTTTTAATAGAAAATAAAACAAAAATAAAACAAAAACAATAGGCAGTAGTTATATCAAATTCTGTCTTCATTGTAAAATAATTTTCCAAGCAAAACTATAGGGCATAACAAGAAAAAGGCTGGAAAAGTCAAGTATGGACAGAATCTACCAACAAGGCTATATTTAGATTAAAGAAGGCCGGAAAAGTCAAGTATGGACAGAATCTACCAACAAAGCTATATTAAGATCGAAGGTATTAGATAAGTAATTAGTTTGATAACATTTTCTCTTTATCATTCATTAGTTAGTTATAAGTTAGTTTTATATTTGTTATAGTTAGTTGAGTTTGTTAAGGGATGTTAGGAATTATTCACCCTATATATAATCTCCTATTTGTAATATTTTGTTCAATCAATGAATGAGATTATTCAAAAACTTCTGGTTTACTCATTTTGTGGTATCAGAGCTAACTACTTATCTAATAGACAGAATGAGACGTGGTTCTATTGTTTTGATTATCAAAAAAGGATGTCATGGAATGGAATCTAAGGGAATCTACTCCATCTCATTCGATCACTTACCCCATTTTCATTCACTCCCATTTGAGGGAAATGAGATGGAATCATTCATTAATTATTTTATGAATATTAAATAACTAATTTACCACTCTCGAACCTATGACTACGTAGATTTTTTAAAAAAGGAATAGGAATCATGTAATTGTGCTCAAAATTCAAGGACGATTTTCGGCAAAAAGAATAATAATAAATAAAGGTTGATGTAAATTTCTCGAACATACCATTTGGTGCAGAAAGTTGCATACAAACCTTCAAAAAGAAAAAAGCAAAATATATATAAGGTTATTGGCATATTAAGAAAAAATTTGATGAACAGAAAAAGTATTAAAGGTAAACATACTTTGGAAACCTTTCTTCAACTATTGAAGAGTGGAGATCCCTACTAAGCTGCAAATTTTAGAAGGACAATAATTTTAATCATAAATATTAATATGAGAACCATATATTTATAATAAATCTTTTTTTATCACATGATACTATTTGTACCTGCATCATGTAATACAAATTATGATATGAAAGTAGCTGAGATCCCATGGCATCTTTTGTCACAAGACAATGTATGTAAGCCCTAGTGTAGTTCTTGCAAACCTGTAACAAAAAAAAATAACAAAAGAACCACACTAAACACAAGCTGATTTCCACAAACAATGTGAAATTTAAAACAAGCCTCTTACAAAGCATACCATACAAGAGCAAGTAGGATCAATTGGACGGGTGTCATCAGCCATGTCTCTGTTTTTTAGTTTTAACACTCCCTGCAAGAATAATGAAAAAAGTATGTTCCAAAAGAAATCGACGCATGAATGAGTGGATATCAAAGAATTCTTTTAAATTATCATTATTCCACACTCCAAATATATTAAAATTGGCCCAATGTGCAATTGAAAATTTAGTAATATCCCAATGGGGATATAAATAAAAGGGTAAAAAATTATCACCTGAGGAACTAGGGCAGTGCCAAAACGTGCTGTACGAGTAGGATAAACACAGTCATACATGTCAGCACCCAAAGCACTACAAACAACAATGTCGAGTGGATAACCAACTCCCTGAAAGAAGTACAAGTGAAAGTTGCAATATCACTATCACATTGAGAAATTGAAATATTTCATTAAAAACAAAATGCTTGTGTTCAATATAGTATTTTTTACCATAACATATCGCGGTTTATCCTCTGGCAGAGCAGCAGTACACTGAGCAACAACTCGCCAAAATGAATTTTTATCTTCACCGCCTGAAAGACCACCAATGGCATAGCTGTGACAAAAGGAAATTATATTTAACTCAACATTACTACAGAAATTGATATGGTACTGACTGAGCCTAATTCAATAGAAGAGGACGTTCTAGTGGGCCTAAGGCATGGGAAGCCCAAGTGTGGAGAGTCTACGAGAGGAAGAAAAAGAAAAGGGATATGGGCATCCAAACATGACTAAACAATTCATGATTTACAGAACAAAAACAAATTGTGAGGGGTGGTATAGAAGGTTCGTTCTTAGGTGTCAGCTTGGAGTCTAGAATTGTGCTGGGAATTGGAATTGATCCTCTTAATTCCAATGTTTTTGTTTGTATTCAGCATTAGAATTAATACCACGTGACATGATAATTCCATAGAATTACAAAATAACTCGTGATTTACAGTGACATTAGAATCCCTCTTGCTTCTTTAGTATTATACATCAAAGTTGTGATTAATATCTTCCCTAGTGACATTAATATTCCTCCCTACGAGATACAGTGACATTAATTCCAGTATTATTTTTAGAGACTTTTGACATAAATTTGAGAAAAGAAATTTGTTGGATCCCAAATCGTGGCTGAGAATCAGTCATTTATTGACTAAATTTTTCTGTAATTAATGTATTATTATATATTAAGTTGTAGCAAACATCAAGGGATCTTGTATAGTAAATCCCTCCTATTTTAATTTTGTTTTATTTCCTTTCTTAGACTAAGGTCTGCTGTATTTAAACCAGAATTCTAACCTTTTTAATTCGAGAAATGAAGCAATCATTTCCTCAATAATTCACATGGTATCAGAGCAAACCTTCCAAGTGAGAAACGCCATTCCTCCATCGCTGAAGAAAGTAGTTCAGTCACAGATTCAAACTCCAAAACGCCGACTGCAACTTCCATAATTATAAGTCTGACCGAAAATGCCATTATACCCATCACTAGCTACAAATTAAATGGTCAAAACTACATTCAATGGCAAGATCTGTTCTAATTTTCCTTCAAGGAAAAGGGAGGGAAGATTACATCTCTGATGATGCCAAAGAGCCAAAGAAAAAGGACCCTGACCACTCAAAGTAAAAACTATAGAACATCTTAGTCATGACATGGCTGCTAAACTCAATGACCATCAAAACTTTATGTATCACAGCACTGCAACTGAGATCTGGAGCGCTGCCAAGGAAACTTACTGAAATATTGATGATACTTCCGCCATATTTGAGATCAAGAGTCTTCTGAATGACCCGCTGAATACTACCATACTCTCACCTGTCATTGGCAACAACTGGATGTGTAGGAGGAAATGGTGTGGAAATGTCCTGAAGACAGCAAACAGTACAATAAAACTGGTGGAGAAAGATTGAATCTACCAGTTCCTCCTTGGCCTGAACAAGAATCTAGATTAGGTAAGAGGAACGATCCTTGGGACCAAACCTCTGCCCAACATTAGAGAATTTTTTCAGAGAAAGCTCCACCAATCAAGGTTCAGCCTTGGCTGTGAAAGAAAACTACAAAAAATTTAGAGGATGGTGTGATCACTGCAAAATACAGGCCACACTAAGGAGACATGTTGGGTCACTCATGGAAAACCAGCACACTGGAAACCATCTAGGAGCAGGGACAGTCACCCCAATGCTGCCACATCAAAAGGAGACAAAGTGTTGACTACACCAGCACTTGAGCCAAGTCTGTTCAACAAGGAACAAATAGAGCTCTAGCAAAAATTGCTACAGCAAACCCTTCAAAACACCAGCAAATACAACACTCATATGTCACCTTCATATTACCTAAAAAAAAATTCCTTCAACACGCCTTAAACACCCCTTGGGCATATCTATGACATCTACCAGATTAAAGATGTGTCAAAGCAATGAAGATCAATGAAGGTGTTAAAGAGATTACATTTGATTTCATCGTTTTTAGCTTTTTGGAAGTAAATGGATGAACGAAAGTGAAAAACTAGCGAAATTAGTTGCACATCATATATATATACATATATTGATTCTCAATTTAGATCTTTTATAAATAATGTTCATATTTTATTAAATTATAATAAATAAATATGTGTATCGTGTCGGTGTCCTATGTTTTTTACATTAGCAAAGTGTCGAGGTGTCTATGTCATGTCAAATGTCTATGTCGGCGGAGTCTGTGCTTCATAGTTTATAAGTAATTTTATTTTTAATTATTCTATATCCTAGAATAGAATTGGAATTGAATCTTGAATTCTAATTCTATGCTATACTCTTTATACAATCATTGCCCAAACATAAAATTTATTATTCTAGATCAATTCCAATTCTGACATAATTGGAAATGAAATTGAAATTATGAACTATAATTCAAATTCCATCATCCAAACATACTCGTAGAGTTGTTCCTGGTCACTCTTCTAATTAGGGCTTATACTGGTCTTCTTCCAACCTCTCTCCAAACACCATCAGATGTGGGATAGTTGAAATAGTTTTAACAATATGAAGAATCCATCAATTTTTTTCCATTGACAAGAGCAAATAGAGAAACCGCAAATTATAATTTATTAATAATCTGACCATGTCCAGTATTGGAGGGTTATCGTATGTAAAGCGCATCAAAAAAGAATAAAAATATGGGGGAAAAAAACCATGTATGCTGACATGAAAATAGACCTACCCGGGCAAATTGCGCTCCACCAAACCTTGGACACAAATATCCCTGGTTACAAAATATGTAATTTATAATCATAATAGATGGTCCAAATTGATAAATCAAGAACTAGGAAACTAAATATAATGGCACAAGAGCAACAGATAGCAAGAAGGTTATGCTTTTTCCTGGAGCTCACCTCAATCTAGGATCTAAACCACCCTGCACAATACCAAACAAGTTCTGATCATGAGGCCTCTTGTGAGCTGTTAACACAGGGCAATGTGTATTAGTATTCAGCATGCAAAGCAAAAAAGAGATTATAGAAAGCAGTGCTCAGAACTAAGTAACTGTTTTGGATTCAGCATTATGGCATTCTACTTGACATCCAATGCTAAAACTAATGCCAAATTCTTTATAGATGGGAGAATAACATGAAAAGAGAAAAAACACAATACACAACCCACTTAAGGGACATTTCCAAGCACTTCTCCCCATTCTCAATTCAAAACCCTCAAAGAGAAAACAAACTATTTTATAGTGCTTGATTTATTTACTTCAACCTTTCTTTCTTCATACAAAGTATTGAATGTGCTACTGATTGGCTAAAAGAAACTGAAAAATGGCTAACTATTCTCTATTACTCTACAAGAAATAGAGTTAGAATAGAACTCTTTGGTAATTAACATTAGGGAAGAAAATATATTGCTACAATAAGGATAAGTTTTCCCTAATGGGGAAATATCTTTCCATTTAACAAGTGATATAACTCAAGCCACTGTAAGATGAAAAACCAATATTTCAGAAGTCTGTTTATTACAAATAGGTGCATATATGATATATAGTTCCTACCATTATAATATGGACGGATTGGTTTTCAAGCCAAGAAAAAATGGATTGACTGATACAGTTTGATAGTTTATGAGGTTAGCTTGAATAATGTGTGAGGTCTGGAATTTAATAATCCTTCCCAACAGGGAAATAGAAAATTGAAAGTATTATTTTCTTCTCTAGAAGAACCAAAAAACGTCTAGTGCTTTACAAGGTAGCGTTAAAATAAATTTCTTGAAGATGGAAAAATGTTGATGATAAGAATAGGGCAGTAATTAGGAATTCAATTTTGAAAATGCTTGCCAACAGGGGGAAGTGGATGAAAGTCGGAATCATTTTCTTCTCTTGAAAAACCAAACAAAGGTTAGTGAAGTAACTTCTGCCTTGCTTGTGCGTGCGTGAGTGCAGAGAGAATGGGGATAGCGTTTCCAGGTTATTTTCTTAAGCATGATGTGCCAGGCTCATTCAAGAGTTATATTACTGTGATCTATCTAAGTTCTGCAATTATTTTGATCTTGGATGCAGAACTTTTTCACATTACCCTATTGACTTGACTCGTCTGAACTAAATACCACTCAAATTTATATCTGTTGATATTTAAATTAAATAATATATTCTGTATATATAGAAATTGTATATCTCTAGAATATTCCATTATAATTAATGCTCTAGGTTTATAGTGATTTGTTTTCAGCTTATATAATGAAACCTCCCTGGTGTAGTTGAAACACGGTTTTTGCATGTCTCTTATTTTCCAATTTTCTTTCTCTCAAATATCAACGAAGCCCCGCCCTAAGCATATCTGTAAGGGAAACCCCTCTGGAAATACCGTGAGTTTTACACTTTGCAAATGCTAAGTCTTCTAGGTAACCAAAATATATTGCCTATTGTGCATACTGTCAACTAGTCACAACTGTTAACCCACAGGATACAAGCGAAGGCTCTGCCAATAGATAGTTTCACCAGTGCAACAATTTCACCACAATTCAGAATCAACCAGTTATTTACACGGTCAAGTATTACTACAACTAAATTAGAATCTCCGTTCTAAAATGTGTCATTTAAAGATTTTTCAGAGATTGAGAAAAACAATAAATGAATGAACAAGAAACATTTTTTTTAAATTGTGCTCATTAACTATTGGCTATTAACAATTGTCATAAATGCATATTGAGATATGATGACTTTAAAATGATGCACACTATATTAATTTGGGGGTTAAATTGAAAGAAAATAATTAATGTTTCATTGAAAAAATAAAACAACACTTATTTTGGAACAAATTTATTTGCTAAAACAACATTTTTTTTTAACAGAGGGAGTAGTTTATATGCACTGCATATCACCATGGATTAGGATGCTAATCATTGCTAACAAATTTACCTTCTATACATCTGTCTATCCATCTAAGTGTTCGATACATGGCTTCCTCAACTCTTGGACCAGTAACGGTGGTCTTTATAACATCATCCAGAGCCATTATGATATCTGCTCCAATTCTATTCTGCACAATTTATGACAAAATATGAAAGCACGTCAATTGGAGAACATTAATGGTTATAAAAAAATGTGACATCAACAAATGGATACCATAAACTGAATTCAAAATTTCATATTACATTTTCCATGGCTGTTTGCTAGCCACATGACATTTTCAGGAGGCATAAAGCAGTCACGTGATATTAATAGAATTAAATAAGGGCTATTTAATCTATATGTGGGGCTGAGAACCCAATGGTCTATATAAATGATATCTTGTTTCTACATCAAAACAAGGGAAAATTGTGATTCCTTTTATTGTATAAAAGTATTATTATTCATGCTTCATTTTCCAAATTTAAAAATGTTTTACCATATTCCACAACAAGTATGGTGTCCTACAGCCTCGGCCTGTCATGTGCTGCCACTTGCAATTGTTATCTATAAACTAATAAACTAATGTGGCGAAAAATTGGTTTGATAAAGGAAGGGTGAGTAGGGGTGGCAAAACGGGTCGAGTCCACCAGACCAGCCCGTTTAACCGGCCATTTCGGGTGGTAGGTTGAAGGTTTGAACTCGACAACTCAAGTAGATCCACCCTGCTTAACCCACTAAAAAAACAGGGAGATGATGGGCGGGTTGGCAAAGATGAAAGATAAGACCAAATATTATAAAGGATAAAATAACCAATTTAAAACAAGAAATATTTTAATTTCAATGCAAATATTGTCATACACACTCCCATAATTTCCTGCAGATTTTAAATGCAACAACACACACACATATATATAGAGAGAGAGAGAGAGAAACATAATCTACTTACCTGTATTTGAATTGATTCCTCAGGTGTTAGAAGCATAGGCTTTCCATCTACTGGTGACTAATGCAAAAGAATGGCTTTTCGTTAAAAATAACAAAAGTATGGAATTACACTTCACAATCATAACTCCATAATTATCTAGTTAAAATAAATTCTTTAATCCAAAAAGTGTGATGCAAAATTCAAGGAGAAAAAAATTCAAATTTTAAAATAAATATTCTGTTTAATTTTTTTTTGAGTGAAGTATATATATACCTGAAATGTCACACCTTTTTCTGTGATATCCGCAAGATGCAACAGTGAGACCTAAAACATAAGTTAAATAAAAAAGATTTTACTTAACAAGGATTCTGCACATTATTATCAAATCTTCAAATGTATAATATAGGTTTACTTACATGCATATATAGCTACGATATCTTTTTTATTGTCAAACCTATTCTTACAGGTCACTACTGACAAGTTGCGTTAGTTTCGCTACAAGAGTTCAATATGATTCTTATTTTTGTATGGTTGAGCAATATAGAACATTAAATAGCATAGTAATTTTGAAAAGAAACAGTGTCACTTCTCCAAAACTACAAGATACAAAGATATAATAGAGAGAGCAAAAAATGGAGAAGAAGAAGAAAAACTAATGTCACATAACACACATGCCAAGATATTTAGCGTCCTGTAAGAAATTGGTTATCTTAAACTTAAGCTTTCTTCATATTATACAAATGTGAAATAGTCTACTAACTAAGAAAATAATCATTAAAATTTTCTTATTTTTCATTTTTGGCATAGGCAGTGTGCTATTAGGAATTGCCATCAGGTAAATTCGGTGTGCAAAATGCAAAAGTTTTCACAGACGAAAGAAAATAGCATAATAGCAAGAATGCAAGAATGCAAGAAATCACAAGACCATGTGCAATGTCAATGTAAACAAGAAAAGGCATACATAAAATCATAAACAACCATTTGAAAGCCACCAGAATCAGTAAGCATGGCCCGCGGCCAATTCATAAAATTGTGAAGACCACCAACTTCATCAAGAAGCTCAGAAGTAGGTCGAAGGGCCAAGTGATAAGTATTTCCAAGTATTATTTGACAACCAATATCCTCAAGCTGGCTAGTTGTCAATCCTTTGATTGTTCCTGATAATGTAGAAACCCTTTCCATAAGACAAAAAATTGCAGCATTGCAAGTGCAACATAACTAGTAAGCACTCGACCAAAACAAATACCGAAGCATGAAGAATAAAGTTTAGACTCTAACCTTGTGTGCCCACTGGCATGAACAAAGGCGTTTGGCACACAAAATGAGGGAGTGTCAATCGAGAGGCACGAGCACGGTTGAACCTACCAAGAATCTGAGAAAGGGATAAGACTAGAGTTCTAAGAACAGTGGAAATCTATTACTACCTAAATCTAATAACTTCTATATGTAAATTTTCCGCCTAAACCAAGTGTGGCATTAATAATGACACATGACATAATTCAAAGCAACTTTCCAATTGTGTAAATAAGGTGCATCTTTACAATCTACAATAACTCTTCAGTCTACCTACATATATACCTAAAGCCTATATATACAATAATGGTTTTGTGTAGCGTGCATTCATCTATATAACAACATTTAATCTTTCTCACAGTTATCTAGAATTGTCATGCGACTAATAAATACACACAACAATCTAAAGCATATGCTTTGGCCATTATATAAGCCTAAGCCATATTCTTTTTGGTTCACTTGGAGTCTATGTCAAAAACAAAAGAAAAATTACATTCAGTAAGTGTACCCATTTGAAGATGGCCTTCAACAACCATTATGCTGCCCTGTAATTACTCAAATCTTAAGGGTATGTATTGCTATGTTTCTATTCATTTTTAAAATGTTCATTACATAATTATTCAATTTGACATTTTTAAATTTTTACACATGTTCTCTTATGAATTAGGCATGTGAACCAAAAATTGTAGTTTCAAACGATCATAGTTTCATTCATTGAATTCTGTTTTTCTGTGGTTTTATTCACAGTTTCACACAAATAGGCCAATTCTGCAAATAATAACAGGGATGTCAGACGTAGTCTAATGCAAATGAGAACTTATGAGATGGAGTATGATCCTTATAGTGTAAGTACTTTAACTAAAAATTTCCATTTGGTGTGTACTATTTTTTTATGATAGTGTTGTATAATTCAGTTTCTAATCTAAAAAATGTCACTATTTAACTAGGGAAGGGAACGGCTACCATGTTTGTTTACAAGAGACTTTGGTTTGTCAGTTAAAAACTATTGTTTTTTAACTGATCTAAGTGGAAATGAATTTGAAGTAAGAGTACACAATGAGGAAGGAGACGTTTTCTTCACAGATGGGTGGTTATGCTTCAATGATTTTTATGGTCTAAAATTTGGTGGTTGGATGTCATTGTGCCATACAACACCCCAAAGGTTTGTCATTGTAAGGGTCAAGGATAGACTTGGGAATGAGATCAACCCCCCAACCGCAATCCTCCCATGAGGTTCACATTGAACCATCCTATTCTCAATTACAATCTTAAGTCTGGACTGACTCACAATGTTGGTGGTGCAATGAGGCACAAATTTCCAATGGCTTTTTATCATGCATATGTAAAGACTTGGACTGCTGAAGATATTAAATCCGGTGTATTGGTATGTACTACATATGTAATAAAATGATTATAAGTGCCTACTTAAATATTTGCTAATGATTTTAAAAAATTGTTTAATTACATTCATTTTCTCTGTAACAGAATTTGCAATGGGATGGCTTTTGTAGTGCTGTTTTTAACAAGACAGATATTGAATTTGTGCAACTTTAGGTTTGAAGAAACATCTCCTAAATTTTGTTTCATTTCTGGAGGCTGGGGAAACTTTTGCAAAGCAAGATTTATTGAAGGGGTTACAGTCAAGCTTCGTGTTACTAACGCCATTGAAAACAAAGTCATTTACATTCGAGTGAATCATAGTTTAGGATTGTGAACGACTTTAGTTGCAGCTGCTGCCAACTCCACACTCAAACCTATATATCATTTTGAAGAGTACTTTGCTTAGTCTTAGTCACACATCTTGAGGTAATGCTTTAATATGGTGTTTTTTTTGCTTCAGTGCTTGAACTTTAAAGCTTAGTGTAAATGAAGCTTCATTTTTAAGACTATTGTTTTGTGATTGAGTTTTTGTAATTGCTGACTCTAAATTTATTGTAGTCTTCAACTTAAATCTAAATTGTGAAACTTCAAATCTATAAGTTATTTTTATTGTCATAGTTCATCATTAGTCTTCCACTTTAACCATTAAGCTCATAAAAATTAATTCAGGCAAACTGATAAGCCAAATTAATAAATTACATGTTAACTAATGCAGCCTCACTAACAAATTGTTTTTTCAAATGATTAACAACTTTCTATGATATGATGTTGAAGATGTACATTATGATCACAAATTTCATTGTTATCAACAAATTACACGAGTCAAGAATGATGAATTGTGCATTCTGATTAAAATAATGTCATGATTAATATGTCAGTATGATGAAATATAACCTGCTCTTGCAAGCACACATGCACACATAGTTATTTACAGTGATTTTCTAGTTATATCTTATTCGAGTAAACCACTAATTTGGGACCTGAAGTTGTAAACGTCGAGCAAATTGGGACCTCAAATTTTTAAAATAGCAAAATGCTCCCTTATTTTGTAATTCAGTAAATATAAAACCTGTCAACTTGCTCTATTAACTAGGATGACATGTCACGTTAAATGACACCCTGTCTTTGCCACGTCAGGAGGTATTTGACTGATAAAGAGGATTTAATGTAAGAACAAAAATATTAATATAAGAATCAACAAAAAAAAGCAGGTACAAATTTAAAATTGAGGTACCCATTTTATGATAACGTTTATGTAATTAAAAAAAAAAACAGAAATGATTTGTAATTACTTTACAGACATCAAAAATAAAATAAAAAACAAACAGTTTTGGTTTTTTAACATAAAAATTTTTGTTATCAGCGCGTAGAATCAATAAAGCATCATAATACCCTTGCAGATAAAATATAGTTGTGAACTTGATTTTCAAATATAGAAATAGGTATAATATGTACATTGAACAAGCAGGCTAGACCTCATTTCAGAGTATACATGGTTGGATAGTTTGGAGCACATTGGAGTTTCTCTTTGACAAAACTACAAGCTATGCTGAATTTTAAATTTAGATATTGAAAGGCAACAGTACCAATGTAACTAAATGGTGCTTAATCACAACCATGATTTTCTAACAAAAACTTCTCGAACAACTTCTTGTTAGCATATTTTGTTTATCTTTTCTGAATGTAGTGTCACCACCTCTCATTTTTAAGATTTGCGAACTTGAAAAAACCGATTTCGAGGAAAAAAGATGGTGCTCGCGGATTTCAATTCGGATATAGGAATTTAGGGATTTCATACATTGAAAAGAAGATAAATAAGGAGGTCTTAAATTAAAACCGTTGGACACGGAATCAGGCAAAATGGAACCTCAATTTCAGACTTATACTAATCAATCAAATGTCTCACTAGGGTGTGTCACTTTACGTGACACCTCATCACTATTAATTGTTCACAAAGAGTTGACGGATGTCTCACATTTTAATATTTTGCAAATTAAAGGTCCCAATTTGTCCGACGATTACAATTTCAAATCCTAAATCGGTGGTATAGTGTTCACATTATTACCGTTTTCCATTTTATTTAACACTAAAGAGAAAAAGTGGTAAGCACTTCTGAAAACATAATAAAAATAGAGAAAATGAGGAAATAGATTAATGAGTAAACCTCAAAACGAAGTGCCATCACGTTTGTTTCGGAAGCCGGGAACAGTACACAAATAACGGTATATCCTCCTGGCAAGGAAAGAAGCACGGTAAGCACAAGCAGAACATAAAAAGTGCTTACACGAAACGAAGTTTGTCAGAGAAAGAGAACTTACGAATAGAGAGAAGAAACAACAAAGAAGATGCAGCGAATGAAGCCTTAAGTTGTGATTGTGCGGTGGCAAATGTGTGCCGCCGGCTACAACTTATTCGTATTTGATTTCCCTTTGAAGGTTGTGCCTATTGCCTAACGCGTTTTTATGATTTTTTTAACTAAATCATTTTACCCTATTATCCACACCATATATATACTCTTATCCCGCGTTATAATGAAAATTTTATTTTATCTTTAGTTTAAAAAATAAAACTAAAAATCATCATTTTTTATTGAAAACTAAAAAACTTCGTGAAAGTTTCTAGTAAAGTAAAAAACAATTCAAAAAAACACTGTATTGAAATATTTAATTTAAATTTTCTGAAATAGATTTTTATTTCAGAAAACTTAATTTTAAATTTTTTGAAATGTATTATCATTTAAAAATAATAATAACAATCAAAATTAAAAATCAAACTTTTTTGGAAAATTTCTCTTTAAGTAAATTTATTTTTCAAAATACACATATAGTTAAAATAGTGTATACTGAAAAACTTATTTCAAATTAACATTTTCGAAATATTATTTTAGTTTTTTTTAGATTCAAGAATTTGAAGTCCTATTAAAAATAATTATTATATTTTATTTTAGAAAAATGATTTGAAAATAAATTTGTCAACTAAATAAATTTGGACAGTTAAAAGAAGGCAACGGCTACAAAAGTCCACCTTAAAAGTAATTGGGCTAATAAAGTGGGTTCCAAAAGCCCATTAAATATTTTTTGTAAAATTATTTTTAAAACAAAATTGTCCAAAAAGTCTGACAAACTAGTTTGAAGTACTATTGATTTAGGAAAAATATTTTATTAAAATATATTTTGAAATGAGTTTTTATAATGAAAGTGATTTCAAAATAAATAAATAAATATGGGCAGAAGAGTTTTTATAATGAAAGTCATTTGAAATAAGTTTTTATTTTGAAAATTATTTTCATGCTAATTTTTTTCACTCTAATTTTTATTTTATTTTCAAATAAATAAATATAGGATTTGTAACCCTTATTTTCTTGTATCATTGTTCACTAATTCATTATTTTAGTATGTTGGACTTAATTGATTTATCTTTCTTTGGGTTTTCGTCTCACATCATCCCCTCTATGTGGACACACCCTTTTTTCCTCATTACACATATTGCTAACTGTACTTTTGTCTCCCTTGTTTAACTATTGAGCACCCCCTCGTTTGCAAGACCTATATATTAGTTTTAGTTGTTCGTTATAAGATACACTAGTTAGAAATACTTAGTTTTATTTTATACTCTTGTATTATAGTGTTTTAAGATGTAATTCTATTTTTTGCTTTCAAGAATGCGGGTCTAATAGGGGTCATGGGTTGTTTGAAAGAAGTGTATGTGTTACAAAAAAAATTATATAATGTATTATCTTGGTTTTTTCTCTAGTTTTGGACTTTTTACGATATATTCTTTTGGTTGATTGTGTTATTTAAATTTCAATATGTTTATTTTTCTTAACAAGTGGTATCAGGGCTATTGGTTCAGTCCATGAAAAATGAATTCTTAGTATGCTCTAGTTGTAGCATTGTCAAATAAATAAATAAATAAATAAGTGTGATAGTGCGATTTGGAAATGTGGCTAACAAAGACTTGGTACTCATCTCTCTTTCTAAGGAACTTACATGGTGCACAATTATATTATGTATATAACTGCAATGTCAAGTTTTGCTGTGAATTTTGACATAGAGAAATTTGATCGAAAAATCAATTTTGACTTGTGAAAAATTCAAGTGAAAAATGTGTTGATACAGTCGAGATTATACAAGGTGTTGAATATCACATAGACATTAGTTGGCATTTGATGCAAGGTATGTTGTGAAATTATGTCAATGGTTTTCAACTTGCAGAAATTCTTGGAGTGATTTAGCTTAAAGTTGAAATTTTTGTAGTTGTTTGACTTCAAATGAGAATTCTTGAAGTGGTTTAGCTTTAAGTGAAGTCTCTTTATAGTAGAGTATGATAGTTCTTTTCAATCAAGGTGAAGACCGTAGAAGTTAGATTAAATTGAATCATCGTGAAAAGTCTCACATTGCCTATTATCATAAAGGAGGAGGGAGGTTAAGACTATATATATTAGCACTAGTTTTTTTGTTACAAGTTGCATGAGTTATAAACACTTTAAACTTGTATCTAATTTTTTTCACCTATACTTGTGTTAACGTGTTGTGAAATGTAGTTTAAATATTAACTTTGGAGGGTGATTGTACTTCTAATAATTGAGTGGTCAAGAGAAGTCTTTACATTGGAAAATCTTCGCATAGTGTTATTCTCTAGTAACAAGTATAGTTTTTTCTCCGATTTTATAGTTTTCATGTTATATTCACGTGTTTGATTGTGTTCTTCAAATTTCTCATGTCTATTTTGTTTTTCAACAATATTTTAGGGATGGATTCAAATTAAAATTAGGATCGTCCTAAGAAGTACCCTAACCAAAATTATAAGTTTTACATTGAAAATAACAAACTTTAAACTTTTAAAAATTTGACAACTTCAAATGCATTCTCATTACAAAAATTTCTATTTTTAGATTCCTAACAAGTTTTTTTGGCACTTGTTTGCATTTCCTTTAAAATTATTATCTAAATAATTTTGTCCTAAATCCGTCTCTATTTGAGAAGATTTCAGACAAAATATATAATGTTATTTATTATTTTTGATAAAGTAAGTTTCATCTTTAATCTATACGAAACTCTTAAACAAATTTGAGACGAATTACATGTTTTTGAGTGAGTTATGGCTAAAATATATGTAAATATTAAAGAACTATAAGTTATAAGTTCAAACACTACTTAAAATAATATCTAAAAAATACTACAAGTTTGTAAAAAACAATACTATAAATTTGTAAGAGAGTGATTGCTAATTACCAAAAAAAAAAAACTCTGTATATTTTAGGCATACAAGTTTATATGCTATATACTATCCTTTATAAGTTAATCATTTTCCCAGTAGTGACAACTAATACTGACTTATTAACACAATTTTCCTTATGTCAAATATTACTTAAATTTGAAGAAGACACTATTGAAAATAACTCAAGTCTCACGTTAAAAACAGATAAAAGTTAAAAAAAAGTTTATAAAGAATTATGTTTAATATAAAAATCATAATATAGTAGTATTAGAGTCTATCAATTCATGCTATCTATCTCATATTATCTCTACGCCAAGTATAATAGTTTATAAAGAATGATACATCTTATTTTCTTTACTAAAAACTAAAATTCATTCATTCAAATTGATAAATTACATTGATTGAAAGCAAATTCAAGTTGCTAAAAACAAATGGGTAAAATTGTGAACAAATATTCAACATCTATGTTAATAACTTAAAACAACAAAGTTCCTATAAATGTGACAAACTTAAAATGTTCGGAATATCCAAGCTTTCATTTGTAACGTTAACGACACAAAAATTATTGATTGAAATTGTAATTGGTCAAAATTAATATGTCAATCTCAGCAAAATAAACCTCACAACGACATGAGAAATCAAACAATGCCGCACCAAAACGACGAACAAAACAACGCCTCACTCAGCTGACAAAATCACAAACAAAACATGAAAACAAAACTAAATCTATGTGGAAATCATTTATTTAAATTAAAAGACAGAAAAGAAAAGATTTGGAAGGGTGATTCCATATAAAAATATCATAAACCATCTTATTCGATCTAAAAGAAGAAGAATAGAAATCTTCAAATGCATGTTTAGTTCTACTTTTGAAGGAGCCAAAATCAGTTTTAAAGATCCAAATTTGATTTTGGCACGTTTGAATTATGTCGAGTAGAATTGATTTTACCTCCAAAATTGATTTTAGTTTAAAACTATAATTTATAATTTCTGAATCTAAACATAATTTTTACATTGAAATTTATTGTTCTACTTACTTTTAACTAAATATATTTTTAAACATAAATAATTTTATATTTAATTTATTTTTAACTAAAATATAATTTACAAAATCAATTATTTTAAATTAATTTTAGTCGCAACATAAACATACACTAAAATTTCCAAAGTTAGGAGGTGTACACATCTCATATTAGAAACTAACAAAAACCTATTTGTTTAGTTAGGTCAAGACATCAAATACTAGTTCCCGGTTTTGTCAACGGTCCCACCCATGGGTACAAAGACTAAAATCTACCATATATGTCTGCTAGTCTGTCACTGAAGCATGCCCAAGAACACACTGAGCTGGACTTGCTGTTTTGAGTCTAAGCCATTGAACCTAACAAGCTAGTTGGTATAAAGTATGCCTAGCTGTCATATCAACCTTTATTCATGTATGCCCGTTTGATGTTAATTAGGAATACATCCATGTCTTGTCTCTCATAAAATATCTCATTTATAATATTTATTGGTCTCAAATTGTATGTCTGTGTATATTATTTATAGAGCATTGATTACTTTTTTTCTATTAATATATATTCTTATTTTTTTTATCTCAATTTATTTAAATATAGTTAATGAGAATATTTGAATAAATGAAATTCATTTTATTATTAAAATTAATATATATTAGTGAAATTTTATCTTTTTAAGTCGGTTAAAATGTACATTTTAAGTCGATTCTGTGTCCGAGTTAACAACAAATGATTTAATAAATATATTGTTTTTTAACTCGTTTCATGAACTGACTTAACAAAGCTTTTCGTCCTGTTAAGTCGGTTCAGCTTAACCGACTTAAACATCATAAATTCAATTCAACAAATCATCTTTTTAAGTCGGTTTTTTGATCAACTGACTTAATAGATAGAGTTAAAATAATTATTTATTAACAAATTTTTCATTTTATTTTTACGCTCCTGCTCCATACATACATATAATATTTTGTATTAAATTTCAAATCAAGAGTTTTGTACTTTTAACAATGGTTAGTTGTATAGCTAATCATTGTTTAAAGAATTTTCAACAACTTAAATGAAACATTTATAATGATACGGAGAGAATATATATACCTTAGTATGGATAATTCTTTTTAATAAACAACATTCTTTGAATATATTCACTTTTAAAAGGTAGCTTTAAGGGTTTGTTTGATGGACAAGATAGAAATAAATTATCATATTTTATCTGAATTTAGTAATTAATTAACCAACATGATACGATAAATTAATCATAAGCTCTATCTTAAAATAAATATAAACATATCATAAACAAGTTTTTTATTTTTATTTTTTAGTACAAAAAAGAAATACACAAATGCAAAATTCAAATTTAAATACCTCATTTTTAAATCGATTATAAAAAAGAATTTAAAACATATATGCGGTTGCATTTTTGCAATTAAGCTAAAAATGCTCTACATATTAAATTGGTTGTATTTGAAAAATCTACATTTTATGTCATTTTTTCATAACCAACTTAAATATGTCTTTTGAAGAGATTGTCTGTAAGAACTGATTTAAAAGACGTTGTGTTTTAAAAATTAATGAAGCTTGTTTTTCGGGTATATTTTTCAATTATCTTTTGAACAAAACCCTAGTCGTCTCCCCTCATCCTTCTCTCGTGCCGTCACCCTCTAACCCTTACCTTTTGTGTTGTGTTGTCTTCACCTCTCTCTCTCACACACACACATTTATCCAATTACATCTCTTATTGTTTATGCATGTGTTCTTTTTTGAAATCCTATTTTATCACGTATATGATAATAGTTCTCTTTTTTAAAATCAAATTTTTTGATTCCTCAACTTTAACACTTATTGTAATTTTGGTTTCAACCTACATCTTTGGTCTGAAAGTAATGATGTGACATATTTTTAAATGATATTTTATATTAAACACATTGTAGTGCGTCAAAAAAAATTTAAGCACATTGCAGTGACAAAATATATGCAAATTTATATTTATCTATCTCATCAAATATTAAAATAATACATTTAAATATAGCAAAAATATTTTCAAAAATTTAAGATAAATTAAAAAAATGTTTATTTATTTTTTTAACTTCATATTTTTATAATTTTTTATTTATGAAATTATTTAGTTATTTTTATTATTTTTTAATGATTTTATTTTAATGATCAATCTGGTGATATAACCTAACTTGTATTTTTTGAGATCAATATGTTCAAAGTCATGTCATTTAAAAACATATCACATCACCACATTAGAGACAAAAAATTCGGGTTGGAATCAAAACTACAGCAACATAAATGACGGACCAAAAAATTATATAGGAACGTATATGCATGTAGACTGCCTAATTTCTTGTATAGTGGGAGGCTATGAGCTTTCCCTCTAGGTTTTGCTCTCTTTGAGAGGTCATGGTTCACATCTCCATACCTTTGGACCTCTACTCTCTAGGCCATGGAGACTCTATCTTCCCTCATGGGATCATCTCTTCATTCATGGAGGTTTCCCTCTTTGAGGGATGTCTCTCCCTCCCATCCTACCTCCACCCTACCCTACCTCTGAAGGATGAAAAACACAAGAAATGTGGGGGTTTTAGGGATATCTCAATCCCTTCACCCAAAAGGATTTTCTCCAATAATTCAAACCGAATTACAACACTTAACCTTAACCAATTAAGTTTTCTCAACTTCCAGTTTGCACCTACAAACCATTGAAGAACACAACCACTACCGGGAAAAGTTACAAATGAATGAGTTTGGGTTTTTCTTATAAAATCTCTTTAAAGAGGTTGTTTACAATGTAATACTTTCATATTTTTCTTTCTCAACACTTAGATAAATTTTGAATAATTGCATAATGTTGTAGTGCTTGTTGTGTTGCGTGTAATTGTTGTGCGTTGTTCTTCTACTCTCAAGTAAGGAAACATGTTATTTTATAGAGTTTTTCACGGTAAGGTATATGTCCTTTACGGGCAAGGCATGTGTACTTTCTTTCAGAATTACAACTTGTATCTTCAAGGGTTTCAACAATTGAACCATTGAAGATAAATTTATCCGTTGAGCTCAAAACTAAATCCCATAAACCATTCCTCGTAACTTGAATGAAAACAGAGGAAGTAGAGGGTACGAGATCAGAGGATAGGATAATTAGAGCATTATCTTACCGACCATATTGAAGCATGCAAATTTTGGATGATTATCAGAAGATGCGCATAACTTATCTTTTTCTTAGAGGATTAACTGCCATCAGATCATTTACTTTCATCAGAGTGTTAACTTCTTCAAAGTAGTTGATTTTATCAAAAGTGTTGACTTTTTCAAAATGCTGACTTATTCGTGAACGTTGAATGGGTGTTGACTTTCTCTAGAGGCGTCGACTTTCTTCAGAGGTAGATGAATCAGACGCTTGATGTAGTCATCAGAGGCAGCTTATTCAAACACTTTCTTGCATCTCTATAGGAAATTGAGTCAAAAACTTATCATTGACGCATATTACCAGACTTAGAGATGTAGAGCATAGAAGTAGAGTGTTGGTGTTCCTTTGTATTGATCTGATAATTAGAGGATATGGCATAATATCCTACCCAAACAATTGATCTTGGAATTACACACTTAATTAAAACATTAGTGCATTAAATTATTCTCACAAAATACCTTTTGTTATTATCATAACAAAATAGGGAATTGTTCTTTAAACCATCTTGGTTTTAACAATCTCTCCCTTTTTGATGATGACAAAACATCTATTTTTGTGAACAATTTAATAATAAAAAATAAAGCATAATTCATAAAGTTCCCCCTAACTCTGAGCATATTTAAATATAAGAGTGCAGAGTCATATTATAACTTTTCTCAAAATCTATTCTCCCTTTTTTGTCATCAAACAAAAAAGTGAATAATTTCATGTCAGATTATTACTAAAACAGACTTACACAAATGACATAGTATATCAATTTACTGGAGCAGAGCATATATATATATATATTTAACTTGCAAATTTTATTCTATTAGAGGCAAGGCATATACAGATCAAGACATCATTCAGTTATGGAAACAATGTTCAGATTTTCTTTGATAAAGTTGAACCAATCCTTAGCAAGGGATTTTGTAAGAATATCTAACCACTGATGATCAGTGTCGACAAATTTTGTATTCTTCTTCTGCTATAGAAAGAGCTATTGTGCCTTTCTTCTTGATTGACTAGGAGATTAGATTTTCACCAAGAAACGTGCAGTTTCAGCTGGTGCTTGTTCTTTCAAGCTTTTCTCTTGCAAAGTTAGCATCACATAATTAAACTAGCATGTACTTAGATGATTGCTTATAAAACAAGCCAATGTAGTAGTGCCTTTTGAAGGTGCAAACACGAGAAAATGAGTTGAATTTTGTTTGTGTAAGTTAGATTCTTTTTGATTATTTGATTAAAACTAGTTCAGGTTTGATGACTTAGAGAAGAAGTAGTAACAAAACTAAGGAATGCAAGAGTAAAGTGACAAAAGCAATTTATCTTTGTTCATCACTAACTTGGTAGTTATGTCCAATCCCCTCACTTAGAAGGATTTAATCCACTAATTCAATTCCTTGAATTACACAACACCTAACCCTACAAGTCAGTCTTCTCAAAACAGCCTAACAACCCAGACTTTTTGAGGAACACAAACATTTTGACTCTATAAGCCAAGTCTTCTCCACACAATCTGACAACCCCAAATTTTTGAAGGCTCACAACACCTTGACCCTACAAGCCAAGTCTTCTCAACACAATCTGACAACCCCAAATTGCTTTACGAACACTAAAGCCACTATCGGGCTGGGTTACAAGAGTTTGGAACTTGATTGGTTTTCTTCTAAAAATTTGATTGTAACAATGACTTTCACTCTAGAAAACACTTAGAAAATTTTTCTTTTGAGCAAGATTTTCCATAAACCTTAACTTTGAACTCTAAAATTACTTAGACAATTTGAGCTTGTGAGTTCTTCTTCTTCTGAATAACTTTGGTTTTTAGGATTTTTGAGTTTATTGTTCGTTGTTTTGTTCTTCACCTTTGAGTATCTATTTATAGTTAAAATTAGGGCTTTAGTTTACTCCCCTGTGAATTCTAGATCGTATCTTCATTCCAGCTTGGTAAACAAATATTTCTTCCAAATATATTTTTGAAAGATATGTTTTGATAATATGACCCTTAGCCAATTCCTTATTTCTAAATCCAATATGAGAAACTCTTCCAAAAAAATATGATGCGTATTTTCTCCATATTGCATTTGGAAATTATTCAACTGAGTTTCTTCTTGAAAGATATTGTATGTATTTGTTCATATTACATTTGCAAATTGATTTACTTGGGTCTTCCTTCATATGCTTGATTAAATTTGGGCGGGAACAAATCTGAGCTTGTTTTCGGACCTTCATAAGTAAGAATACGACTAAATCCAATTCATTATTTTTCTCAATCTATTAGAGCCTTTAACCTTCCATCAGAGTCGTTGACTTTTCTTTATCGAAATCATTGACTTGATTATTGGAGTCAGATTTGGCGTGGCTTGAATAATCAAAGTCAGATGCAAAGTTGTGTGACTTAGAATTAGTGGCATGAGAAACTTAACCTTTGTTGCATTATCAGAGTCAGTGCAACTTCAGAGTGTGTTGTGTATCAGAGGAAGCATTTTGGAACGTGTTTTTGTCTTTAGAGTCAGCGAAATATATGCTTTAGATGCATACTCGAACAATAACTTGAGACTTCAGAGACATGCTAAAAATATTGTTCATTAGAGGCATGCTGAAGTTATTGTTCATCAAAGGCATGTTGAAGTTATTGTTCATTAGAGGCATGCTCAAATTACTATTTATTAGAGGTATGCTTAACTTACTGTTCATCAGAGGCATGTTGAAGTTATTATTCATTAGAGGCATGCTGAAATTACTGTTCTTTAGAGTCATACTTAAGTTATTGTTCATCAGAGGCATGCTAAAGTTATTGTTCATCAGAGGCATCCTATAGTTACTGTTCATCAGAGTCTATATTTTCTGTTCATCAGATGCATCGAATTCTTTAGAGTCACATTGAATTTTCAGAGGCACATAATTCTTTAGAGGCACGCTGAATCTTCAGAGGCACATAATTCTTTAGAGGCATGTTGAATCTTCAAAGGCACAAAATTCTTTAGAGGCAGACGCACAGACTCATGCTAACTAGAAGCACGCTTCAGTCTTCAAAGGCAGACTCAGAAACATGCTGAACTACTAGAAACACGTTATCAGAGGCAGATTCGGGAACTTTTCCAGCTCGTGGATTTGACTGATTTGATTTCGTTTCCTCTGATCCTTTTACTTCCTCTGGTGATATCTTCCAGTGGTGGTATCCTTAGGTGGTATCCTCTTGTGACTTTCTCTGATGGTATCCTCTGGTCGTTTCCTCTGATTTTCCTATTCTAATTTCTGCATACTTAATGAAATCATTAGTGCAATAAATTGTTCTCACAAAGTACTTTTGTTAACATCAAAACTATAAGTTGAAAACCAACTTGGTTCCAACAATCTCCCTTTTTTTGATGATAACAAAACGATATATTTTGATAACTCTTTTGTATATTTGGTTTGATGAATGTATATGCCTTTTTGACTTAGCTGAATTTGTATCCCTAAGAAGAACTTAAGTTCTCCCATCATACTCATTTGAAATTCAATCTGCATCATCTTAGTAATTTCTTGACAAAGAGTGCCATTACTAGATCTAAAAATAATGTCATCAACATAAATTTGAATGATAAGAATTTCATCTCCTATTGATTTTCTATACAGGGTGTTGTTTACTTGTCCTATTTCAAAATTGTTTTTAAGCAAGAAGTTACTTAGTCTATCATAGCATGCCCTAGGTGCTTGTTATAGACCATACAATGATTTACTAAGTTTAAATACACGGTCTTGAGATTAAGAACTTTGAAAACCTGGGGGTTGCTTAACATAGACTTCTTCACTTATATACCCATTTAGAAATGCACTTTTAACATCTATTTGAAATAATGTAATCTTATTATAAGCAACAAAAGAGAGTAGGATATGAATAGCTTCTAACCTGGCCACTAGAGCAAATGTCTCAGTGTAATCAATGCCTTCTTGCTAACTATAGCCTTATGCAACAAGTATTGCCTGGTTTCTGACCACTTCTCCTTTTTCATTTAGCTTGTTTATGAAAACCCACTTAGTTCCAATAATGTTTTTATTTGGTCTAGGTACTAGATCTAAAACATCATTCCTTTTAAATTCATTAAACTCTTTTTGCATTACAAGGATCCATCCATCTCTGCTAGTGCTTCATCAATAGATGTAGGTTCAATTGATGATAGTAGACCAAACAAAGTTGTGTCTTCTAGTGATGATTTGGTCTTCAAATGATCATTTGCATTTCCAATGATTTTAGTTTCAGGATAGGATGACTTGTACTTCCATCCAGATCTCCCTTCTAACTTATCTTGACTGTTTTTGACTTGGTCAGATTCATCTTGTGATATTTTGTCAAGTTCTTCTGATTTACCTGCTTCCTCTAGTTATAGTAAGCTTGCAATATCTTCAACTTGTTTTGACTTTTTAAGGTCAAGCTTGTTGTGCATAACATAGTATAAATCCAATAAGTAAGGAATGAAACAATACAGGCAAAACATCTGTTTTATTTTTGGGGGTTTCTGCTTGTTTCTGAAAAAGAAACTTGTATTCTGCTTCTGCTGAACTGTTTAGTTTATATGATTTTTCTTGTTCCTCTAAATTTTGAGAACCTTCAAAATCCTCATCTAGCTTTGGTTTTTTAAGATCAAGCTGCTTGTTATCACAATAAACATAATATTAGACAATAATTAAGTTAAGGAAAAATATAACATATATGTCAACAGTGTCACTCTGAAAACTCTCTTTCTCCTTCTTTTCTAGTTTTCAGATTATGAGTTGCATATCCTCTGATCAGTGGTTCTAGATGAAGGGATTTGTATTCTCTTCCAGGTTTTCAATCTTAAAAAACTTGATTGGAGTGCTAAGGGAAATATCCTGATTCTAATTTCTCATCTGACACTTCTGGTGTTGCTGATGTATCAGGTTCCTCTGGTAATTCTGGAACTGGTGGTAGTTTTGGTTCTTCTGGTAGTTCTAGTTCTATTAATAAATGTGATTTCGGAAGGTGCAAACACGAAAAAGATGTTGAATTGTGTTTAACAAAGTTAATAACTTTTTGCTGATTTGGTGAAAGCTGTTTGGTTTTTATGAATTACTTATATACGAAGCAATCGGGTTCAGAGGCAGCAAACAATGAAAGCATAAATAATTGGACACATAGATTTATCCTGGTTCACCACTAACTTGGCTACATCTAGTCCCTTCATTCATAAGGTTTTGATCCACTAATTGAAATACCTTGAATTACAAAGCACCTAACCCTCCAACTAGTCTTCCTAAACAGCCTGACAACCCAAACTTTTGAGGAACTAACCACCTTGACCCTACAAGCCAAATCTTCTTATAACAACCTAACAACCCCAAAGAAGGAACTAAACCACTATTGAGTTGGATACAAAAGATTGGAACTTGCGTAGTTGCTTCTAACAAAGCTGATAATAATAATAACTCTCACACTCTAACAAAAAACACTTAGAAAATATTTCTAACTTGAACATGTGTTTCTCTCTTTGAACCTCTAAGATGAATTTGAAATTTTGAGCTTATGAGTTCTTATACTTTTTTCTGATTTTCGATGATCTTCTTCTTCAGCCTTAAGTATCTATTTATAGATAAAATTCGAGCTTCAATTTAGTCTTTGTATAATTCTAAATTGTATCGTCATTCCTAGCTTGGTCAACAATGATCTTAATAAAAAAATAATTTTGAACAAGATGTTTTTTGTTAATATGTTCTTTAGCCAACTCTTTATTTCTGAATCCAAATGTAGCAATTCTTCTAGATTGATTATGTAGCAATTCTTCTAGCTTGATTATGTAGCAATTCTTCTAGATTGATTATTTCTTTAATCTTGAGACCTGTAAGTACAGATGTGCACCTAAGAGGGGGGTGAATTAGGTGTTTCGGAGTTTTCCTTATTTTCAGAATTTAAGTGATCGATTTTTGCGTTTAAGGATAGTAAGTAAAAGAGTAAATGGCAGTAAGGAAATGAACACATCTGAATTATCCCGGTTCTCCTTATAACCAAGGGTACATCCAGTCCTCTTGCACACCACAATAGATTTCTTCACTATTGTCAGAATATGTACAAGTCCCACCCTAGGACCTTTGCTACAAACTTCTAACAAATCTTCTAGGATAGCACACTACTATCTTAGATAAAACTATTTAAAGAAAGTACTACTTTCTTTTTACAAACACTGTGATTTTGATAAGAGTATAGGAATAAGAAAGAGGTAGAATGATAACAATCCAATATTGCTTCAAGTACTTTGGGAACCCTAGTTAAGGATATGAAAATCATATTCTAGTACTTGAATTTATGAAAAATGACTTTGAGAAAAATTCAAAAAAGTTGGTAAAAGTCTTTAAAGTTGTGTAGTAGAATTGTTGTTGTTGAATCTGAAGTTATGATGTATTTATAGTCCATAAACATCTCTTCAGATTCGTGGCTATTGATCCAAGAGGTTTGAGGAACAATTGCAATGATTTAGAGTCATTTCAGAATTGAAAAATTGCATTGCTTCCAGTTGTATTCGAATACATGATATTTGTATTCGAATACACCTCATTGTAACGTTCAGAAAATTCAAAATTTGTCAACGTGTATTCGAATATAAGATGGTGTAGTCGAATACACTTGTATCAATTTTGCCACTGACTTGCTGGTTGTATTCGACTTCATCAGGTTGTAGTCGAATACAGATGAGAGGGTTTTGCTACTGACTTAGCAATTTTCATCTGTATTCGAATACACCTATGTGGTATTCGAACACACCTTTGTATTTTGTCAAAAATATTAATTTTAACACTTTGTAAATGTAATTTTGACTTTTGAAAATACTTTTTATGCATATGCAAAGATGTGAGGTTCTCATTGTATTTGAACTATGGGTTGTATCATTTACCTTTACATAAAACATCTATTATGAGAAGATTATTAATTTATCAATAAGATTTTTGTAGACTTCTTCTTTTTGAGCTTGTTGCTTTGATCATCATCACCATTGGTCTTTTGTATCATCAAAAACATATATTTTACATTCTCCCCCTTTTTGATTATGACAAAACCTTTTGTTGTTGTGGAGAGATTGCATCATACTCCCCCGTAATTTATGCGTACTTCCTTGTTGGATGATCAAATGAATATGTTTGTTGAGGACCTACATTTATGTTTTATAGACAACAAAGTACCATATTTTCTCCCCCTTTTGACATGATAAAAAAGAAGACAAGCAATAATATATAGAAAAAGCCAAGTAATAAAATGGAATAGACACATAATAAGCCAAATAGTGTCACATAATAACCGAGCAGACAACAGATAATATCATAGAATAAACGAGCAAACTACAGAGAATGTCACAGAATCAACGAGTAAATCACAGATAATGTCACATAATCCAATTTAAAAACCAACAGAAAGTTTAACAGCAAAACATTAAAAGGAAAGAAGCGGGACCTAGGAAATAAAACGTAAACTAAGCCTAGGAAACTAAACATGGATTAGTGACGTCCAGGAGGGAGATGGAGATGATCAATTTTGTCTAATAAGATACACATCTCGTGGATCATGCTGCTATGGTTGGTTGCGATGGTGGATTCGATAGCCTGAAAATGAGCATCGACGGAGGTGGTGAATCCGGTGAGGCAGGTCTGGAGGGAGTCAAGTTTGGCCATAACCATGCGATTAGACACATGATCATCATCAGACGCAGTATCTTCGTCGTCATCATCTGCGGAGGCAGCATCAGGTCCAGGAGTGCCGTAAGGAGCAGCAGCAGATGTTTGACCAAGGTCACTCATATGTATGTATTTATGAAGCGGTTCATGCCAAACGATTTTCATGCTTGGAAGGACACTTAAATCGAGCAAATTGTCCTTAGTGATGGTATACAAAACTTCCTCAGAGAAGTCCACCCCGAAGTGTTCGAGAATGCGAGTGACCTCCTTGGCGTACGGCAACCCAACAGCTTCTCTGGATTGAAAAATGACTGATTTAACGAAATAAGCCCAGTTGAGTGGAAGGCCTTCGAACATGTAGTACATGATCTGGAGTTCAAACTCTGAAATTTGGGAGTAGTTACCAGCCTTTGGGACCAAAATGTAACTTAAGAAATAATGGAGCAAACGATAATCAACAGTAAGATTACCAACACCATATCGTTGCTTCGCAAATTTTGAACCTGCTTGAATTCTCTTTTGTTCCATAGTTTGTTTGTCAAATCGAAAAAGAGCCACATAAGCATCATATTTAGGAACACCAGACCATTGACACAAATTGTTAGGACTAGTTTTCTGACCTTCGAAGGGAATATTCAAAATCTCCCTAATGATTTTTGAATCGAGTTCAATAGTTTTTCCCTTAACGCGAGATTTTAGCATTTTTCCATCTCTAGTCAGATTGCAGTAAAAGACCCTACTAAATCGGGATACATAGGACCCTTGTATCCGATAAACTCTTCAACATGTTGAGCTTTAAGTAAAGCAGGAAATTTAAACGCAGAAAAAGAGTCTAAAGTACCGATTTTGGGAATGATAAGCCGCTTATTGGAGTAGATTGTGCGAAACCGAGCAATTTCGTCCGGTGTGTGTAAGAGGCGAGACAAATCCGTGATATTGGTGCTCTTTGTTCTTTTCTTTGAGGGACCCACTGATGCATGCTTAGTTCTTGGCCCTCGTTTGCGTGCGTCCGTGATGCTTGAAGAGGATTTTGACATATTAGAGAGAAAATGGGGTTTTAGGGTTTTGGTTCGTGAAATCTGAATGAAGGAGATGAGGAGAAGTTGATTTTGGTTGAAAGAAGTAAAGAGTTCGTAACCAATCGAAGTAAAGGAGGTTGAAAATTTTTGGAACGGGAGAGGGATGCTTGTATTCGAATACCTAATTTTGAAGGATACGACAAAATATTTGAAGTAGCTTTATATATGACAGAAAAACCCGAAAGTGTATTCGACTACACCTTAATGTATTCGAATACAAATTTTGTCTGGGGAATTTGTATTCGACTACACTGAAATTGTATTCGAATACAAATCTTGAAAAATGTGTATTCGAATACCTAGAATTTGTATTCGGCTACAGTTTCAAATTTTTGGAAACAGAAATGAATTTTTCATATAGAACATACGAAAATAATGCATAGAATCACAAATGAAGAACAAGTATTCAAGAATAATGAATCGTTAAGAACTCAATTCTATCATCCTATCAAGAGAAAAAGTTTCAATTTTTGAAAATTAATGACAAAGTACCTTATTTTAAAGATCATTTTCAGTTAAGATACCAAGTTCTCTTCGAATTTTGTAAAAGGAGTCTTTAGGAAGAGGTTTTTTGAAGATATCCGCTAATTGGTTGTGAGTATCCACAAAGGATACTTCAACATTTCCTTTAAGCACATGATCGCGCAAAAAATGATGACGTATATCAATGTGTTTAGTCCGAGAGTGCATGATTGGATTCTTTGAAATATTGATTGCACTAGTGTTGTCGCATCGTAACGGAATGCATCCGAGATCAAGTCCATAATCATATAGTTGTTGCTTGAGCCATAGAATTTGTGCACAACAACTTCCTGCTGCTATGTATTCGGCTTCAGCAGTACTGAGTGCAACACATGTTTGCTTCTTACATGACCATGATACGAGTCCATTTCCCAAGACATGACAAGTGTCGCTTGTGCTTTTACGGTCTGTTTTACATCCTGCATAATCTGAATCAGAATATCCAACGAGACTACAGATGCTACCTTTCGGATACCATAGTCACACATATATTGTTCCTTTGAAATATTTCATGATTCTTTTGACTTCTACAAGATGCGATTCTTTAGGATCCCCCTGAAATCTTGCACACAAACAGACACTAAACATAATATCTGGCTGACTGGACGTTAGATATAATAGAGATCCAATCATGCCTCGATATTTTGAAATGTCTATAGAAATACCGGATTCATCTTTATCAACATATGTCCCGGAACCCATGGGAGTTGCACTTTCCTTGCAATTTTCCATTTCAAATCTTTTTAGCAGTTCTTTACAATATTTTGCTTGATTGATGAAGATGCCATGCTTGAGTTGTTTGATGTGAAGGCCAAGATAATAGTTTAATTTTCCCATCATGGAAATTTCAAATTCTCCTTGCATCATCAACGAGAATTCTTCACATATGTCATTGTTTGTTGATCCGAATATGATATCGTCAACATAGATTTGGACCAGCAAGGTGTGACCATTATTTCTTTTAATAAATAATGTCTTGTGGACTTTGCCTTTGTCAAATCCTCTTTCACATAGGAAAGCACTCAATCTGTCGTACCAAGCTCTTGGAGCTGGTTTTAGACCATAGAGAGCTTTTCTTAATTTGAAGACATGTGAAGGATTCTTGAAGTCCTCAAAGCCGGGTGGCTGTTTGACATATACTTCTTCATTGATGTATCCATTGAGAAAGGCACTTTTCACATCCATCTGAAATAATTCAAAGTTCATAGAGCAAGTAGGAAACATATTGCTTCTAACCTTGCGACTAGAGCAAATGTTTCGTCAAAATCAATCCCTTCTTCTTGATTATATCCTTGGGCGACCAATCTTGCCTTGTTGCGAACAACTATACCGTTTTCGTCAAGTTTATTTTTAAACACCCATTTTGTACCAATGATGTGTTTATTTCCCGGATTAGGAACAAGTTCCCATACCTTGCTTTTTTCGAATTGGTTAAGTTCTTCTTGCATGGCAAGTATCCATTGATCATCTTTTAGTGCTTCACCAATTTTGGAGGGTTCGATTTGAGAAATGAATGCCATGTTCAAGCACGCATCTTGTAGTTTAAGTCTTGTTGTAACTCCTTTGTTGATATCACCTATAATGTTATCAATTGGGTGATCTCTATGGGTCCTCCATTCCTTAGGAAGATTATCATTTTCCTTTTCAATGTTGACTTCACTTTCTTGACTTGGTTGATCAATTTGATGTTCTTTACTTGTATCACTACTTTCAATGTCATCATCATCATAAGAAATAACTTTGTCCTCTTTCGAGGGGTTAGTTTCATCAAAAGTTACATGCATTGATTCTTCAACGATTAAAGTTCCTTTATTGAAAATTCTAAATGCTTTACTAGATAATGCATAGCCAATAAAAATACCTTCATCTGCTTTTTCATCGAATTTTCCAAGGTTGTCTTTACCGTTGTTTAGCACAAAACACTTGCATCCAAAGATGTGGAAGTGAGAGATATTGGGTTTTCTTCCTTTGTAGAGTTCATAAGGAATTTTCTTAAGAATCGGCCGAATGTTTACTCTATTAGTAACATAGCATGTCGTGTTTACAGCATCTGCCCAAAAGTACTTTGGTAGACTAGAATCGCTTAGCATAGTCCTTGCGAGTTCTACCAAGGATCTGTTCTTTCTCTCAACAACCCCATTTTGTTGAGGTGTTATAGGTGCGGAAAAATTGTGGAAAATTCCATTTTCTTCACGAAATTCTTCAAACAAGGTATTTTGAAATTCTCTTCCATGATCACTTCTAATTGATATAATTTTGGATGATTGTTCATTTTGGACTAGCTTGGCATAGTTTTTAAATGCTTTAAAAGCTTCGTTTTTACTTGCCAAAAATAAGGTCCATGTGAACCTTGAGTAATCATCAACAATCACTAGTCCATATGAATTTCCACCAAGACTTTTGGTTCTTGATGGACCAAACAAATCCATATGTATTAATTGAAGTGGTCTTGTAGTTGATATGACATTTATAGGTTTGAAAGAAGTTTTTGTTTGTTTACCTTTTTGACAAGCGTCACATAACTTATCCTTTACAAATTTCACTTTTGGTAATCCAACAACAAGATCATGCTTGACTAATTTGTTAAAATGATCCATAAGGATATGTGCAATTCTTTTATGCCATAGCCATGCATCATTGTTTTCGCTTACCAAAAGACATTTCATTTTTAAGAATAAATCGTCAAGATTAAGTATAAAAATATTTTTGAAACGCTTACCGATAAGTTGAATTTCATTTGTTGCTGCATTTTGAATGATGCACTCATCTTTGTTGAAGACTATCTTGTATCATTTGTCACATAGCTGGCTAATGCTTATGAGATTATGCTTTAGGCCTTCAACATATAAGACATCTTCAATTGAAGGGGAAGGGGTTGTTCCAACTTTTCCAATACCTAAGATTTTTCCTTTGTTATTATCTCCATAGACTACATATCCTTTTGATTCAAGACTCAAGGCTGAAAATTTTGTTATGTCACCCGTCATATGTTTGAAGCACCCACTATCTAAGTACCACATATTTGAGGTACTTTGTGTGCATACCTACAAAATTGAAATCAAGTTTTATTAGGTACCCAATGTGCTTTGGGTCCTTGATGGTTAACACCTTTCTTAACCCACACGCAATGCCCGTTAGGAACACTAATGTTTCTTACATGACAGACATTAGGTGTGTGACCATGAAGACCACAATAGGAACAAGTAGGAGTAAATTTATGTTTAATAGCATATGTATGAAATTTATTGAGTAATTTTCTCCTTATAATAATGACCTTTTTGTAAAATTGTAATTTTTCCTTGATTGGATTGAGTACCTGCTTTGATAAAAGTGGTCTTATTTGAGCTTGGTTTGTCAAATTTAGAGAATCCAAGACCACTTTTATCGTTTGAGTATCTTTGCATGTTTAGAACATTCTCCAATCCTATTTGTCCTTTTTCATATCGTTCAATTACTCTATTTAATTGAACAATCTTGAATGAAAGGGAATCACATTTATTCCATGTAAAATTCTGCTTTGATTTTTCAGCATTCTTTTCCATAATGTCAACTTTTTCTGGAAGACTTGAGATTTGTCTCTTTTGTGTTGACACTAGTTTAATCAGATTTTTACATTCAATAAGAAGTTCCTTAATGGCGTTTTGAGCATCATTGTATTCTATAATTAATTCACTATTAGTTTTATTATAATGAAGAGAGTTTATGTTACTAACCTCTTCGTCGTCATCTGATTGATGCGATGCCATTAGTGCAACATTAGCGCATTCCTCACTTTCTGTTTCTGATGATGAACTTACTTCGTTATCTTCCCAAGCTATGTATGCTTTCTTGAAGTCTTTCCTTTTACCGGTATTTTTCTTGATAAGGTTTGGACAGTCTGCTTTGATATGTCCTTGTTTTCCGCATTCAAAACACGTGAAGTTTTGGTTTGAGGTAGAGCTATCTTTCTTTCTGAAATTCTTCTTTTTGAAATTTCTGTCATTTTTAAGAAACTTACCGAATTTCTTAACAAGGAAATTAATGTTTTCGTCTTCATCAGAAATTTCGTCTATGACTAGTTCCTTTGATTCGGTCTTTAGAGCAATGTTTTTGTTCTTCTTTTCTTGAGTTTCATTTTGCTCCAATCTTCCAAGTTCAATTTCGTGTTCTTGGAGTTTTCCAAATAATGCAGAAAGTGACATCTTGGATAAGCTTTTCTTTTCTGATATTGCTGTCACCTTTGGTTGCCAAGCCCTTGTTACTGATCTTAATACTTTCAGATTTAGTTAATCGTTGGAGAAAATCTTTCCAAGAGCCGTCAAGTGATTTGTTAAGTGGGAAAATCTTTTCTGCATGTCTAAGATAGATTCTCCGGGATGCATACGAAATAACTCATATTCTTGAGAAAGTGTATTAAGTTTAGATCTTTTTACCTCTACGGTGCCTTCATGGGTTACTTCCAATGTGTCCCATATTTCTTTGGTTGTTTTACAGTGAGATACGCGGAAAAATTCATCCATTCCTAGTGCTGATTGTAGAATGTTTTTAGTCTTTTTATCGAACAACACTTTTCTTTTATCGTCATCGGTCCAGGAATTCTTTATCTTATTTTCTTCTTTGTTGTTGATGACTGTTGTTGGAATGTAAGGACCATTTTCAACAGCATCCCATATGTCGTCTCCTTGTGCTTCAAGATACGCTTGCATATGTATCTTCCAAAAATCATAATGCTCGCCAACGAAGCATGGTGGTTTGTTACTACTGCCACCGTCTCTGAAAACAGGTTGTGCGGAAGCCATGAGTTATTGATCGAGGAGTAAGTTACCTTGAACCTGCTCTGATGCCAATTGTAAGTACATATGTGCACATAAAAGGGGGGGGGTGAATTAGGTGTTTAGGAGTTTTCCTTATTTTCAAAATTTAAGTGATCGATTTTTGCGTTTAAGGATAGTAAGTGAAAGAGTAACTGGCAGTAAGGAAATGAACACAACAGAATTATCCTGGTTCCCCTTATAACCAAGGGTACATCCAGTCCTCTTGCACACCACAATAGATTTCTTCACTATTGTCAGAATATGTACTAGTCCCACCCTAGGACCTTTGCTACAAACTTCTAACAAAATCTTCTAGGATAACACACTATTATCTTAGATAAAACTATTTAAAGAAAGTACAACTTTCTTTTTACAAACACTGTGATTTTGAAAAGAATATAGGAATAAGAAAGAGGTAGAATGATAACAATCCAATATTGCTTCAAGTACTTTGGGAACCTCAGTTAAGGATATGAAAATCATATGCTAGTACTTGAATTTATGAAAAATGACTTTGAGAAAAATTCAGAAAAGTTGGTAAAAGTCTTTAAAGTTGTGTAGTAGGATTGTTGTTGTTGAATATGAAGTTATGATGTATTTATAGTCCATAAACATCTCTTCAGATTCGTGGCTATTGATCCAAGAGGTTTGAGGAACAATTGCAATGATTTAGACTCATTTCAGAACTGAAAAATTGCATTGCTTCCAGTTGTATTCGAATACATGATGTTTGTATTCGAATACAACTCATTGTAACGTTCAGAAAATTCAAAATTTGTCAACGTGTATTCGAATACAAGATGGTGTAGTCGAATACACTTGTATCAATTTTGCCACTGACTTGCTGGTTGTATTCGACTACATCAGGTTGTAGTCGAATACAAATGAGAGGTTTTTGCTACTGACTTAGCAATTTTCATCTGTATTCGAATACACCTTTGTATTTTGTCAAAAATATTAATTTTAACACTTTGTAAATGTAACTTTGACTTTTGAAAATACTTTTTATGCATATGCAAAGATGTGAGGTTCTCATTGTATTTGAACTATGGGTTGTATCATTTACCTTTACATTAAACATCTATTATGAGAAGATTATTAATTTATCAATAAGATTTTTGTAGACTTCTTCTTTTTGAGCTTGTTGCTTTGATCATCATCACCATTGGTCTTTTGTATCATCAAAAACATATATTTTACAAGACCAAAGTCTGGAATTTGGAAAATATTATTTCAATGTCTTCATCTTCTTCCATCTTGAACAACTCATACTTTCTAACTAGTAGGTTGGCTTTTGCTTCTTGAACTTGTTTGATTCCTTCATAAGTCATAATTAGATTATCATAAATGCTCTTTGATGTCTCCTTGTTGGTGCACTTGTCAAACTCCTTGAAAGTGATTGCATTTATCATGAATGTTATGAACTTTTGATGTATCTTATAAATCTTCTTTTGATTAACAATCATCTCCTTTTCTTGGAATTTCAATATCGTATTCTTTTGTTGGTGCAGTATGACCATCTTCAATCAAGTCCCAAAGTTCAAGATCTTGTGAAATCAAAAAACTCCTCAGCATGTGTTTCCCTAAACCTTAACTTTGAAATCTAAAATTACTTAGAAAATATGAGCTTTAGATTTCTTCTTTTTCTGAATAACTTTGGTTTGTAGAATTTATGAGTTTGTTGTTAATTGTTTAGTTCTTTACCCTGAAGTATCTATTTATAGTTAAAATTAAGGCTTCAGTTTACTCCCTTGTGAATTCTGAATCGTATCTTCATTCTAGCTTGGTCAACAAATATTTCTTCCAAATATAATTCTAAAAGATATGTTTTGATAATATGACCCTTAGCTAATTTCTTATTTATGAATCTGATTTGAGCAACTTTTCCAAAAAGATATGATGCATATTTTCTCTAGATTGCATTTTGGGAATTATTTTGTCGAGTTTCTTCTAGAAAGATATTGTGTGTATTTGAATAGATTACGTTTAAAAATTGATTCACTCGAGTCTTCCTTCATACGCTTGATTAGATTTGGGAAGGAACAAATTTGGGCTTGTTTTTGGACCTTCAGAAGTAAGAATACGACTAAATCCAATTCAATATTTTTCTTAATCTGTTATAGTCTTTAACCTTCTATTAGAGTTGTTGGCTTTTATCCATCAGAATCATTGACTTGATTGTTGGAGTCATATGTTTTGTTGCTTTAATAATTAGATTCAGAGGCGGATGCAAAGCTGTGTGACTTAGAATTAGTGGCATGGGCAACTTCACCTTTGTTACATTATCAGAGTCAGTGCAACTTCAAAGTGTGATGTGTATTAGAGGCAGCACTTTCGAACATGTTGCGGTCTTCAGAGTCAGCAGAATATATGCTTCAGATGCATGCTCGAACAATGGCTTCAGACTTCAGAGGCATGCTAAAATATACTATTCATTTGAGGCATGCTGAAGTTAGTGTTCATAAGAGGCATGCTTAAGTTATTGTTCATTAGAGCCTATTGTTACTGTTCATCTTAGGCATCAAATTCTTTAGAGTCACACTAAGTTTTCAGAGGCACGAAACTCTTCAAAGCAGATGCACTTACTCATGCTAACCAGAAGCACGCTTAAGTCTTCAGAGGCAGACATAGAAACATGTTGAACTACTAGAAGCACGCTATCAGAGGTAGATTCGTGAACTTTTCCAGCTCATGGATTTACTTATTTGATTCGTTTCCTCTGACCTTTTTACTTCCTCTGGTGACTTCCTCTTATGGTATCCTTTCGCGGTTTCCTCCAATTTTCTTGTTCTAATTTCTGCATACTTAATGAAACCATTAGTGCAATAAATTATTCTCACGGAGTACTTTTGTTAACATCAAAACTACAAGTGGAAAGCCAACTTTGTTCCAACACCTTTCTGGTATATAAAGATCCTCTTAATAGCTATCAAGTGAGATTCTTTTGGATCGGACTGAAACCTGGAATAGGCACTAAATAAAATGTCAGGTCTAAAACTAGTTAAGCAAATGAGTGACCTAATCATTCCTTTGTAAGTTTTTTGGTTAACCTATTTTCCTGATTCATCTTTGTCATTAGAATAGGTTGGATGCATTGGGGTACTCATGGGCTTGCATTCATCCATCTTGAACTTCTTGAGAAGTTCTTTAGTGTACTTGATCTAATGAATAACACACCATTTTAATTTTGTTGGATTTAAAAATTGGTTAGTGTATCGTACCAAGCTCTTGGTGATTGTTTCAGACCATACAAGGATTTTTTTTAAGTTTAAAACATGGTTTAGAAACTCAGCATTTTCAAAACCTAGAACTTGTCTAACATACGCTTCCTCATTTATATAGCCATTTAAAAATGTGTTTTTCAAATCCAATTGATATAAGTTGATACTATTATATGCAACAAAAGATAATAAAATGCAAATTGCTTCTTACTTTGCCACCAGAGTAAATGTCTCGGTGTAATCTATACATTCATGCTGATTGTAACCTAGAACAAACATCGAGCTTGGTTCCTTATATCTTCTTCTTGCTCGTTCGACTTATTCCTGAATACCCACTTGGTTCCAATGGGCTTCTTTTCCTCTAGTCTGGGTACAAGATCCCAAACGTCATTCCTATTGAATTCGTTAAGCTGTTCTTGCATTTCTAGAATCCATCCATCATCTGATAGGATAGAGGTTGGTTCGATTTTAGAGAGAAAACCAAACAAAGATTTATCTTTTAGAGCATATTTGGTCTTCAGATGATCACTTGTGTTCCCTATAATCAGAGGATCTTGACTTGTTTTGATGTTATCAGTCTCATCCTCTACTATTTTGTTTGTTTCCACTGATGTGATTAATTCCTCTGATTTTCCTGTTTCTTCTAGTTTTCTTAGTTTATCTGGTTTTGTTGGCTCCTCTAGTTTGCTTGTTTCCTCTCAGTTTTGTGGTCATGCAGAATCATCATCTAGCTCAGACTTTTTATTGTCAGGTTGTTTGTCATCAAACTTAACATGGATTGGTTTTTCCACAATCAGAGTCTTCTGCTTGTATATTCTATAGGCTTTAGACCTTTCAAAGTATCCCAAAAGGATGCATTTTTTTGATTGTGAATCAAACTTGTCAAGCTTTTCCTTAGTATTTAAAATATCGCAAACACAACCAAATTTGTGAAGGTAAGAAATGTTGGGCTTATTACTTTCCCACAATTCATAGGGAGTCTTATATAGAATAGGTTTGATAAAAAATTTATTCTGAGTATAACATGCAGTATTAACTGCTTTTACCCATAGGTGTTTTGCAACATTCATCTCATTGATCATAGTGCGTGCCGTTTGTTGAAGTGATAGTTTTTTTCTTTCTACAAATCCACTTTGTTGAGGTGTTCTAGGAGAGGAAAAGTTGTGTAAAATTATGTTCTCTTCACATAAGTTTTCAAATAATTTGTTTTCAAATCACCACCATGATCATTACGAATTGTTGTGAATGCAAGACATTTTTCATTGTGCACTTTATTTATAGAAGGTAGTGAAGACCTTATGTGACTCATCCTTGTGTTTAAGGAATTTAACCCATGTCCATCTAGTATAATGGTCAACAATGACAAATCCATACTTCTTACCAACAATTTTTGCTAGACCAAAAAGATCTATGGGTAAAAGCTCAAAAGGTCTGGTTGTGGAAACAATGTTTTTAGAAGAAAAATCAGTTTTTTAGTTTGTTTTCGTTTTTAGAAAGTCTTACAAAGAACCTCTGATTTATATTTGAGATTAGGCAAGCCTCTAACAAGTTTGAGTTTGTTTAATTTTAAGATTAATCTCAGATTGGCATGGCCTAATCTCTTGTGCCAAATCAAATGTTCCTCGTTCACAGACACAAAACATTTAACCTCTTTTTCTTCTAAGTTAAAAAGATTTATTTTGTAAAGATTGTTTTGCCTCTGACCAATAAAAAGAATAGACCCATCAATTTGACTGATAGCCTTATAGGATTTTTGATCAAAGACAATATCATAACCATTGTCACTTAATTGGCTTATGTTTAATAGGTTATGTTTTACTCTTTTAACAAACATAACATTTTTAACAGAAGAAGAACCTTTACCAATTGAACCATGACCAATTATTCTTCCTTTCTGGTTTCCTTTGAATCCAGTTGTTCCTCCGACCTTTAGAGTGAGGTCTTGGAACATAGATCTTTCTACCGTCATGTGTCGTGAGTAGCCACTATCCAGCAATTGTGTCATGATTGATGTTTTAATTATGTTGCTAAGGACACCTGCAAGAAGAATTATTTTATCTTAAGCATAGGAAAAGATTCACTATTGTGTCCTTTTTTGGAGCATACCACACACACAACCTTAAGGGATATAATATTTTTTTTCTTGTTCTTTACACTCGATTCCTCTTTTTCAAATTTTGCTAACACCATGAATCATTGAGGCTTGCTTACTTCTATCTATGTCGTTTGCAAGAAACTTTTGAAAAGCTAATTCATATTTGACTGAATTACAGATCTTATCCTTTGAGGATTTTGAAATGTTTTTATTTACAGTCACTTCTTCTCTCTTAAGTTTATCAATGTCTTTTATTTTTCAGTAAAATCATTATAGGTTTCTCTTAGAGTTTTGAGTTTTGAAGACACATAATGATTGTTATTTAAAAACTCATTTAAAATAGTTATAAGCTCACTATGAGATAGATATATTAATACCTCGATTTCTTCATCATAGTCTGAATTAGAGTTTGTCTGTATATCAGCCATTAGAGCGTTGTTTGCTAGCTCTTCATCATTAAAGAATTCATAAGAATCATCCCACGTAATCAAACCTTTCTTCTTGGTCTTGGATTCTTTCTTTTGACTTCTTCTTCCAAGTTTCGGACATTCTGCCTTGAAATGTCCTGGTTCCTTGCACTCGAAGCATATGAAGTTTTTCTTGTCAATACCTTTTTCTTTCCTACGGTACTTTCGAAGTCTCTTTGGAGAAAGGATCTCTTCTTCTGCCACATGCGCTTAATCATCCTTGAGATGAAGGATAATTCCTCAACCTCTGAATCTTCATTCTAAACCTCTGAATCATCATCCTTTGATTCTTTAGCCACTTGTAGAGCCTTCTTGTCTTTGGATTTGAGAGCCACTGACTTTTGCTTCATCTTGGGCTCATCCTCTGCTAGTTCAATCTCGTGATATCAGAAGGAACTAATCAGTTCTACCAAACAAAGACTGTTTAGATCCTTGGCTTCTTGGATTGTAGTGATCTTGGGTATCCATTTTCTTGGAAGACTCACAAGAATGTTCTTTACATAATCTGCAGTTGAATAACTTTTCTAAAGCACCCCTAAGGCTGAAACCATAGTTTGAAACCTGGAAAACATTGTCTCGATGTCTTCATCTTCCCCCACTTGAAATAACTCGTACTTTCTGACCAGAAGATTGGCATTGGCTTTTTGCACTTGCTTACTTCCCTCATAGGTCAAAATTAGAGCATCAAATATGCTTTTGGCCATCTCTTTGTTACTGCACTTGTCGAATTCCTTGAATGTGATCACATTCATCATAAAAGTTTTGGCTTTATGATGCATCTTGAATTGCTTTTTCTGATCAACATTCATGTTCTTTCTGGATACTTCAATACCATCATCATTAGTAAGCGCAATGTATCCATCTTCAACCAAATCTCAGAGTTCAAAATATTGAGAAATGAAAAAGCTTCTGAGTATGTCTTTCCAATATTCAAAACGCTCTTTATCAAACAAAGGGGGTATGTTGATGTTTCCTCCAACAACTTTGTCACCAAGGTTAGACATAATAGATTATTAGATCTTTACTAAACACTGCAAAGTGCTCAGGCCTTGAGACCGAGCTCTGATACTAATTGAAGGATGAAAAATACAAGAAAGGGGGGGAGTTAGAATTGTGTTTTACAGTTTTAAAAATGTATTCTATAAACTTAGTAATTAAAAACTCATAATGAATAAATAGAGGAAAGAAGTAAATCACACAGAGATTTTTACTAGTTCACCACCAAACTGGTAGCTATGTCCAGTCTCTTTACCTAGAAGGATTTTCTTCAATAATTCAAATACAGCACTTAACCTCAACCAGTTAAGTCTTCTCAACTTCCAGTTTGTACTTACAAACCGTTGAGGAAAACAATCACTACTAGGCTAAGTTACAAATGAATGAGTTTGGGTTTTTCTGAAAAATCTCTCTTAAGAGGTGGTTTACAATGTAATACTTCCAGATTGTTCTTTCTCAACACTTAGATAAATTTTGAATAATTGCATAATGATGTAGTGTTTGTTGTGTTTCGTGTAATTGTTGTGCATTGTTCTTTAATTCTCAAGTAAGGAAGCATATTCTTTTATAGAGTTTTTCACGGTAAGGTCTGTGTACTTTCTTTTAGAATTACAACTTGTATCTTCATGGGTTTTAGAAATTGAACTGTTGAAGATAAATTTATCCGTTAAGGTCAAAACTTAATCTCACAAATCACTCCTCGTAAATTGAATGAAAACAGAGGAAGCAAAGGATACAAGATCAAAAGATAGTATAATCAAAGCATTGTTTTATAGACCATTGGAGCATGTAGGTTCTGGATGATTATCAGAGGATGCACACATCTTGTCTTCTTAGAGGATTAACTGCCATCGGATCATTTACTTTCATCAGAGCGTTGACTTCTTCAGAGTCATTGACTTTATCAAAAGCGTTAACCTTTTCAGAACGTTGACTTCTTCATGAATGTTGACTGGGCATTGACTTTCTCTAGAGGCGTTGACTTTATTCAAAGGCAGATGAATCAGATGCTTTATGTAGTCATCGAAGGCAGCTCAGTCAGACGCTTGCTTGCATCTTCAAAGGCAACTAAATTAGAAACTTATCATAGGCGTGTATCACTAGACTTAGAGATGTAGAGCATAGAAGCAAAGTCGTGGTGTTCCTTTGTATTGATCTGATAATAAGATGATATAGCATAATATTCTACACAGACAATTGATATTGGAACAACACACTTAATTAAAACATTAGTGCATTAAATTATTCCCACAAAATAGTTTTTGTTATTATCAAAACAAGATAGGGAATTGTTCTTCAATCCATCTTGGTTTTAACAACCTCCACTATAGGAACTTATCTCCACCCGCATGACCACCAACACCCTCGAGATCTCACATGTGAAGTTTCTGTTTTCCTCTTCGATCGAGTAGCCGTCATCGGAGCCTCCACTCTTGCCACCCACCTCCACGATGGCTACAACACCCACAACTCTAGTTATGTGTCGCACACCACTAAAGGCATCATGGATATTTCGTTGTTTGATTTGCTCTACGTCGTTCGATTTATGTTTTTACAATTTGTGGTTGTTGATGTTTTTTGTCTCCCTATGTTTTATTTTGTGTGTTTAAATTATGTTTGTTTTATGTTTGTTTTGCTTACATTTGTTGAAAAGCTTAGCTTCAGTGTTGCTGGATATTTTTACCATAGCTTTTTGTCTACGATCTTATTGGGACAACCTCCATTTTCAATTTTTCGTTTACCTTTCAAATAACTTCTAAACATATGATGAAGTTAGCCAAATTTAAAATTACTTATAGTCGACATATGCATGCAATAGTAAAAAAATGACCATGATAAAATTCAGAGTAAAAAATGCAATTAAATTTAAAAGATATTTTTATTCTAACATAAAAATGTGTGAAGCCTAAAAGAAAGATTTTGTAATTTGGTGCTTTAGCCGCCCCCACTGTACGTTCTGAACTTTAATCAATTGTGTAAAGTGACAGAAGTATAGTATTTGTTTAGTTTAGTTTGTCCATAAAGTTGGAAAAAGTTTAACTTGTCAAAAGTGGGATGATGAATAGTTCCTTTTAGATAATGATGATGGTACACACATCGAGTGGCATTTATTCTTAATGAATTTGGTACACTAAATTTTATAATTCCACCAAGTAATTACATTTTCTTTATATGACAAATCAAGTTGGTTAATATTGTGTTTTATATTCGTTATTTTATTTGGTGAGATTTTTCACCGTTTTATATTTAAAATAACTTTTACCCCAATCGATGTTGTCTTTTATTTTTCATTTTCATTAATTTTTTTTTAGGATACTAATGATTTGTTTTATTGCAGTCCTTTCTTTTTTCTTTTACTTTAATGAGATAATATTGTCCATACTTGTTTTATTAGATTTTTATCTAGTTTTCAAAAAAAAAGAATTTACATTTTTTTAATAAAATTATTAAAATGATGTAAATGATAAGTTGTAATTTTAAGGGTAAATGTGAATTTTATCCTATGATACTTTTGCATTCCAACGTGTGCTTAAAAAAACTATAGTGTTCCAGTCCAAATGAAACAAAGTAACGACAAAATGGGGAGGTCAATAAAGTCATCAAACAAATTATGCACCATTCTTGATAGTTGATACTTTAGAGGATTATAATGTATTTGAATTTTAAAATTCAAATGAGTATTGTGGAGAACGACACTGCAGCCATCAATATAGCACTATCTACCACATTTGGACTATTTGGTGAATGGTTACATTCATGCATCACGGCTAAGATTTTTTTTAATGGCATTAATATTGTGATTATATGTATATTTAAAATTTTCAGTATATTTTAAAACATAAATTTATAAAATGGAACACGTCATTTTCTTTGTGAAAGTTTAATTTATGTAGGAGAATGCTATATACACCCACTAGTTTTTACGAACGAGTATTTTAGTAATATGCGCATTAGGGTGCATGAGTTTGTATCTTCTCAATTCAAATATCTTCTTTAATCTCTTTGAATCTTTTCTATTTCTTTTAGTTTCAATCTTTTTTTCATTTTCTTTTACGGTGAATTGAAAGTTTATATCATATAGATCATGAACATAAAATTTTACACAAATCTAAAATTATTTGATATATTATAGAGACTCATGAAGATTAACAATGTTGAATTAAAAATGCATAAGATGTTATTTTTTGTGTACCTTAATAACATATCAAATGATTCAATATAGAAATGCATAAGATGTTATTTTTTGTGTACCTTAATAACATATCAAATGATTTTAGATTTGTGTAAAATGATATAAACTTTTAATCCAAACAAAAAAAATTGGATAAAAAATGTGAATATCGATTGTATAAAATACTCTTTCATAAAATCTAGTGGATAGATATTAGTATTCCATTGTATAAAAATAAGTAAATATCGATTTTCAAATTACAAACCATATTTTCTTTTGATTATATAAAACTTTGCGTGTTATATCATTAATACAATATGACAATAATTAACAAACGAGTTGGTGAAATTTAATGTTTATAATGTGTTATTAAATTGAGTAATTCTACTTAGAATTACTCCTTGTGTAATGATCCCTCCTATATAACTATAAGTTATTATCTCCATCCTTAAATATAATACAATTTTGAGAATTTTTTTTATACCTTTTTATAAGAATTTCTTTAAATTTTCAATTACATTAAATTCATAATTATTTTTAATCTTTTTCTACAATCAACAATAAATATTATAATAAAAACATATATTAACCATCTCATTCAACCATTTTTTAGTGCCAACAATTATAGTGTTAATTAATTTTATTTTTTTTTGTGAAGGGTTGTATTTCTTGATGCAATAATTCTTGTTGGATGATATTGATGTTATTCTATTTTGTGGATGAAAAGTTTATTTATTCTGATGTCCCGGTCCTTATGCATAGGAATATCTACCTATATCTATCTGATAATTAATGTAAAGTGGATATTATAGTGGAAGCATCCCAATCGATTATAAACTGTTGCCAAAACCTTTAGTAGAAGAGAAGATTATCTAACAAATTTTATTTTAGTTTTAGCCCTGTGATTTTATGAGGAATAGGGTTTTAGTAAGTTATAATTCAGTTTAGAACAAAATAAAGTCTAATTAAAAATTGTTTTAATCAGGATTCAAACTTAAATTCTCTAATAAATTATTAATTTCTAAGTAAACATAGAAAGATACTCACTAAGTACTTATTTTAAATTTGAAAATATTACAATTTAAACTCTCTATTTATTGTGACTATTAATTCCACTTTACTTACCACTTAAACAACATTATATTAAAAAATAAATTATCACAACATAAATTAAAGTGTTTTGTTACTCAGTTTAATCGATTAAAATGACACGCAAACAATTAAGTCGCACTTAATAGATTAGAGCAAAGTCTAATCTATTAAATCAATACGAACTACGGCAAAATCACAACAAATACATCATAATCAAAGTTCTTCGAACTACAATTATTATAGGAGTCTAAGCACAATAAATCTAGCTGAAAAATACAACACATTGATCATGTTATTCGCTATAACAAGCACACACAAAGACTTTAAACTCTATGCAAGAAAAGCAAATGTATTACATGTTTTATGCTTTGCAAAACTCCGTAGTGATTTTATTTAAACAGCAAATGTAAGTGTTCATATTTTAATAAGAATAGTCACCACATCTCTAGAAAAATCTCCATTTTCTTTGAAAGCCATGAAATTATCACAATAGGGAAAATAATAACAATTAATTCAATACTTAAAATATTAAATTGACGAAAGATATTTAAAGAGAGAAAGCTTAAAATTCCTCCATAATTTTATCACTAAATTTTGCATCGATTTTTTTCATCGGTAATTTTTTTTGTTAACGTTTTATTTTATTATTTTAATGGTGATTGTAGATGACCTGTAAATGAAACACCACCAGCAGACATCGAATTTTTAAAACTTTGAGTCCATTATATGAGTCAACTTTAAATAGAGGACAATGTATAATTTAAATATTTGTATTTGGCTAGCCCTTATCTCCATTAATTGGCCTTGCTACACGTCATGTGCTCAAATGTGTAGGTAGGTAATGAAATGTATATGCTAGAATTTTTATTTTTAAATTTAAGGTGAGAAGACGATGTTTTCCTTAAAATAGATAAAATTTTAAATTCATTGAATCTTAACAAAGAAATTTATATATTTTTTTTTTTTTCTGATAGATATTGAACCTACTATTTGTAATTTTTTTTTGTCAAATATTTGCTAGCTGCCAGTAGTAGTACTTAGACTTTTGTTAATCAAAATTCAATTTGATTGCTATAACTATATATATAGTAACATAGTACTATAAGCAAAAAGAAGAAAGAGTAAAGTAGTATTGATATACTAGCTTATTGGAAAACACTTGTCTTTTTTGACCGAAAACGACTAAATGATTTGTTAAGAATGAATAGATTCTTCCTCTACCTAAAGACAATGAATAGATTCACCACCGAAGCTTGTTGTCAAGAACCACATAAAAAAAAGAACCACATAATGCGGCTATAAATTAATATTATTTTTTTGACTAAAAATTAATAATAACAAGTGCTTAATCAAGATGATGTTTTTTTGTTGATAAATTTAATCTAAGATGATGTTAGAAATTGGTGGGTGGAAAAACAAAATATAATAAACAATATTATAGCCCTCTCTGGTCATCATTTAATTTATAGCGACGGTTGTCAACGGGTACGGTAGTGTAGATGCATGCACATTACTTGTGGTGGCACTACCACCAAATATTTTAATTTGTAGATACAATAATTCTTTTTTCGGTACAATTTGTAGATACAATATTATTAGAAAAATTTAAAATAATTATCAAATAATATAATCATAACAAAATTATTTCAATATTTCTTAACATTATTTAAACTTTTGGATTCGTCCTTTACCCTATTTATTTTTCTTTTTAAATTGGTCTTTTATTAAATATTTTAGTTTTTTAAGTTCTTAAGTCTTATAGTTCAACTAACAAGTATCAATATTATTAGGTTGGATACCATAACGAACTCAGGACCTTGAAGTTCTAAGTGAATTTGTGGTGGTATTTATTATCTCTTCTATAGAAAAAAAAAGTTTTTCAATATTTTTATAGACCTTCATTGTTAATACTTTAATATTTATGTTTAATTGCAGTTTTAGTCTATTTATTTTTATCAATTAACGAAATTGGTTCCTCTATTTAACGATCCAATAATTTTTGTCACTCCTTCAGATTTTTTAACTAAAAAATAGTAGTGTAATATAGTTTAAAAGACATGACATATGGTACGATGATGTTGAATGATTAATACCCATGAAAATACAATTAAATCCTCTAAAAACTTCAGTTTAAATTTCTAAAATTATTCTTTGTTGTAAATTAATTAAGAACATATAATTAATTAATGCATCTAATTCTACATCATGACATCATTTGTCACATTATTTAAAATATGTCAAATCACCATTTTTAAGTTAAAAAAAATCTAAGCGAGAAACCAAAACTGTTGAATTTTAAAATAGGTGGGTCAATTTCGCAAGTCGATGACAATAGAGGGAACAAAACTGTAATTAATCATAATACTTATTAACATAGTTGTAGAAAATATTTTATTTAAATCCGTTTTAAATGACATTTAAGTCGGTTTGAAAAGCAATTTAGATTGTCTCGACTTAATATGTGGGATGGACAAACCTTCATTTTTTTTTATCTTTGAAAGTCTAGTGTGCTTTCACATTGGTCCTTGACTCAAAAAAAAAAATCCAAATACATCCTCCATTTTTTGAAACGTCGATCATTTTAGTTTCTAACATTAACTATAGCGTAAGCATAGTTAACCTGCTGACATGGATGTTGTCTTGGCCGATGATGTGTCCCAAACTTAAAGTCACGTGCACGTGTGGGTGATGTAGCCAGAGAATAAAGTGACAGGACCAAAAAAATTTCTCCATTAAAATCCAAAAAATGTAAATTCAAAAGCTTTAGATGAAATCACTAATTTACTCTGTTAACTTATTTTGTTTTTTCATTTTTGTCCCTTAATTCTTCTTTGTTGTATTTCATCCCAAAAAAGTTAATTCTAACTTATGTGTCATTTAAGGTGGGAGAAGTGCAACCAAAGTGAAACAACAAAATAAGTTAAATGATCAATATTGAAAAAAAAAATCCTTTTTATTTTCTTATTCTTCTTCTCCCATTTAGGGTCCAAAATCATTTTTTTTGAATTAATTACCATAGAATTTGCATGCATGGTTCATCATTTGTATTCTCTAGTTGGGTCGATCCGCAACCAAAGTCGGGTTAAACATACTCAGAATAACAATTGTAATTGATTAAATGTATAAAAATACTTTAAATGATAGTGTATATTGATTAAATCCAAAATACATTTAAGTCAAAATAAAGCATTTTTATATTTTCTATTTTAACATTTTACTCTAAGTTTTAATAATACTACATCCGTTATTTTTTAGATTTTTTGTGTGAAATTTGTCCGTATATTAAAAACAAAAAAAAGTAATGTATGTAAATGGATATTTTGTATATAAATTACGAGGACCAAAATCAAAAAATGTTATATTTACAGGGACCAAAAACATATTTAAACCTATAAATATTCTTAAAGTATTCCTTTAGAAAAAATAAATATATCTAATAATTTAAAAAGAAGTACATATCTAAGGATAACATAGTTTTTAGTGAAGAAAATAAATTTAGGGCATTTTGTAAAATTTAAACTTGAGTTTTACGGTTTTAGTTTTAATAAAAATTACTTTTGTAATATTCAAAACTAAATTTTAAGGAAAAACCTTTTGTTACTCAAAATGGCCTACGAATTATAGAGAAAAGGGATGATTTGAATAAAATCCACTCTTTTTTTTTTTTTTTGTAAAATCAATCGCGGAGTCAAAAATAATTTTAAGACATGGTAGACTTGCATATAATTTTTTATTACAAAGATTTTTAAAACAGTGATAGTACTCAATAGTAATATAGATTTATATAAGTAATAGCTTTTGATTGGAAGGTTTGAAAAAGCTTTCTATTCAATGATAGTTATGAAGATTACTAAAACATTCATGTATTGTTTGTTTGCGATGAAAGTGTGAGGAAGGATTGAAGAAAGAGGGAAGGCACAACAATGAGATCGTTGTTCGTTTGGAGTTGGACAAACAAAAAAAGGCAAGGGAATGGAAGGATCTCGGTGGGGCCCATGCTAAGATAATGTCTGCACATAAATGAAAGGAAAGTAATGAGAGTCAACTTTTTTATGTAAAAAGACAATAAAACTTCAATGGAATATTGTTTTTATTTTTTTTCTAAGAAAACAACTCTGTTGGAATACTGTCAAATTATATATTTATTGCACCGGAAAATTAATTAATATACATAAATAAATATACGTCACCAAAAAATAAAGATAATATATATAGAGGGGAAATTAAATTACACTCATAGAATTACATTCATTCAATAACATTGTGTCAGATAAATATTTTTTTAAATCAACTGTTGGATTAAAAATTATTATCACATAGATTATATCTATAAATTTTGATATTTATATAATCATTTATTATGTCATTAAAATACACCAAAATTAATATTATATAAAAAGCTATAATATTATATAAAATTAATATACCTGTGGTCCTTCTATTCTAAAATATAAAATCATATTTTTCCCTTAAAACAACTCATAAAGAAGTAATACATCAAAACACTAAAATGACAAAGAACATAAATAGATATATCATATGTGCGAGTAAAATATATTGTCTGAGACAACAAAACTTTAACTATACAAAAGTAGAAAATACACCGGGGCTATGAGACGTATCAGATTACTGCTCAGACCTTTAAGATATTTTTGACAGACACCTACGCAAAAGTGTTGCTCCAAGAATGATATCCCTCATGGTCACGTCAAAAAAATGGAACATGGACCCACCAACAAAAGTCAATTGTCAAAGTATGACATAGATACAATCGTCCCAAAATAAAATATTACAACCACCAAAAGAGAGGCACTACGACCCTATACACAATCCTAATATGATCATATGACTAATGACTACAGTAACAAGGGTGACCTCCACTTATAAGACATGTCCCCTTTAACGTATTATCCCTATTAGAGGTAAACTCATCATCCTCTCTTGTCATAGAAGGATCAGTCTCCTCAAATGTTAGGTACACCCACAAGATAGGTGGCTTCAGCAGAGTTGGGATCTCAAAGCAACTCTCCACCTCTTGCAATGTCGTCATCCTCCAGCATCGATCCATTGCCCTTCTCTGCAGCTCTCGGTCCAAACACAACACCCCTTACCCGAGTACCAAACTTGAAGGTACAAAGTAGTCAATCCTTTCGTGTGTCAGCCCCAGGTGAAATACTTCAATAGCCCTACTACTAGTCATCACTACTCTCCTTGTGTAAGTAGCCCGACTTGAGATAGGGTTGTATGTTCGGAATTTCAAACCCTCCTCGAGGGGCATAAATAAAAAAAAGAACAACCTCAACACATGCTAATACTATTTACCAAGGTGTAGTCTCAACGCAAACTAGCACAGTTTACTATGGTGCTGCCTCAACACAGACTAACACTACTTAATAATCCTCCTAAGGATAAGGTGGACCATCAACGCCTAGAACCACCCTATGGTCAATCACGATCACCACTAACTATGAATTGCATGAGCATACTTTGACTCTTTCACAATAATTATTTTGTAAATGCAGCTATTAAAAAATTCTACTTTTAATACTCATTCAACACTAATAATTTTTTGACAGTTTTTCAAAGAAAATACTCATGACATGTTATCATCAAGAAATTCATAAAATATATAGTAAACACATATTATCATTATGAATACATAATAACATCAACAACATGTATCACAAATTCAAACATCAGTCACACAAATAGGTCCTTATATGCAAACTAAAAATTTGGAAGGAGCCCTTACCTTGCAAATGTCCAAAATTACAAGCATCCATCCCTCTAAAATCTCTGGCACCTTAAATTAAGAATCATCTTAAGTTAAAACCAACACTCAAAACTTTAAGATATAAGCCTAATCCAACTATTACTCTGAAATATATTCTAGGGTAGGGGTGTCCATGGGTGCAGGTCGACCCGCCAACCCAACCACTCAACCCAACCCAACCTGAATTTTACCCATACTCGGTCACTTTCGGGTTAGACCCGACCCAACCGGTTGAAACCCGCTTATATTTGGTTTAGGTAACGGGTTCAACAATTTGAACCCGTAGACCCGACCTAGTGACTAGTTATGTTTTTTTTTTTTTAATTTTACTTGGCAGCCCAATAGGGTTTCATTATTCCACACTTCTTCTTCTGTTCCAACTGCCCCTTCCCCATAGGGTTTCATTAGTCGACACTACTTCTTCTTCTTCTGTTCTAGCTGCCCTTTCCCCCTAGGGGTTCATACTTTAGTCCACAATTCTTCTTCTTCTTCCAGGCTCCAGCCGCGCCCACCTTTTTACAACCCAAAACCCAACCGTCGAAGGCACCACGCAACCCCGTCATTGACACCGGTCACGCAAATAGTCGAATAGAGTTAGTTCTCATTTTCGTCTCTTCTTTTTGTTTCCCCTCTTTGTTTCTTTTTTTCCATTTTTGTTCTTGGTTTCTATTTATTATGATTGTTGTTTTTATTAATGTTCTTGGTTTCTATTTTTTATGATTGTTGTTTTTATTACTCGTCTTGGTTTCTATTTTTGTGGATTAAGTATAGTTGCAAGATGTTAATGGTAGTTTCCCAAGACTTGTAATATATTGTTCATGGAATCATGCAATAGTACATTATATCATTGAACATGTTATATTTGATCTTTTAATTTTTTGATGATGTGTGAATCTGGGCTTCTTTGTTTTGGAGGATTGATGGATTTGGCTTGAGTACATTGCACCATGATAAAATTATAATTATGTTTTCCCCCTAAACCCTATATCTGTCTAGTACTTGTAAAAACGAGCATCGGTGTTCTTTTGGAACTAGAAGATGAAAATCAACACGATGTGGTACAATTTGATGATTTGGTCTTATGCAATTTATTTTAATCTTTGTTTCTTTCTGTTTTGTTACAAGCGAAAAAGGGTATGAACTGAGGAAACAAATAAGTCGAAGCATGTGGAGTTGGAGATTAAAGTTTGTTAATTCGTGAAGTCTCTATTTAATTGTATATAACAACAATGATTTTAACGCATTTATGCAAACAAACATCATACAAAAAACAGACGTCATACATCTAATGTAGTATAAAGTTGAACCATTTTTCTGCAAACGAAAAGGTTTATTGGATGGTTTAAATAGTTTTAGTTTTACACTCGCCGTTAGTCATTGTGTGATCACCATAACATGGATTTAACATTAGAGAAGAGTATTTTATTGTGTACTTTATTTTGGTATAATATATTTATACTTTCAAATTAAGAAAAAAAATTGAATATCACTATTTGTTTTTATGAATACTTTAGATTTGTGTTTTAGATTTGTTCTTGTTTCTATTACTGTTTGTTCATACTTATTATAATTTATTTTTGAATATTTCTAATTTTCCTTCCTTTAATTGCTTTAGATTTTTGTTTGCTTATTTTAGGTTCAGTTTGAAATTTTCTAATTATATTATTGTATAGATTTGAGACAAATGGAACGAGTACAAGAAACTCTTAATCAATTTGCTCCACAAGAACAAGAAGTTTCATCACAACAAGCGCAAGATTTAGGCTTCTTACCATTGCCACCAACTCAAGCAAATGAGTTACCCAAAAGAAAACCTCATAAAGACTCTTCTATTGCTTAGTTAGATTTTAGTAAAGGAAATGATACAGGTACATGTAAGTATTGTGGGCAACTGTACGTAGCAAATAGTTCTTGTCATGGAACCACTAACTTGCTTAAACATATAAATAAGTGCTTGAAAAATCCAAATAGGCAAGTTGATAAGAAACAGAAGACAATTGTTCTTGGAAAGAAAAATGATGATGACCGTAATAATGTTAGTTTTAAACTTGTTGAATTTAATCAAGAGAGAACTAGAACAACACTTGCAAAGATGGTAATTATTGATGAACTCCCTTTTAAATATGTTGAAAATGAAGGGTTCAAGAAATTCATGAGTGAGGCTCAAACTAAATTTAAAATTCCTTTTCGTGTTACCGTTGCTAGAGATTTCTTGCAATTGTATTTTGATGAGAAGGAAAAGTTGAAAAGTATGTTATCTGCAAATATACTAATTGTGTCTTTAACGACTGATACTTTGACATCGATCCAAAATATGGATTATATGTATGTAACAACTCATTATATTGAGGATGAGTGGGATTTGGAGAAGAGGATATTACGTTTTGGTTTAATTTCCAACCACAAAGTTGAAACCATAGGGATAACTTTAGAAAATTGCGTGAAAGAGTGGGGGATTAGGTCTCTTTGTTGTCTTACTGTTGAAAATGCAAGTGCTAACAACTTAGCTATTGCATATTTAAATAGAGGCATGACTGTTTGGAAAGGTCGTACTTTATTTAATGGGGAGTACTTACATATGAGATGTAGTGCACATGTATTGAACTTGATTATCACCAATGGCTTGAAGGAAATTAACTCATCAATTGCTATAATAAGGGTTGCATGTAAGTTTTTCAAGTCTTCTCCTAGTAGGTTGGTTACTTTTAAGAAGTGTGCAAAAGTTGTGAATGCATGTTCTAAAGCAATGGTAACACTTGATGTACAAACTAGGTGGAACTCTACCTTTTTTATGTTGGATATTGTTGAACACTATGAGCATGCATTTTATCGTTTAGAACATGTTGATGTGGCATTTGTGTCTAATGGTAGTGAGATAAGAGGATGTCCTAATGAAACTGATTGTGAATGTTCTTGTGTTTTTGTGAAGTTTTTGAAAACTTTCTATGAAAGGACCCCTTCTTTTTCTGAGTCATTATATGTTACAGCCAACTCTTTTTTTTAAGCAGTTGATTGAAATTGAGAAAACATTGACTAAATGGAAGAATAAAGAGGATGCTGTTTTGAAAAAGATGACTGTAAATATGCAAGTAAAATTCAACAAATATTGGGACAGTTGTGAGATAGATTTTCTTTTGTTTGTTGTTGTTTTTCTTGATCCTCGTTATCAGCTTGAGTATATTGGGTTTTTTTTAAAAAGAATGTATGTCATTGATAAGTCTAATTATATGATGGAAAAACTAAAAAATCTCATCGGTAAATTGATTGAACACTATAATAATCCCATTACTAATGAAGCTAGTTATTCTAGTACCTCGAATCTCAACATGCACTCACAGTCTAACATTGAAAATGAGGATGAGGGTGATTGAGAAAAAAATTTTAGATCGAACATGAAGAAAAAATAAGGCGAGTTGCAAAAAAGTGAGTTGGATAGATATTTAGATGATGGTGTTGAAGAGGACTCCCCTATATTTGACATACTTAAATGGTGGAAAGGAAAAACAAATAAATACCCCGTTCTTTCTCTCATAACTAGAGAAATTTTTGATATTCCAGTATCTACAGTATCATCTGAGTCAGTGTTTAGAACAGGAGGTCGAATACTTGATTCATTTCGTAGTTCATTTAATGCCACTACTATTGAAGCTTTGATTTGTATCCAAAATTGGATCATTTCTCCTAAGAAAATTGATTTAGCAACTGAGTTGGTTGAAGTACAAAAGATTGATTCGGGTACAAATGTTTTATTTTAACTTTCGAATTGATTTTCCTTTATTTTTGTTTATTCTTTTAATCATTTGGTGTGCTAATGAGATTGTGTATTGTATTTAAAATGTTAGAGTTGTCTGGATTAGTTTCAATTGATGTTGGGGTGACTGCTATTGATCCTAATACAATCACTGTTACATCTTAAGGTACTTGTTATTGCTTTGTTTCATGCATATGTTACTTATTTATTATTTCTCCTTCTTTATCTCCTCACTTTTATTATTGATATTTGTTTTTGAAGATTACTAATTGTTCCCTTCCATAATTTTTGAGGAACTTGTTAAGTGCTTTGACTTGTTGGACTTGAAGTTGGCATTGCTTAGAATTGATGAATTTGAATATTTTATTGATTTATTGTTGACTTTACCTTTGTATTTGAAACTTGTTGAATTTATTTATGTATTTGAAGATTGTTGGATTTATTTTTTGTGGGAGATTGTTGGACTTTATAAGAATTGAATGATGTGATTGAAATTTTATGGTTTTTGAGACATTCAAGTATTGAATGTATTTTCATTCCATTAAATCGTTATTGTTGCTACCAGTGCTTCTCCCGTAAAATAGAAAACATGTTACTATTTATGTATAATCTGCCAACCCAACACAACCCTCTATTGATCGAGTCATGTCGGTTTGGGTTAAATGAAAAAATACAGATTTAAAACTCAAGCCAACCCAACGATAATTGATCGGTCTGGGTATCAGATTTTATAAAAACTAGCCCAACTCAACCCGCGTGCACCCAGTTCTAGGGTTTTCCCACTTTATTCACTAAAATGTTTTATTTCAAAAATAAATTCAAGACTTTAACCTTCGTAAAAAGTTTTCTAACTCAAATCCTTTTCATTTTTAGTAAATCAACAAACTCGTTTTCTTTTAAAGAAATCACTTGTCATAATTATTTTTCCAAACTTTTTCTTAAGACTTTTTCCACATAACCTCAAATATCTTCAACTCTTACTCACAACACAAACACTAGTAAAAATTTTCCAATGTTCCAACTTCAATATTTTTTGTTACATTTTCAAAACCCTAAAATTTTCAACAACACTTTAAACAAAAACTCTTTAAGTTTTCAACCCTTTTATTTTTATATCCAAGATCACAACCTTTATGTACACAAATTTTTTTTTGAAATTCCAAACCCTAAACCTCATAACATGGTTAATTTTTTTTAAAATGTTCAAAATCAAAACTTTCTTTTAGATCCAGTTTTACAACCAATGGATCTAAAACAATAACAAAGAGCCCACAACTTTTAAACATATTTTTTATTTTGAAGAAACAAAAAAAATTCTCAAAAAAAAAAATTCCTTTGAGAGTTAGTGTCAAAAGGTAAAGATCTATAACATTTGTGAAAAAAAAATTAACTACTCAACTTTACAAAAGATGAGAAAAAGAGATTTGTTTTTCTACTTACCAAAGTTTTCAAACAACACTCCAAGAGAGTAATACCATTTTACTTCAAAGATCCAATGCCAAACTCTTTATTATCTAAGTGGAAGAAGTTATTGTTCTTCCCATACTTAAGAAATTTTTTTATGCTTTGAGAGAAGAAGAAGATGAGTTCGGCCAAGGAAGAGGAAAATGAGAGTGAGTTTTTGTCTTTTCTATTTTAAAGGCAAGCCAAAAAAAAAATCCTATCGTTTGATTGTTATGGTTAAATCTAAGTCACTTGATTTGTTTGATAAAATCCTAGCCACTCATTCCTTAGTAAGTGGTAAAAATATCTAAATATTTTGTTAAATCCATCATTACACCATCTAATCACTCATACACACATCATATCACTCACTTCTAGTTCTATTTTAGTAAAAATGTGTACTCTCTTTACAATCCAATTGACATATGAATTTAACAGTAACGCATGACGTATTAAAATATTTGTCGATCACAAATTCTTTGTAATTTGATTAAATTATTCTCATATGAATAAATTTAATCCGGTCTTCAAAAATATGTTTATGAATATATTATTAATAACCCTCTCAAGAACTAGGGCGGAAATGTTTGTCGCAAACATAACTGTTTTAAAATTTTGCAAACGATAAAACTATATACTATGTTTAAAATCTGTAAAAAAAAAAAAAATTGTTTATGGTTTCTACCATATTTACACACATGGCAAGTAAAAATATTTCACTCAAGAAATTATAATTTTGGTACTTAATTTCGTAAAATAAAAATGTCATTAATAGACTCAACAACACATTTAGTACAACGTACAACAAAATTACAGAAATTAGGGTTTTGGAAGCTACGGTCTTACAATCCAAAACATAATTTTGTATATTCTTAATCTTTCTAACATAGAAAATAGAACATAAACTTTGCACCTCCAAAGCTCCAATTAACAAAATCGATAAAGAAAAAAATTTATAGAAATTAAATGAGTAAAGGGTAAAAGAAAACACACGATTTATACTAGTTCCTTTACTTCATCTTCACATATAGAGAACATTCAATCTTCATCCAAAAAGTAAGAGTTTCTTTCTTTATTATCGATTCAAACATTTACAAAGTTAGCCGGTAGTTGTTACAACATGCACACCAATTCCTTCTTCCCTAAACGCTCTTAAGACCAGAAAATTTTAAACAATCCTCCACATAAATTTAAACGTCTATCTTCAAGAAGAAGACACCTCGTCAGACAAAACTGAAGATATCCCATTATCAGACAAATCTAAACCCTTATCTTCTAGCCAAAACTGATGATATTCCTCCTTCAACCCTTCAACACAACATCAATCGATATCCCCTTGATGATTTGTGTCTATAGCATTCACCCCAACACATATATCACCTCTACGTTGTTTTTCGCATAAAGCTTTGATTGCAAACTCGAGTTGAATTAGAAAGAGTGTTCAATCTAAGATTATGATCTTAGATGCATGAAATTTTTGGAATGAGTGATAGTATTCGTTAACGTTTCAAAGGGTTCAAAAGAGTATTTATATGATACCTTACAATTGACCAAAAACTAATGTTTCCTAACTAAAATAACAACTTTTGCAACTATCAAATTTGAAGGTACTGGAAAACACAAGAAATGGGGTGTTTCAATTGTGTTATGTTATTTTTAAATTATACTCTGATTTCTTTGCAAAAATACTTTCTTTATCAAAACATTCAACTTGCTCTTTTGAATCAGGTTTAGTGATAATAAAGTTGAATCATAAAGAACTAAGATTAAGGAAATACAGAAAAAAGAAGACACATATTTTTATCCTAGTTCACAACACAATAGTTGCTACATCTAGTACTCCCCTTACAGAGAGATTTTGCCTTAGTATCATTGAGGACTTAATCCACTATTTTAACAATATCATACAAGTATTATTTACTCTGCCTCTTTAGGCTTTGATTATTCTTTCTCCAGCCTCTCCAGACTGTTGTCGTCAGAACCATTCTTCAACATTCAGGAAAACTACCTTTGAGGTTCATAAGTGTTGTTGGAACTAACGGGTTGATTTACATTAGATCAAGTTTGTATCTAAATTGACACAAAGTTTGTTTCTAGGATTCTAACTCTCATTGAGAGGATGTTACATATTCAATCCTATATTTGTTCAAGTGTGTGAAAACACTTGACTAATTTACATCAATTCTAATAACTCTCTATTGAGAGGATGTTTCATTCATGCCTTTGTTGATGTGTTTTTCTTTTAAAATGTTGCAAGTTGTTATCCCTACTTTTTAGCTCATAATGCATGTTCTTTTATAGAAGCAGTTACATCATTGCCTTTGTCCCTAAAGGGATGGCTAAATGTCCTTCAAGGAATGGCCTTGTGTCCTTCATGGTATGGCCTTGTGTCCTTCAGCATGGTTTTTCATTTGAATTCAACAATAGATTCGTTGAGAATAATTCTAACCGTTGAGCATAAACTGAAACTTAGAATTTCTTTAAGTATCTTGATTTCAGTTTGGCTGAAGCAAAATGTTCTTGATCAGAGGCACAAAACAATCAGAAGCAGAAGTACTTGATCAGAGACACAAAATAACCAGAAGCATAATTTCTTTACAAGAGGCAAGAACACCAGAATCATGATTTCTTGACCAGAGGCAAGAACATTAGAAGCGTGATTTCTTAACTAGAGGGAGGAACACCAGAATCATGATTTCTTGACCAGAAGTATGATTTCTTAACCAGAAGCAGGTTTACTTGACCAAAGGCAAGAACCTTAGAAGCATGATTTCTTGACCACAGGCAATGACCAGAAGTAGTATTAATTGACCAGAAGCAGTGTTGATAATTAGAGGCAGTTAATCAAAGGCAATGCTGATAATCAGAGGCAATGCATTCCTTGTCTGCATCAGATATTTTCCTCTTATCAAAGCGTTGGATTTTATCAGAGGCATTGACTTTGTCAGAGTGTTGACTTTTATCAAAGTCATTGACTTTTCCAACACTGACTTTTTACCAATGATGTTGACTTTTTTAAACGTTGACTTTTCTATGGTGTTGACATTTCCAAATCGTTGACTTCCACAAGAGGCAACTTATCCAAATTATCCAAAGTAGAGGAAGTTAGACACTTGCTTCATCTCAAGAGGCAATTTATCAAAGACAACTGGTCAGAGGTAGACTCAGCAAAGTCTTGCTTGTTTCATCAGAGGCAGACTTAGCAGATTCTGGATTTCTTCATTAGATGCAGACTTAGAAGAGTCAAGTTCTCTTCATCAAAGGCAAACTTAGCAGAGTCTGGTTTTCTTCATCAAAGGCAGACTTAGCATAATCTAGTTTTTTGCATCAGAGGCAGACTTTAGTAGAGCTGAATTAGAGGCAAAGGTAGAAGAATTCTTGTTACGTTTGTCAGAATCTAAGGCAAAAGAATTCTTGTTACACTTATCAGAATCAGAGTTATAAGAATTCTTGTTACGCTTGTGTATCAGAGGCGTAGAAACATTATCTAGCTGGGTTTATCATAGGCAACCGAGGTACTACGTTGCTCGCATCCAAAGTCAACTTTATAACAACATGGGCGCGTGTCACCAAACTTTACATTGTCAAGCTAAAGCAAATTATTGGTTTCTTTTGCCATCGTCTAGTCATCAAACGATATACCTTATATAGTGAGACATGCTTTGTTGCGCTTGTTTCCGTAGTATTTCTTTACGTTTTTGCTCCAATAGCAGATCTCTAAAGTACTTGTAATCTAGGCTACTTTGAATAGTTATTAACACAAATTTTTGCTTTAATCTGCACACTTACCATATATAGTTAGGGGATAATTGTTCTTTATTTATATGTATTTTTTTATCATCAAAACATTAACCAGAAGATGGTATTTAAAAATATTTTTCACTAACAATATTTGTCATAAAACTGTCAAAAACTAACTTTGCATGCCTTGTGAGTCGATTCACACAAGTTGTGAGTCAACTCACACGTTCCTTGAAAACCAATTATTAAAATTGCAGCAGTGTGAGTCGATTCACACAATGATGAATCAACTCACAAAACTCCATATTTTGGTGTGAGTCAATTCACAAGACCTGTGATTTGATTCACATGGTCTCCAACATCAAAATTGAGTTTTGGACCTCTGTAAGTCATTCGTAGTCAAAAATCACTTATGAATTATTCTTAATGCATTTCAAAGTGTGCTAATATGATATGAACATGCAACAAAGTTTATGCAAGCTAAAATATAGTTTTTCATTCCGATTAAAATTAGTTTCGGGAATGGTTGAGAAAAGAGAATCAACAAAGGCATACGCACCATCTAATCTAAATAAACCTAATTTAGACATCACTCAAAATACTAAGTCTAATATAAGTTTTAAGAGAGTCTTACACTTTTTCCATTTAGGTGTTTTATAATATTAGTTAAATAACCAAGTGATTGGACTTATGTGGTTAATGAGCTTCAATTAGGCTTCGTTTGATATTTTAAAATGAGCATAATAGAGGAGATCAGAATAGAGTGGAGTGGAGCGGAATTAAATAAAACATCCGTTCAATTGTTTGGATATTTTAGGATGAAATGAATGATAAAAAGTTATTCCATCTTATACCTCCCAACTTAGAGGGAAACAAAAGTGATGTTAAGTGATGGAATTGGATGGAATGCATTCCATCATGTTCCGCTTCATTCCATCTTCTTTTTAGCAATTCAAACAATGAAACATTAATTTATTTCATTTCATACCATCAATCCAAACATAACCTTAAGGGCAAATCGTTCGGGAGAACTTGAGTTTGAATTTTGGTTAGAATAGATCGTCTTCATACTTTACTTCCTCTCGACCGAAGACTAAATTATCAAAGTTTTATTCCTTTGAAAATTAGAGTATTAAATAAATATATTAGTTAAATTGATAACGCTTAAATTTTGTACATAACCGTCATTAAGTTGTCTAAACAAATTATTTCTAGTTAGTTATTTTGAAATACATAGATAGCCAAGAATACAACATCCTCTCAGAAAAAATGAATGATGGAATCCTAGCTTAAAATTTCAAACGTAAAGTCAATATCATCCCTCCACATTTTATGAATTTTTAAACCAAGAGTCACAAAAAGGAAAAAAAATAAAAGTGTCCAATAGATGAAAAGAAATAAAAAGACCTTAGATTATTTAATAATTAATATAATTAAGTAGATTAAAATTTTAAATTTAATGAGTCGCAAAAAGGTAGAAACGAAAGTATCCAGATAGATGACAAGTGACAAAACAAACTTAAATATTTATTAATTAATTAGTAATACAATAGAAGTAATAGATAGATAAATATTGTTGATACTTATCCCACGCTTGAATCCGTCACATTAGTAATATTATTATCATTTTTAAATTTTATATATATGTACATCATATTTTCAAATATTCTTTTTGTTTTATACAACTACTAGCAAGAAACCCATGATGTTACACGGGCGGTGCATCGTTGATATTTTATAAATATCCCGTTCAATTTTAAATACAAAATTTTATTTTATATATTAATAACAAATATTTGTTCTATATTTTTTTACATTTATCAATAACACATATTTGTCTCATGATTTTGTATGTGCCAATAAAAAACATTTGTCCTATTGTTTTTTTAACATTTATCAGTGTTAAATATTTGTCTAATATATACTTTTAGGGTTTATAGTGCTTTTGGTCTCGGTAACATAGGACTAATCTAGTTTTTGTCTTTTAGATTTTATCCCTTGTAATTTTATATTCCTTCAGTTTTGGTCGTTAGTGACATCTAATCATTCAAAAACCATAATATGACATATTAAATCAACAATCTTTCATGACGTCGCATTTGAATCATCATTTTTTATAAAAGAATTAAAAATAAAAACATTCATAATTATAAAATAAATTAAATTTTTATGTAAAAGATAAAAAAGAAAATACATGTATTTTTCATTTTCCTTCCTTCTTCGATCTTCAAATCCAAAATCCTCAATTTCTCTCCATAAATCCCTAAAGCATTTATCGTATTTAGAACATCAAAATACTTATCATCTACTGCTATGTGTTTTGTGACATTTAATTTTCTTTTTAGTTGTTGAATCTCCGATGTTAGATTGTGTTTCAGATTAATTATTAATGGTTCTATTTAAATATTTTGTCAAAAAATGATGATTTAGATCTCATCTCATTAAAAAATGTTGACTCAATATGCCATATCATCTTTTTAGGATGGTTAGATACCACCAAAGACTAAAAGTGAATGAATATGAAATTACACGGATGAAATATAATAAAATAACCCTTTTGTTATGTATCAATAGAAAATATTGTTCGGTCATCTTTTATATATTTTACTTACAAATATTTGTCTCGTGTTCTTTATGCATCGTTTATAAATATTTATCATATTTTTTTTAATATTTATCAATGTCAAATATTTGTCTCGTGTTTTTTTTATGTATTAGTGGTAAATATGTCTTCCGTGATTTTTATATTTATAACTAACAAATATGTGGCTCGTATTTTTTTATGCATCAACTATAAATATTTATCTCATGTTATTTTAATATTTGTTCCATATTTTTTTATATATTAATAACAAATATTTTTTTTGTGATTTATAGTTATTTATCTGAAAATATTTATCTTGTATTATCTTATACAATAGTTATAAATGTTTGTCTCATATTTTTTCTTACAAATATTTCATTCATATTT
>JBBPBQ010020323.1:17614413-17631662 GCA_037974755.1 Cicer yamashitae
AAACCACTCATTTTTTTGTTTGTAAAATAAACACTTTATTTAATGAATTAAATTATTATTTTTATCCCTCATGTCCTTGAAATGGTTAAAATTTAGGAGGGTAATGTTGATTTTTTATCCTGTATATTTTTATATTTATTTATCTGAAAAAAATATTTATTCTGTGTTTTTTATGTAATAGTTATAAATATTTATCTCTCTTTTTTTTAGTACCTATTATGGTAGAATATTCATGTGGTATTTTATCAGATTTTGCATGTGTGATACATGTTTCCTCTATTTCTCCTAGCAAAATTATTTGCATTGCAATTGCTAAAAGCCACTTTATTTTTCAATTAATTCTTAAATTCTATAAACCACTCCTTTTTTCCTTAAAAAAATTATTTTTTGGTAAAAACATACTTTATTTAATGAATAAAATTTTCATTTTTGTCTCTCATATTCTTGCAATGATTAAAATTTAGGAGGATAATGTTGGCTTTTTGATAGTGTTTTACTATTTTTATATTGATATTGGACTCGTTTATTTAAAATTTTAAAAATATGATTTTTATTTTATATTTTTAAAAATGATTCATTTGAGAATTTATTTATAAATAGTAGAAGTTGTACTAAACTTATTTGTTACTAATTAAAAAAATAATTTTGACATTCAATAATTTAAATATTCATTATTAGATATTTTAACATGATAAAAATCACATTTTTTTAAATGTATCTTTTAAAAATGATTTTAATGAACTTTGCAAAATAATTTTTTATTTTAATCATTTTTTAAATTTTACTATTCAAATTTTTTTTTAACAAACAGATGAAATACTTGAAATGATATTTTAAAATAAATTATTTAACATAATTTTTCATTTGAACTTTTATTTTTAAAATTTTTATAAAAAATGTTATAATTTTTTTTTTTCAAAATCTTAAGGAAACTTGATTGATTTCATTTTAGAGGAGGGAGCATAGTTGAATTTGTAATATTTGGCATGAACATTTCTTTCACGTTTAACATATGCAAGTGTTGTATGTTTAAGTCAAACTAAAATGACCACTTTATATAGTTACATAGCTGAAAGTGGCAAGATACTTCGAAGAACTTAGCTAGCATTAGTAGCATGAGTGTTAAAAGTGTGTATTCTAGGAAATAGCATAAAGAAACACGTGTCTTACATTTTTGTGTTGTTATAGACATTAATTTGTGGCATTCCTATTCATCATGTCTTTTCTATTAAGCTCATGATGATGAACGAATACTTTATATTTCCTGTCGAATTGACGTCAGCAGCGATCGCAATAATTATATTATCTCTTATTTTAAATATGAGAAAAAATTAAATTAATAAAAGTTAATATATATAATTTATATGTGTTGTTTGTATTGATATTTTAATTTATATTAATAAATGCATATTTTAAAACACAAATAGGAAGAAAACTAATATTTTTATAAAACATAAAAATGGTAAGAGTTATTGACTTTTTGTTTAATTTTTACTACAATTGAAAAACAATACTCTAGTGGTAAATGCATTTTTAATTGCCCATTTTTTCTAATATATACTGCTACATGTCATTTATTTTCAAGGACGACGAACAAAACCTTTGTGCCAAATAAATTTTTATAATGGATTAACAATGAAGGAATTCATAACTAAAATATAATAAAATGATATAATAGAGATAAAATTTAGAGTGACATTTTGAACCGTTTTAGTAAATCAAAATTACATTGGAAAGGATTTGAAGGAATTTATGGCATGTCACTAACACATACTCCGATAATAGATACTAATAAGATTACATAATAAAAATTAAATTATTTTGCATGAAAGATTTGCTAGCGTATACCAGTTTATTTTTTAGAAGGAGTACGTTAACAAGATATAACCGAAAAACACTTAAAGGTGTATGTTGCTAAAACACCCTTTTTAAAAAACGAGTGTAGATTAGTAACTTCCACGTACTATTGCTACAATACACACATTACTTTTTTAGAATGAGTATGTTAGCAAGTCATAGCTAAAAAATTATTTTATACATCCTAAGATGTATGTTGCTAAAATTCGCATTCATAAAAATTAGTAGGTGTATTCTAGCATTTTCTTTCTCACACACACATATATATATATATATACACACACCAAAACAATTTTTTTCAATTAACACTTTGAGTTCGATTGTTCTTCTCATTCTCATTTACAAAGGCCTTTGTAAATAGTGAAACAAACTTCAAGGATTAATTTATTTTTCCATGTGGGGAATATGTTTCTTTGTGTCTGACTACAAGGATTAATTATTTTCTCCATGGTAACTAATTTTCTTTTTGTAGTTTGAGTCAAAGGAGAAACGATTCTCTTTCAGTTGAGATTCCACTTGTAAATATGCAAATTGTCCACAAATTATTTTTCAGTTGTGTACTTTTGTTGACTCATTGTTCACCAATCTAACGAACTGTTTCTGAAAAGTGTGCACTCAAATGGTATTTTACGACTTTATAGTTTATGATTGAATCAAAAAATACTACATTGTAATTTCTTTGTTTATTGTATTAAGAAGTTACTATATGGCGATTTACTTCTATTGTTATACATGTTAATTTTGAAATTTATGTGTTCAATAATTATTGTATTTAAAATGAAATATAATATTCGGTAATACATATATATTGTTGTTTTTAGACACAAAATTAAAATCAACAACTACAACTTTTATATTAACCTAAAATTTAATCTAAAAAAATAAAATTTACCAAGAAATCAACAAATTCATAATAAACAAGTTGATCTTCATCTTTTCGCTCAACATCTTTTTCTTCATTTTGACAATTTTCTTTGAACCATATTCATTATCAAATTATTTCATTAAATCATTGCCAAATTTGCTTCATAAAAACCTTCATCATTCCACATGTATTGCAACCACTATCAACATTTAATGGAATTGTATTTCTTTCAATTACAATGTCTATTTGATCATCCCAAATAAACAACTCAGAACTATCATTCCTTTGCATATAATAAAGAACAATAATCCAAGAAATTGGAAGAAAAAAACTCAATTAAAAAATATGGAAGACAAAAATTCGAAATAGCCCACCCCTTATTTGCAATTCCATAATTTTCTTCATGGATTTTAAGTAGTATTGGTCACTTATATCCTCATTACTTGTTCACATCTACACTTTAGAAGATTTCTTTCTTTGGAAGGGCCAACACTTGATAATCTACTTTCTCCCATTTCTTCTGCAGATATGAAAAACAAGAAACATAAGCTAAAGGCAACACATTTGAAGAAGAAAAACCTAATTAACAAGGCATTATAAATCGGCTTGTAAATGTTTCAAGATATGAACCTCATTTCAGAAATACAACCACATCACCTATTTAACAAGAGGTTATTTTTGTTGTAGAAATGATTAAAACAAGGTGATCCGATAGAATCCCTATTTACTTAAGGCTTTGAAATACTTCTTTATAAACTACATTAGAAGTTGTGTTTATTTCTTGACCTTCATCATCAACAAATAGAGAATGTATGCCTCAATCTTATAATGCACATGGTTATCTAATCATTTGATTTACCTTTGGAACATTCGCGTATATGGAGTAGTGGAAGAGGCATGATAATAATTATTTAAGTTCACGAATCCTTTTTTTTAGCCACACAAAAAAATGCACATGTGCTAAAGATGTGTTCACATCGAGTAATCTAAGACTCGTGAACTTCTTGTACTATTATTGTAGCACACGTGTCAATGAAGGCATAATATAAGTCATGTGCTTGTATACCATTATCTGTTGTCCAATTTTTTAAGGAGGCACGCTAATTCTCCCAGTGGAATTGCATCAATACTTAATGTTTAAATCAAATTCAATGTTAGTATGCACCACCCTATAGTTCTTGGACAATGAATGTTATTTGTCTTTACTAATTAGTTGCTTACTCAACCTAATTGGTGTGTGCTCAATAAAAACTATCATCATTGGTATGTGTATTCTATTACATTACATTAATGTAGAATTCTTGTGCATCTAATGCATTTTGTAAAACATTTTACTTAATGAATGCAATGCAATGTATTTAATAGTAGTATGATGACCTTCCATTAAGGAGCATCACACGATAATTCGAATGTTAGTTAAGGGAAAGGCTAAACATGAATAACGTTGAGGTAAAAACCTTTTTGATATATGTTTTAATGGAAAAAAACAAACCTTATGAAATAAATGATTAAATTTTATGAATGGTAATCTACTAATGATTGCACTTGAGTTTTATTTAAGAAACAAGAATTGCATAAATGAACAAGCAAGAAGCCATCAACAAGTGCATAACTACATTCTCAATTGTTATGAAATGATGTTCTCGTGATGAACAAGTTCATTGCATTCATAAATAGTCATATCAGTTCGATAAAATGACAAGAATCAACTTTGAAGAATAAATCATTTCAAGATTGAGTCATTTATTAAGTCATTTATTAAAAGAATGATGGAAGAACATTCACCAGAATGTTCTGGTTATTCAATTAAAGAACAATTGACAAAAATGATCTTTTTAGAAGAGCAACATGTAGTAAATCAATTGGCATTTCGCACATGGTTTTCCAAACATTTGATGAGAAATTAAAAGTCAAGATTTGAAGGCCTACTTGCAAAAACAAACATGCAAATTGATCTCCAGATTGATCGTAAGAACATTTTGGTTTATAAAAGATTATTCTGGTTTATCAAGGATCATTCTGGTTTATTAAAAGATCATTCTGGTTTATCAAGATCATTCTGGTTTATCAAAGGATCATTCTGGTTTATTAAAAGATCATTCTGGTTTATCAAGATCATTCTGATTTTTTTAAGATCATTCTGGTTAATTCGTTTTAAGGACATGAGTAAAATGAATCATTCCTTATAGTCTAGACCTTAAGATAAACACATTTCAAGACTACTTAAAACAATACTCAAGCCCAAAAGTCTAGCTAAAGGCCCAAAGAAGCAAACAACATCAAGATCAATCTCTAGATTGATGAGCTATGAGCAAGGACAACAATGACACTACTGCTGCACTTTTTTGTAGAAAGCACATCATGCTTCTAAGACAAAGGATTGGTACTAGACAGCTACAAAATCACTTATCCATGTCTTCCACAAAATACAAAACCAAGACCGTTCTAGTTTTACAAAAGAACATTATGGTTATTCTCTTTTAAAGACATAATTAAAACAGATAATTTTCCATAGTCCAAACCACAAGTTAAAGAATATCAAGACTGCTCAAATCGATGGTGAATCCTAGAACTCAAGTTGAATGCCCAAAGGAGGAAAACAACCTTCAGATTGATGACAAGATTGATCTCCAAATTGATGAGTTAAGAGTAAGGACGCAAGTACATTGTACTTACATTATTCTGTAAAAAGCTCTGCATAATTCTGATCTGAAATAGTACCAACTAACATTTCACAAACCATTCACTCACTCATTCACGTTTTCCATAAAACTCAAAAGCAAGAACATTCTTTGTGTTGTCAAGAATGTTCTGTACAGCAATATAAACATGTGTCCAACGACTATATTCAGTTTAAACTGAATATTCAAAGCCTATTATCATCTATAAATTGAAGATCAATTGGAAGATAAAGGCAAAAGTTCAATTTAAAAATCAACCAACACTTGTTCAAGTAATAACAAGTCAAAGACTATTCAAGAAAACTCCAACTCTCTTCACTATATTTGTGGATCACCATTTACTGAGTTTATCTTTATTTATCTTAAACAAGTGTTGATAAGTTTCAAGATCCCAAACACTTTTATCATACACATCATTTGTAACTCAAGTCTATCTTTTATGTTAGATTGAGTGTGTTTGTAAAAATTCTTTCAAGGCTGAAAGGTGATTGTAAAAATCATTTCTAGGTTGAAATGTGAAGATTGTAATTGATCAAGATGTGATCAAGAGAAAAGGTGTAAAGGAGAACATTCTGGTTCTGAAGCACATAGTGAAAATCTCACGGTTGTGAGGATTGGACTAGCCCGAGTTGGGTAAACCAGTATACTTTTTGTGTGTGATCTTTTTACCCCTTATCATTAATTATTTGCACACACAAATCACACTTCATTATAAACTAATTTCTTTTATTTACTTCTAGCATATCCATAACATTTTGGACATTCTGTTTCAACCAAGATTGATCTTGAGTTAATTTAAATTAAGCATAGGAATTCAAATTTTAAAAGGGTCACAATTCAAACCCCTTTTTCTTGAGATTGACATTGCTACTACAATTTGGTCAATCATTTCCAACGTGTACATGCAGTTACTGACTCATATTTCTAATGTTTAATCAAAGCTTAATTAAATGCTAAAACATATATATTTATCAGACAATCAATGCACTTGACGAATATATCATACCCTCTTATATGCGATTATGGAAAAGTGTAACAACGATTGTGGCGATTGGCAATTAGATTTTGCGATTACGGCGATCTATGTCTTAATTTTGGGGGATTTATCAGATTTGTCTCAACTTCTCTCCGTAGGATCTTCAATGCCTAATTTCCTTAGTAAGTGTTTGGCATTTGATGCAATTTGGGTCCTAATTTTCATATCTTGAATTCTTGATTTGGGGTTCCTTGCACTCTACGATTCTTCTTCCGTTTCTTCTACTTTTTGTCTTATAATGTGGCCTGAATTCAATGAGGTTGGTATTGGTTATGGTTGTGTGTAAGGATAAATAAAATTGGTTGATTGTGTTTTCTTAATTGAGTTCGGGTCCACCTTGATTTTGGTACAGTGTATCTTGCTAATTCAACCATCACTGTTTTTTACTTGCCAGGTTAAATAAAATAGCAACTTTTACTCTGATTTGTTGGGTTGGCATAACAGATTTGACGTTGCTACTCTTTGAATTGGAAAGATTCTATCTGATACACATAATAAGGTGGGATATTCAGTCTTTCATACAATTTGATTGGCTACGATTCTAGAAGATTTGACAATCTGGTTGGTATCTCTATATAAACAGTCGTGGGAATGAATACTCACTCAATTTCCACTCAAAAAACAACTTACAACACATACAACTTAAGTAATATGGCAGATCATAACTCTGAACATAAGGAAACAATTACTATGCAGTTGGGCTCTCCACCTGAACAACGACGAGTTGGAAACTGTATTGTTGGGAAATTCTTGACAGATAAGTTGATCTGTTTTTCGATCATGAAGGATAGGCTTGTGTCAGCATGGCATCCAATGAAAGGGGTTACCATCTCGTCTCTTAACGACAACATATTTTTGTTCCAACATTTTCATCTATGGGATGTGACAAAGGTGATAAAAGATGGACCTTGGTTTTTTGATAACCATATGTTGGTGACCAAAAGGCTAGTAGTGGGGGACTCTCCACTTTCAGTGCCACTTGATATTATTGAAATGTGGGTTTGGGTTTTCAATACCCCTTTTGGATATATGAAGGAAGAAGTTGGAATCATTGTTGGGAACTATATTGGCATGTATCTTGCCTTTGATGATTCAAATTATTGGGGTCAGTCGAGAGCTTACATGCGAATTCGTGTTGCCATCGACACAATAGCCCCCTTAATAAAGGAGTTGACGCTTATAGCAATAAATGGTGACCCCTTCATTGTCAATTTCAAGTATGAGAGACTTGACACTTTTTGCTTTCTGTGAAAAAAAAATGGTGATGGGAAATGATACTGGTTCCCTCAATTGGGGAAACTTCCTCAAACCAGATTTAAAAAAGGCAAGCAGGGGATTTTGCAATAGCTGGCTAAAGGAGGTGGCCAAAGAGCCTCAACAATCCACTAATCATCACAACTCGACTGCTGGTTGAACTGATGCAAATTCAAGTTCTTCTGGTGCCCAAAATACAGTTACGATCAACACTACCAGTTATGGGTTGAGCATGATTATGCCGCTTCAACTTACTGGTTGAGATCAAGGCATTGAGAGTCACAAACAGGGTGTAATAAATTCAAACTATGAGCATGTGTTGCTGCTAGGTTTATCCAACACTTGTGGGCAACCTATGGCAGGGAATATGCTTGCCAATTCTCTACAAATTGTTAAGGTGGGACTTATGAGAACTAATGACAACAACAATGCACCCAAGAAAAGAGTTCGAATTGATGAAACTTCTAATTCTCAGGAAACTGGACAAACAAGTTTGGTTATAAATAAAGACATAATGATGAGTGAGGTGAAGTTTGTTGTAGGAGCTGATGGGGTTAACCATGAAATTCCTATGTATTCAAATCCTCTTTTTCAAAAAAAATGTTGTAATGGCAGGTATTGTTAAACAGGCCTTCCAAGAGAAATGAGTATTATTAGTTGGAATTATCTAAGTCTTGGTAACCTCAGAGTAGTTCCAAATTTAAAATACCTTGTTTGGAATTATAATTCGAACATTATCTTTATGTATGAGACTTTGGTGAACTTGAATAAAATTGAAGAATTAAAAGTTTTGCTTGGTTATGATTTTGGTTTTTGTACTAATAGAGAAGGTCGAGGGGGAGGCATAGCCATGATTGGGCACTCATTTTTTCCTTGTGTTAATATTGGTTTTTAACCAATCATATTGATGTTGAGGTGGAGGAGAGTAGTGTTGGGTGATGGCGATTTATGAGGTATTACGGCTATCCTTAGAGTCGTTGTCGGAAAGATGCTTGGAATATGCTACATAACCTTGCACAAATTTCTAATTTACCTCGATGCATAATTGGGGATTTTAATGACATCTTGTCTTCATAAGGGAAAAACGGTAGAGTGAATCAATAGCAATGGTTAATAAATGGCTTCCGATAAGCAGTATTCGAATCTAAGTTAACTGATGTGCATATGGATGGTTATCCCTTTACCTAGTTTAACAATTTGGGAACCGAACGAGCCGTGGAGGAACTATCAGATCGTGCTTTAGCTAATTCTTTGGGCATCAAATTTTCCCCAATGCAAACCTTGTAAATCTAGTAGGTCCGGTTTCAGATCATTACCCTATTTTACTGTGACGTGGGGGAAGAAGACCAACCCGTTCTAATTCTCGTACTTTTAAGTTCAAAAATGCATGGTTATTGGAACCTCAATTTGATTATTTTGTTTGATCACATTGTATTTCTAACTCCCATCTGGATCTTCTTGCTAAACTTTAAATTTGTGCACATGATATGGTGGCTTGGAGTAGAACCAACTGTCATAAGTTTCATCAAGAAATTGCACAATGTCAAAAAACCTTGGGAAGAGAACATCAGTTGGGCGGCGATGCAAATGTTGAAAGGTTCACTTATTTGAGGAAGCAAATGACTACACTGCTAGTCAAAGAAGGCACTTTTTGGCAACAACGAGCTAAATCATTCTGGTTTAAGGAAGGAGACTGAACGGTAGATTTTTTCATGCAGCTGCCACATCTAGACGCAAGGTAAATCAAATTCTTTTTCTTGAGGACGACAATAGGAACCGGCTCACCGAACATAGTGAGTTATGTTGTGTTGCTAAAGACTATTTTACTACTTTTTATCACAACACACAAAGTGTTCATGCTCTTGTTTTGAATGCCCTTTCACATGTTACTGATGCAGAAGATAATGATAAGTTGCTTGCTCGATTTCTAATAGAAGAATTCAAATAAGGTGTTTTTTCTATGGAACAGATAAGTGTCTAGGGCCTGATGGTTTGAACCCAAGATTGTATCATCATTTTTGGTATTTGTGTGGTAGTGAAATTTTTCAACAATGTTGTGCTTGACTCCTGACCGGAGTATTTCCTAGTACAGTAAACATTACCAATATAGCTCTCATTCTGAAAGGTAACGAACAGAAGACCATGAAAGATTGGTAGCCTTTAGCTCTTTGTAATGTGATTTATAAGATTGTGGCAAAGGTTCTTGCAAACAAATTAAAACATGTTCTGCATAAATGTGTATCTGACAACCAATCAGCTTTTGTGCCTAATAGGTCCATCCTTGACAATGCAATGGCAACACTTGAAATTGTTCATCACATTGGAACTAAGACCCATGGTAGAGTTGGTGATGTCACATTGAAACTGGATATCAGCAAAGCTTATGACCGCATTGATTGGGGTTACCTTCGAGAGGTGCTGACTACTTTGGATTTTGCAAATCAGTGGCTAAATTTGAAATATACTTTGTGTCGAGTCAGTAGAGTACAATGTCATAGTGAATAATGATTGTGTTGGTCCTGTTATCCCAGGAAGAGGCCTCCAACAAGGTGATCCATTGTCGTCGTATCTATTCATCTTATGTGTTGAAGAGCTCTCGACATTAATAAAAAAAGGTGGAAAGTCGTGGTGACCTCCATGTTGTCAAAGTGTGTCGAAATGCCCCAGTTGCTTCACACCTTTTATTTGCAGATGATTGCTTCTTATTCTTTAGAGGATCTAATAGAGAAGCCGAGACTATGAAAAATATTTAGCCTATTTACGAAGTTGCATCGGGTCAAGCTATAAATTTCCAAAAATCTAAAGTGTTTTGTAGCCTAAATGTGAATGAAGACTTGATAGGTAGAACTACAACCCTCTACGTGTGCGCTCAATATTAGGGACTGGAAAATACATGGGACTACCTTCAATGAATTTTAGAAGTAAAAAAATTACTTTCAGATTCATTAAGGACAAAGTTTGGCGGAAGATCAACTCATGGAGTAGTAAAAGTCTCTCTCGGGCGAGTTGAGAAGTCCTAATTAAATCCACTTTCCAAGCTATTATGTCCTATGTAATAAGTATATTTCTGTTACCCCCTACTTTAAGGGATGAGATTGAAAAAATGATGAATTTATTTTGGTGGGGCAAAAATAGAGGACATGCCAGAGGCATCAATTGGCTCAAGTGGGTCAAGTTACTAAAAACCAATAATATTTCGCAGACGTTAATGAAGTATGTATCGATAGCCTTCTTTCGATTGAACATCCATCTTATAGAGGGACCATGCAACATGTGCATCGAATCAAACAAGGGCTTTTTTTTATATTAATTACAAGGTCAATAATAGTCTCTTTCCAAGAATATTGAATAGATAAGTTTGATTCGTTCAATGGAGGAGGCACATGAAATTAAATTATTTAAGCTGATTTTAATTTGTGGAAGAAGTGTTTCATTTGAAACATATCTTACTCTATATTGGTCTATACTTGATTGTCTTTTTTCTTTAAAAAAAAGTTGAACATGTGCATATGTAATAGCTCAATGATTTATTAAAAAACCAAATTATCGATCTATATATTTATTGAATGGTAGAATGTTGTCATTGGTTCCATCATTGTGTTTTTCATATGTAAATTTTTTCGTATAGAAATTTGTATGTAAAAATAAGATGAAAAAAATAAATATTGAGCAAGAAGTTAATCGGCCTGTGATTTAAACATAACATTAAGTAACGATTATGTATTCAACTACACAAATAAAGTAACATACATATGTTGTTAACACAGTCAAGAAGTTTACAATGAGAGTATCATAAAAGAAGTTTGGGAAGTTTTCTTCTAATTTAGCATATGTGAACAATTCTCCACAAACAATCATTCTTTCATATCACACCAAATTGTCAAACAAACATTAACGTGGATTAGACACTAAATATGTGTGCTCAATAAAGCGACATATTTTGCAATATTTCCAGTGTCTTTGTTTGAATAATATAAAGTATAAACACACCTTTCATATTATTCCAATGAAAACTTCAAATAAAAGTTGTTTAAGGCCATCACAAATGAAGAAGATAATTGAAGGAAAGAGAAACCAAATGGAAGGAACTCAAAATCAAATAACCTTGACCAAACCGATGCATGTATATATAGTTATATGCACATGCATTATTTTTTTGATTATGCATGTTATGAGAGAGAGAGAGAAAAGGAGTTGAACCAATCCTAATCATAATGGGAATTAAAGTACATTATGAGTGGAGGAAAGGAACATTAAGAGTTCGGCGACATGTTTACTTTTCGAGGGAGAAAAATAGTGGAGCAAAGCTAATTATAACGGAAATTCGTGTAATACATTATGAGTGGAGAAAATACGTTAAATGAATTGGACAACATATGCAAATTTTTGAGGTAGCTATAATTTAGTAAACATTGTAAATACATATTTCATGTGGACGACTGATATAATTCATGTTGGGCGGTTGGTGTAAATTTACGAGGAAGAAAAGTAGTGGAATCATCCACTACCGTGATGTATGTACATAATGAATGGACACGTAAGTAGACTTGAGTTGGACGGCTAGAAGGTTACATAAGTAACCATTACATTAATTGTTGCGTTAATTAATGAACAAAGACTAATTATAATTGGAATTCGTGTAATACATTATAAGTGGAGATAAGTCAATAAATAAATTGAGTGGTATATTCAAATTTTTGAGGTAGTTAGTAAGGTTATATGTAAGTAATGCAGATAGTTGGAGTAATTAATGTTGGACGGTTGATTTAAATTTTCGAGGTAAGAAGATCATATGTCAACTTTGACCTTTTTATGGAGAATTGTATTCAAATACTTGGGTGTCAAATTTTTTTTATCGAGTGAAATGCATTGATTGCATATTGTGAAAATGCATTGATTATATATTTTGGAATAGGTGAAATTTGATATTAGAAATTATATGTGCATTTAATGATGGTGAGAATGTTAGAAAGTGTCTTGGAGAATAGTATTACGGAGGATTATCCTGAAAAAATTTATTACATTAGTTATAGGATTAAGAAATAAAAGATATATACAGTGAATAATTTTTAAGATCGATTTGTTAACAAACCCAACTAATTATAACAAATATAAAACTAAATTATAACTTACTCCCTCCGTTCCTTAACACACATGGCTCTTAAAGTTTTTCCGATTACCAAGGATAAGCTAGTTTGACAAAAAACAATTCCTATTATACTCTTATCTTTAATTTTCTCTATTTTATTTATTAAATCTCTCTCATTAAAAATGAACATTTTCAATAAATTTTTCTTGGCAGTGAATGTATCCTCATAAATTATTTTCAACTATTTATTGCTTTCGACTTTGGAAAACAATTTCTTTATGTTAAATCTGAAATATAATTAGTGACAAACAAGGTAAAATGAAGAAAATGTAATTTTAAACAATTAAAACGACTTGTAAACAAGAACAAAAAAATTCTGCAAAAGAAAAATATTTTAAGGAACGAAGAGAGTATTAATGAATTAAGAGAAAATATTATTAAATTAACTATTCATCTAATACACTTAATACTAGTCAACTCTTTATAATTTTATTTTCTACTCAAAACATTTTTTAGTTCGTTTTGAAATGGGGTTAACTGCATAAAAACTAATCATTAATTACTTTTACACTTTAATTTTCAATCTCATAAATTACAAAAAAGTGTAGAATGATATGAAAATATAATAATTTTTTTTGTTGTAAATAATTTAATGATTTTATTTTTGTCTATAGGATTCAATGAATTTTTATTGGGTGTAAAACCGTTTTATAGTTCTATCAATATATTTTTTTTTAATAGATGAAATGATAAATATCACTTAAATTTCACGCATTTAATTATAAGATTTCATATTCAAACTCGAAATATAATATTCAATCTAAGAATGTTAATGTTTTACTAGTTGAGTTAAAACTTAAAAACTATATCTATATTCTTTAAATACGAAAAATAATCAAACGAAGTGATTTCCTAAAAAAAAAATTATACTATCACATGTGGTCAAGCGAAGTTACGTAGCGGCTGGAAAAGATGAAGAAGAAGCCACCAAGGAATTGATGTTCATCTTCCTTTAAGTTAATAATAATTTAACAAAAGAAATGTGAATATTTTTATAATGTAAAACTATATATATATATATATATATATAGATTCAATAAAATTTAATATAATTATTTTTTTTTTAATTTGAATTTCACTTTTCATTTTAAATAATATGATATTTTAGTTATGAATAAATCTTGAGTGACTCAACTGACAAATATTGATATTGTTATGTTGGACATTATGTTTTGGATTCGAATCTGAAACTTTGTAATTGTGTAAGTGAATTTCTAGTAATATTTATCATCTTGCCTATGTATCTAAAAAAAATCTTGAGTGAATTACATCTTCAAAATATTAAGATTGGGTTATTTGAGCTCCAAAGTAAAGTAGAAACTAAAACAAGTTATAATAGAAGATGGATTATCTAGAACTATTTTTTGGTTTGAATTTCTAAATTGTTTTTTCTCTATCTTTTTATCTAAAAAAATTTATTTTCACATAGATCTATTATATTATTTCTTCCAGTTTTGTCGTTATCTTGCCAATTAAGCGCGACATTGTTTAGTTTTACTGTCTCGTTGTCTTATTTATTTTGTTTAGATTGATAGATTAATTTTGATCTAAATTAGAGTGGGGTGGGTAATTCAACTGGTTTGAGCTAAAAAATAAATAATTGGAGGTTATGATTTCAAACTCGTGTAAAGGAGAAAAATATAAAACTAACAACTAAATACTAACTTTGGTTGTTTCAAAAAACAAACTTTGATCTAGGTCAGACATATTCAATCAATAATTTCTATCGTTAACGTTATAGATTCGGATGCATGAGTATTTCAATCACTTTAATTTTGTTGAATTTGTAGACATTTTACCACTTTATATTATTAACCTTGAGTGTTGTGAGTTTGTTTACATTCTTACTCTTTTAATTTTAGCGAATTTGTATGTTAAAAAAAAGTAAATTAGATTATGATATTGAAGGCAAACAATTAATTTTATTTCTCTAACAATTATTCATATGAATTTGGTAACAAAAATCTAGACAAACGAAAATCCTAAAAAAGTTTATGACAACATATTCCAACTCAATATATTTTAAACACAAAAATATTTTTGTCTTTTATTTTATTTAATTATAATATTTTAATTTTTTTTTTCTCTCTAATTAATCTTTTATCGTTTAAAAGGTACACATGTTAAATTTTTTTTCATTTTTTATTAATTTATTTTTTTTAAAAGAAAATTAGGAATTTCATATTAATTTTCATTCTTCATCGAGCTCATATTAAACTCAGAAAAAAAAAATCAAAACTCAAAAATAAAAACCCTCAATTAAAAAATAAACCCTAAATTTAAAATAAATAAAAAAAATCAAAGAAATACACTCATTCACTTAAAACTCGTCCCCAAAATCAAATAAAATGCATAGATCACATGAAATTCAAAACTTTCAAAGAACACAAACTCCCAATTTCAATAAAACAAATTCCAGAAAATTCTCAAAACCCAAAAACAAAATATACGAAAATCTCCACATCCATTTCCCATATTTCACAAAACCCCAAGAAAAAACAAATTTTGAGTCAAAATTCATAATTTCAAAACAAACCTAGCTAACAACCCTAACAAAAACAAAATCAATCAAAAGCAATAACGACCTTCCTTGTCCTTCAAAACACAAAAAACCTAACAAAAAATAAATAATTAAAAGATAAACTGTTACATTTAAATAAAATAAATAATTAAAAATATTATTTTATTTATTTTATACAACAATGGTCAATGATTAATATCTATAAAATTACAATAAAATATCTAAAAATTTCATTTTTAACTTATAAAATTATTCATTTTTTGAATTTAATCAATAACATATAAATAATTAATTCATTTAAATAATTCTATATCATAAAATTGTAAAATATATTTTTAATTAATAACATATAAAACCTTCATGATATAAAAAATATTATAAATATTACGTGTACTCCCTCGTCCTAAAATATAAATAAACATTAATAAAATAAAATAAACATATTTAATATTTTAAAACTAAATAGATTAATTTATTTGATTAATATTTACTTATATTCTAAGACGAAATAATATGCAATAAGACAAATGAAATACTTTTTGGTTTTTTATAAAAAATAATAAAATAAAATTTAAAGTTAATGATTTAATTTATAATAAAAATTAAATATATTTTTATAATAAAAATTAAATTTATTACATTTGAAATAAAATATAAATAAAAATAGTAATTAAAAATTAATATATTATTTTTAAAATTAAAAACGAATCAATTTCATATTTTTTATATTTAATTCCACAAGTGTAACGGTTTTTATTAAAAAGGATTGCAGGGAGCATTAGTATATATGTATTAAAAATTAAAAAGAAAATATAAAAGTTCAAACTTCGAAGCACACATGTTGTTTTTCCAAGGTATGACCCCAGTTCTGATTACCCTGCGCGTGTTCTCCTCAAGCACTATATCTTGCCACGTCATTCAATTTTCCCAATACCATTATGTTCTCATAATTTTCTTTTGTAGGTTTTGAACACCTCCACTTCCACTAGGATCCACCTCATTCGGCAAGTTGTGTGGCATCTAATTGCTCGTAGTCCTAAGATAAGTGTGGATGATACCTCTACTAGCAATTGAGATTGTGTGGGTTAGGGTGATCTAATCTGCAATCTTGTTGAATAATGCATCAATGACTTTGTTGAATTCTCTGTGGACTTGTTTTTTGACTGAGTTTTATGCTATTATTTTTAAGGAATTTTATAGCATGTTTGGATATCACCCTTGTTTTATTGTTGTTGGTCAAATATGTATTTTTATAACGTGTAAATTTTCTTTACTTTTCAATTAAACTCTACAAGATAGAAATTAGTATGTTGATTAATTTGAAGTTTATGGTCTTTCTATTCCTTAAATCGCGCATGTGCTACTTATGGATGTCTATGGTGTCATGATGCAACAATCTAGTTTGTTTTGTCTTAATTTTTGTTTTGTCCTCTTCTTTTCTATAAAAATATCCATTAGCACATAACTTTTTCTACATAAAAGATGTATATTTAAATAAGTGGGTTATGTCTTAATACATTAAATAAGATCACTTGATTCTAATTAAATTAAATGAAGTTAAGAATAATTAAAGTGACACATGCACAAGAGAGATAAACACTAATATTAAAAACACATAAAAAAGCATACATGATTCTATACTCCAAGGTTAACATTAAATATTACTTCCTCTGTTCTTAACTATGATATTTTTATCTTTTTTATTCTTTAATATGAGAATATATTTAAATTTTCAGATGCATTAATAATTTATTTATAAAAATGTCTTTAATTAGTTTATTATTGAAAAACATAATTTCCCTTTTATGATATCAATAATTGTAAAATAATTATTTAAAAATAATACACTTTTGGGCTAAATTTAATATTATAAATATTTTCTAATT
>JBBPBQ010020323.1:17632113-17767008 GCA_037974755.1 Cicer yamashitae
GTTATATATTTTTTATAGAGATAATAAATCACAATATTTGAATCACTAATTTATTTTTGCTTTAATAATTTTTATCTTAAAAATTACACAAAAATTGATTTGTGATTGATTGTTGGTATAACATTATATCACATTTGATCTTGTATTTTTAACATTTTATATCATCAATATAATTATCTAATTCAATCTTAAAACGAATACTATGTTTTGGTCATATTAATGATAATTCAGTGAAAAAAATATCATATTATGATAACTGCTATTAAATTTAATAAGAGATAATTTTATATAACTATTATATTTGAATTATTTATCATTGTTATATGTTTTCATAGTTGATTTTAAAATATAAAATTAATTTTAATATATTTAATTTAAATATAAAATTTATACTAAAATTTATAATTTAATTCACTTTTATATAAATATATTTAACATAAACCATTTTATATTTAATTTAATTTTAAATAAAATTGAATCAAAATTAATTTTTGACGCGCAAACCAAACATTCATTTAATTTGATGGAAAGAATCTTAAACCTCCATTATTTTGTGCCAGGGATTAGAAAACACTTTCCTCCACCTATAAAAGGCCACTCCATCCTTTCACTTTAGAACCAACCAAGCATTACAATCACACATAAAAGAATAAAACAAGAACACCAATAAAAAAAATGCCTTCTTCTTCCACAACCATAGTTTCCAAATGCACAATCTACCCCGATCAAAAATCATCAATAAAACCTTTAAAACTCTCTGTTTCTGATCTCCCAATGCTTTCATGTCACTACATACAAAAAGGTATTTTACTTTCTACACCCCCTTATTCCTTTGAAAACCTAATTTCCACTCTTAAACACTCTCTTTCAATTTCTCTCTCTCACTTCCCTCCTCTCGCCGGTAGACTCACCACCGATTCCGACGGTTACGTTTACATCACCTGTAACGATGCCGGCGTCGATTTCATTCACTCCAAAGCCAAACACTTAACACTAAACACCGTCGTTTCACCTTCTCTTCTCGATGTTCATCCCTGCTTCAAAGAATTCTTCGCTCATGATATGATGATTTCTTACTCCGGTCACAATAATCCACTCGCCGCCGTTCAAATTACCGAACTCGCCGACGGTGTTTTCATCGGTTGTACTGTTAATCATTCCGTAACCGATGGAACTTCGTTTTGGCACTTCTTTAACACGTTCGCCTCAGTCACTAAAAACGCCGGCGCCGTCAAGATTTCAAACTCACCGGATTTTACAAGAGATACAATCTTCAACTCAACCGCCGTTCTACCTATCCCCGCCGGCGGTCCTACTGTGACGTTCGACGTCGATGAACCTCTCCGTGAACGCGTCTTCCATTTCTCTCGTGAATCCATTCAGAAACTCAAACAGAAAGCAAACGGTTACAGTAACAGCAACGGTAACGGTTTATCAGATCCAACGGAGGAGATTAAAAAACAAGTAAACGACGGTTGGAAAAACGTTAATTCTAATGGTAATGGGATCGTTAACGGTAACGGTTTAATAGATCCAACAGAGGAGATGAAAAAACAAGTGAACGACGGTTGGAAAAACGCCAATTCTAACGGTAACGGTAACGGAAGAACAAACGTTAGAAACGAGATCTCGTCGTTTCAATCGTTATGTGCACAGTTATGGCGTTCTGTGACACGTGCGAGGAAATTAGATTTTTCCAAAACGTCGACGTTTCGTATGGCGGTGAATTGTCGTCACAGATTAGAACCAAAGATGGACGCGTTTTACTTCGGTAACGCGATTCAAAGCATCCCAACCGTTGCTTCAGTTAATGAAATAATCACGAAAGATCTAAGGTTCTGCGCTGAGCTACTTCATAAAAACGTGGTGGCACACGATAACGCTACGGTGCGCCGCGGAGTAGAGGATTGGGAAAATGCACCTAGGCTTTTTCCACTTGGGAATTTCGATGGTGCTATGATAACTATGGGTAGTTCACCGCGTTTTCCTATGTACGACAATGATTTTGGGTGGGGTAAACCTTTGGTTATTCGTAGTGGTAAAGCGAATAAATTTGATGGTAAAATTTCTGCTTTTCCTGGTAGAGAAGGAAATGGAAGTGTTGATCTTGAAGTCGTTTTGGCACCTCAAACTATGGATGGACTTGAAAACGACATCGATTTTATGCAGTATGTTACTGAACAAGTAGTGTGACTGAAACCACATGTATGATCTCGCGGTTATGATGATTATCAGTTGAGGAGGAAACGACATACGACAATATTGGATTGGATTTGGGTGTCGTTTTGAATTGTTGGGTCAACGTAGGTTCAAAGATGTGGGGTCAGTGTTTTTAGGGAGTGTTTGGGTGGTTTGGTTGACCCTACCAATATAGTAGTAATGATTTTCTGTACGTGATTTTCATTGCTTTTTCACTTTCCAGGTGACTAATAACAGGAAGGGAAAGTAATAATGATATTTGATATAAATGAAATTGAAAATAGAAAAAGAAAATGTGCTGTTTATTCTTTTGTGAGGTTGTTTTTTTAAGGTAATCCTAACAAGTGATCTTAGAATTTATTTTTATTGTTACTTTTTTATAAACAAAGTATTTTATTATGAGTACAAGGATAATAAAAATTCATCATTACAAAAAGTCAATGTTCAAACAACTTTATACACAAGCAAATGGGTTGATACAATCAATCACCTTTGAAGGGTTGTCCAATCCACTAAATAGACTACATTGTTGTCAATCACACTAAAGGAGATATCTTCTTACCTCTAGAAATCTAAACTGAAAAGATTGAAATTGTTTTAAACTTCATTGTCCCACTCTATATGAAAATCCAGCCACTTCCATAATCTTTTGAACAAGATGCAAATACACACCAATCCCACTTATTTCCCCACCAACAACCCATGTATGAGACTTTAGCATCATGATGAATGGAAGGACTGTAAAGTTGTGGAAATCATCAAGCCACCAATCCTTCCAAAAAGATATGTTTTCACCTCTGAAAACCAATTTAAATCTAAATTATCCTTCCTTAATATTGAGCACAGATTCCACGTTAAGAATTTTAGTATCTACGGGTCCATATTTGTAATTAACAAGTCATTTTCAAATAGTATACTACAGTGAGTCCTCTCAACAACCACTTACAAAGTATAGACAAGTTGAACAAGTGCATTTCAAAGTGTCTTAGAATCATTATGATACTCCACAAGTTATCTCATGTGCCCTCACCCATAAGAATTGTGTCATTTGGCCTCTGTATCTTTTCTAAAAAAAACCCTTAGGTTTCTCTTTTTCTTTTCTTCTTCATCCATTTAATGAGTGGCATAAGGCTACTTTTAGTTCGAAATTATTCCTCCAAGTTATTTTATTCTCTAATTTTATTTAATTTTACATGGATTTAGTTTTTTTTAGTGTTTCATTTTTTATTTCCTTGTTGGAATGAGATGTTTAGTTTGTTCGTCATCATGGTGTGACATCGTTTGTTTTTCTGTCTAAGTGCGGTGTTCACAAAAGCAACAAACCCTTATGTTGGTACCATACTTTAAGTAAGGGATTTATGGAGACTATCATCAAATTCAATATTCTCTGAGCCTTATATATGATTTGTCAACATGTGATTGAATTAACAATGTCAAAGACCACCTATAATCGGTACGAGTCAATACCAACAAATATTTTTTTTTTTTTTTTTTTTTTTTTTTTTCTGAAGATGGATTGAATTAAAGACTGTAAATCTTGTATTATTCTTGATCATTAACCATATATAGAAGAAATTAGTTTAGTTGTTAAGATTAATGTTTGTGTTCGATTATCTTTCATTGACTTCTGAAATTATTATGTGTATTGTTAGTTTATTTTTAATTAATTTTAATATCAAAATACGGATGAGAAATACATAAAAAAAATTATTTTAATTGTTAAGATTAAGTTTTGATTTTATTATCTATTATTAACTTCTGAAATCATTATCTGTATTGCTAACGTAATTTTTATTTTTTTAATTAATTTTGATATCAAAATATAAAAAAAAAAATATTTCAAATTATAATAAATTTCTTTGTACTATTCTTATTTACATTTGAATCAAACTTATTTATTTATAAAAATACAAAATTGTGTCATGTGCGTACTATATAGGATGTCAAATTTTAGTTCTTCGTTAACCTCGAATCATTTGTAAACTCCAGTTTCCACCGCCCTCCACATCAAATCATATAATCCTTCAACTGCAATTAAAAGAAAAAAACAACGTTAAATGATCCCCCTTATTTCAATCCCTTCCAACCTTAAAATCTTTTGTTAAACTGTCATCTACCAATACATTATAAGCTTAGGATATTTTGTTAAAGAATACAAAAATAAACTAATAAAAATTTAAGTAAAAGAATTACTTTTTAAAATTTTAGAATATTGAATGTATAACTTTTAAAATAATATTTCTATTTTAATCTATTAATAAATATCATTGAAACGTATGTTAAATTATTTTAATGATTTATTTAAGATTTGTGTGGCATAGCCGATAACGATATAATGGACTGAAAATGAGGATCAAGATTTTTTTTACGATAAGAAGAAAAGAGGATAAAGTTGTGGATAAATGTGAGCGCATTTATAATTGAAAATTTATATAAAAAAGTAAAATGTGATGTGAAATTAAACCGCCAGAGGCTACAGAATGGTCAAGCAGCCAAGCTTTTGTGATGCTCTGTTTTATTTGAACATGTCCCGTGGTGTATTATTTAATTGTTGTGATTATTTCCAACATGGATGCAACATCTAAGCTGTTGTTATATTTACTACGGGCCCTTCATGAAAAATCAAAAGAAAAAAACATAAGAGAAAATTAGGTCTACTATAACAGTTTGTATACGTAAATAATGAAAAATATAAGGTTTAAATATATAAATGAACTTTTTTTTTGTAATTTTACGTTTTTTAGCTTTTAGTCATTAAATTCTTTTTGTTTGATTTTGGTTATTGCAATTTTTTCTTTATTCGTGCTCTTTTGTTTTAATCCTTGTAAAATTAGTTTTTATTGAAATGAGTCTATGCAATATACATAATATCCGTGCTCTTTTGTCGATCAGAGTGATTTTTTGTAACAGTCAGACCCCTTTGACCGGCACTTTCATTCACGACATTCTCGTAGCTCAATTGGTAGTGAGAATGATTTTCTTGTAACAACCCGACCACTTTGATCGACACTATCATTCACGATATTCTTGTCCCTCTTCCCACTATTGGAAATTAGTGAGTTTTTGCCTTATATGGAAGTCGAACCCAGTACCTAGGGGAGATAAGTACCACTGTCCGTTCACTTCCACGACTAGTTTCCATCTTTCTTTTCTCTTCTCCAGACTGAGGAGCTTGCATAAACGAAAGATTCGTGTGATGACCCAAATGAGTGCTAACGGTCTTAGCCTCATGAATCCTAAACTGTTTTGTTGCAATAAAATGTAGGTATGGAAGTATACTCAGTCAATAACAAGTAGTATAAATAAAGATCGTTCCCACGAGAATTGATTATGCCGTTAATTTCAACATTTTTCTAACACATTCAACTTGTTTTTATGAAAATAAAAAGATAACAATTTTGGGGTAACAATTTAAAGTAAAATTGAATCTAAAAGTTTCAAATGCATTAATGTCATTTATGCGTTCATGTTCACGTCCAATCATGCAACAATTTATAATCTTTAACTAAAATGAGTTTAGCTCATAATGAGATTTAGGTCAAACTTGAAGATGGAATGAAACATAAGAAAAACCGTTACAACTTAGAATATTACATAAATGTAGATTCAAGGAAGGAACACAAGCTTAAGGGGCAGCTACAACAACTTCTGCTTCATCTTGGATGCAAGTTATTTTCCTCCAATACAAGTCCTTCATAAAAGTGGCTTCAATGCTGTCTTTCATGATGTATGAAAATGTAAATGAGGAATGAAGGCTAGGGTTGTGATTTCTAGGTCAAAAATTGTCTCTCCCATCTTTTTAGAAATTGTTTCCCTTTTATATGATAGTTGTAGGACAATCTCTCTCTCTCTCTCTCTCTCTTTCTCTCTCTCTCTCTCTCTTCTTGTACCTTCTTTTGTAGGCTTACATCTTTGCATTGACTTGTTGCTCACCAGGTTTGTCACGCCTAATGTTGCGTAAAATTACACAAACATTGATATTGATACTAAACATCTAATATATTAATTACAATTATTACAAAAGAAACAAATCCTAGCTTAAATGCGATAAATAACTCTTATTTTTAAGAGTTACCACACCCCTAAACTTGAACTATTGCTCGCTCTCGATTAATGGCATAAGAAATTAACTAAACATATCAGAATAGCTTTGCTAATTAATCACAAACACTAAAAAAAGGTCCTTCAATGGATTGGTATCATAATGGAACAAATCATAACTTTTGGACAATTTTTTTTTATCATACCCACATAATTCTTGTGTGTGTATGTGTAGTTGACATCCTTAAATTTGAATCTCAGCATTATTAGAATCAGAACATCAAAACAATTAAGTTATTATCTATTTGCAACTCACCTTTAACACAAGAGGATTTAACTTTTTATACCATTTGGCATATAAGACATTTACTATTACCTTGGATAACTCATCATCCTACATTTTGACATGAGTGATGGTTTGAAGATCATCCAATTACTACTCAGTAGAATGACACATTTATTTATTTATTCTTATATATATATATATAGGGAGCATATAAAATGAGATGGTGAAAGAGTTAAATCTTGATCACACAACCATACATGGATGGTCAAGATTAGAAGAAAAAGTTATGTGACTTCTTAAGTGATCATGTGTCACTTAAATAACTCTTAATCATGACCATCCATGTATGGTTGCATGGTCAAGATTTAACTCTCTCACCCTCTCATTGTAAAACTCCTCTCAGTTGATATATATATATATATATTTGAGACTAAGTTGCCAAAATTCTTTTCATGTTCTTCATTGATTACCTTTTTTTTCTTCTTGTGCTAAAGATTAATCTCAATTCAGTTCCAAACTTACTTATCTAGCCTTATTTCAACTTATAATACCTTTATTCTCCCTTAAGGACATAATTATGTTGCTCAAATGGGTTTTCTCAATCATATGCCCTATGTGCTAACAGTTCCAAATCATTCAACCAGTTTCATCAAAACATGAATCGACCAACAATAATAAGCTAACTATTCTAACATGCATTATTCAAAACATACTAACAAACCATCACCACCCCCAAAATGTAATATGAATAGTTGTATAATTAATCATACTACAAGTTTGAAAAATGGTTTGGTACATAACTACAACAAAAATTAGTAGTCCTAACACAAGAATTAAAAATGCAGAATTCAGGAAAAACTTACTATCCTGACTGATGCTACAACATCCTGCAACATTAACCAGGTTGTATCCACTTTGGTAACTTAAGCAACAACTACATCTTCGTCTTTCTCTTTATTCTTGGATTGCTTCCCATAAGGTGCTTGGCAAAGTCCTCATCCCGAACCTAACAATTCCTAGTTCATAGCTTGGGTGGAGGTAGCTTTGGTTCCTTCAACTCTAGAATATTCCCTTGCAACTAGTCCATTTCATATAAGTGTGCAAACTCCAACTTTTTTTTATGTTTCCAAAATCGCTTATGCACTAATACATCCACATATTTGATGAGTGCCACTCTTCTTGTCCTTCATCAAGGTACTTCATAGCATTCTACATGTTTAAAGTTATATATCGGCCATTCACTCTTATGGTCAATTCATCCTTCTAAACATGAACAAGAGTCTTTCCTTAGCAAGGAAAAGTATTCCTAGAATGGTAAATATCTCCTCATCTACTTCAAAATCAACGATGATGAAGTCTATAGGAAATACAAATTTATCAACCATGACTAACACATCAACAATCCTTCCTTCAAAATGGCAAATGGGCTTGTCTGGAAGTTGTAGATTTATGGTGGTGGGTCTAGCATCCCCAATTCCCATCTGCATGATAATTTACTTAGGCATCAAATTGATGCTACCTCCCAAGTCACACTAAATCCCACCAATGGAGTATGGAATAGTGAAATTGCTAGGATTTTGCATCTTTGCGGGTAGCTTGTGCTGCAACATCAAACTGCATTGTTTGGTTAAGGAAATTATTTCAAACTCCTTTATTCTTTTTCTTTTAGTAGTAATATCTTTCAAATACTTTGCATAATCAGGCATTTGTTGAAAAACCACTATCAAATTAATATTAATACTAAGTTGCTTAAGTACATCTAAAAACTTGTTGCACTATTTTTTCCATTTCATCTTTTCTAATTATTTGAGGGAATGGAGGTGGTGGAACTTCAGGCACCAATTTAGAAAAGCAATTATATGTTGTAGCTTTTTTCCAATTCTGCACCACTTTTCTTGGAACTTTTTGAACTTCAGATTCTTCAACATTCCTTTGTTCTGCATCGCCTCTATTATTATGGATATTTTCATTTTGTTTCAAAATAGATTCCCTTTCTTTATTAGAGCTATCAATTTGTGTGCCACTTCTAAGGCCAATGGCTTTGCACTAGGTTCTTTAGACTACTCCATGTCCTTAGGTTCTTTAGCTCAACTTTCAGTGTTGTTAGATAGTGAACCACTTTGTCTTCCATTCACAATAGTAGCTAGCTTACCAAGTTGAGTTTCCAAGTTCCTAATCACCATTCCTTGATTTTGAAATGTTATTTTTGTCCTACTCGTGAAAGCTTTTGTCTTAGTCACAAAAGACTTCAACAAAGCTTCCAACGACTATTCATTTGATGCCTGAGCATGTAATGGTGAGAAACTAGAAGGATGAGGAGGCTTAGCTTGTTGAGCACTTCCTTGGTTGCACCATGCAAAATTGGGGTGATTCCCCCACCCCAAATTATATGTGTTGGAGTAGGGATTGTTTCTATTTTAGTTGCCAACATAATTGACATATATTGGGCTCTATGGGTTCATCATAAACATGTCATCCCCCACAATACACACATATTACAGTAGTCTTTAGCAGATTAGTTATTGATGTCATCTGTGATGCAAGGGTTGTGCTTTACCTATGTAGCAAGCAAACCATTGGTAACTATTTGTCACTATGGTCTCAATGGGATCAAAACATTCAACATAAGACTCGGTCAATAGGGATCCTCTTGATGATGCATCAAGCATAAGCCTAGTTGAGGGTACCAAGCCACTATAAAAGGTTTTCATTTAGATGCAAACTGGTATCCTATGATGAGGACATTTCCTAATTAAATCCTTCAACTTTCTTAAAAGAGTTTATGTCATTCCTCTTTTTAGCATTTAGTACAAGAGGGAAATACTTTACTAGGAACTTTTCTTCCATTTCTTGCTATGTAGTCACTGAATTTGGTTCCAATGAGTTCAATCATGCCCTTGCTCTGTACCTTAGTGAATAACTAAGAGAATCTTCATACACACCAAGAATCTTGATGTTACTAGCAACTTCAACAAATTGTTTAAGGTGCAAATGAGGGTCTTTAGTAGGTATTCCACAAAATTAGCCAATTGCTTGCAGCATGTGGAAAATCATTAGCTTGAATTCAAATTGAGCAACTTCAATGCCAAGCCTCACAATACTAGAATTCAAGGTTTGAGGATCAAAGACAACATACTCTCTGATTCCTCTCCCCATGTCATTAGCCATGCCAAAGGTATCATGTTGCATCCCTTCCAAATGATCTCCCATGTTTTTTAGAGCTATATGCTACTGCAAATGGTCAACAAGTCTATGTATACAACTATAAATACTTGTCTTAAAGCACTAATCATCACATTGTTAGTAGTGAAAGAAACAAACAAGTGAAGTATTTAGAAAACACTTGAAATATTTAACATTATTCAATCCCCGAAAAGACGCCAAAAACTTCAATAAAATGCAAGTGTGCAAGTATACACAATCAATAACAAGTAGTATAATTAAAGATCATTCCTAGGAGGATTGCTTATGTCATAAATTTCAACACTTTTCTAACACAATCAACTTATTTGTTATGAAAATAAAAAGATAACATTTTTGAAATAACAGTTTAAAGTAAAATTGAATCTAAAGTTGCAAGTTTATATGAGCACACAAGACAATAGAGATCAGATTATGGAAATAAGTTAAGGATATAACTCAGTATTAACTTCAGTTTATGGTATTAAATTGCTATAGCAATGTTGTAGCAATTATGAAAAAGTGACCTTAGGGGTTTTTCAGCTCTGTCATCTTAATTTCCAAATGCATTAATGTCATTCCTATGTTCATGTTCACGTCCAATCATGATACAATTTATAGTTCCTCTGTTGTTCTACGGACTTAAGTACTATTCATAGTTATTTAATGTCAACCACTTGTCCAAGCATCTTGACTTAATCGATATTACACAAACAATTCCATCTTTTCCCTTTTTCATATTCAAAGTCTCACAATTTCAGATTTAGAGATAGCATAAAATTAGTTTGCATAGATAAAAGCTAAGCATAATATAACACATAAACCATAAACATCAATTAATACTTCGTTAATCCTTAACTAAAATGATTTTAGCTCATAATGAGCTTTAAGTCAAACATGAAAATGAAATGAAACATTAAAACAACCGTTACAGCTTAGAATATTTCACAAATGTAGATCCAAGGAAGAAACACAAGCTTAGGGAACAACTACAACAACTTCTGCTTCATCTTGTATGCAATTTCTTTTCCTCCAACACAAGTCCTTATTGAAAGTGGCTCCAATGGTGTCTTTAATGATTAATGAAAATTTAAATGAGGAATGACGGCTAGGGTTGTGATTTCTAGGTTAGGAATTGTCTCTCCCTTGTCTTTAGAAATTGTTTCCCTATTATATGATAGCTACAGGACAACCTCTCTCTCTCTCTCTCTTCGTGTACCTTTTTTTGTCTTTTGTGATAAAACATCTTTTGGCCCAATAGGAGAAGGTTGACCCATCTATCAAGGTTTAGCATGTCTCTTACTATTACAGGGTACTCCTTAGCTCATGAGACTAAGTTTACACCCATGGGCCACATCTTTGCAATTGCTTGTTACTCATCTGTTTTGTCACGCCTAATGCTGCAGCATTTTCAAAACATTTTAACTTTTGGACAAAAAGTTCAAACTTGACCTACACAAGTAACAACTCTAACAAAATTTCTTTTAAAACATTAATTAAATGTAACTACACCTGAAATTACTCAAACACTGATATTTATACTAAACACCTAGTTTAAATGTGATAAATAACTCTTATTTCTAAGAGTTATCACATTCCACCACTTTCTTCAAGAAACCAAACTAAGATAAGTACAATTCACCCTTTTCCAGGTTCGTCACAATATTCATTCCAAGTGTCCTCTTCGCAACACCAAGATCTTTCGTCTCAAATTCACCATTTAGTTTCTCCTTTAGCTTACTGATCCATTCCTTGCTAGAACTTGCCTATTAAGATATCATCCTCATATAGAAGTAGATAGATAATGGCTTTCTTATTTCTCTTCTAAATGTAAACATAACTATCATACCCACTTCTCACAAAACCCTTCTTCAAAAGAAACTCATCAAACCAACAATAACATTGTTTTGAGTTCTGTTTCAACGCATACAAAGATTTCTTGAAAAGACATACATTAGACTTGTTCTCTACAAAATCTTTTAGTGGCTCCATGTGGATTGTCTCTTCTAGGTCTCCATGTAAGAATGCAGTCTTCAAACATATTAGTTCCAACTCAAGATTACATTGATTAACTATCGCCATCAGTACCCTTATGGAACAATGTTTTACCACCAGTGATAAAATCTCATTGTAATCAATTCCCTCAATTTGAGTAAAACCTTTTCCACAAATCTTGCTTTATACCTTGGTTTTTGAATCCCCGAAATACCTTACTTCTTCTTGAAAATCCACTTGCATCCAAAAAACATTTGATTCTTAGGTAGATCCACAACTCCCAAGTGTTGTTCTTATCCAATGAATGCATTTCCTCATTTTTGAGCATAATAAACTAGAGAAGCATAGCCTTACCTTCTTGGTGGAACAATATCCCTCATTTTTGTATCTCTAGCTAACAAATAATCAAGAGCCACTGTTGGTTGTCTTCCTCTAGTATTTGATGGCAGAGTCTTATCCTCATTTTCGTATCTTGTCTCACTAGTGGAAGGATCCACCTCAAACTTCATTTTCTCCATCCTTGTTTCTGAGTCACTATTCTCCAAGTCTTTGCAATTCATCCCTATGCGGGTCTCGTCAAAAGTAACATCCCTTCTTTTTATGAATTTTAATCCTCCAGGCTCCATCTTCTACAACTTGTAAACCTTCAAGATAACCAATAAAGATACATTTCACAGCTCTAGCATCAAGATTGTTTCCAAAGCTCCAAAACCTTCAAATTAGAGTAGTCATCCATTTTCCCACTCTTAACTTCCTTAGGTCTCTTGAAGTTTATTTATGATTATGTACATATGTTGATCATGTAAGTAGAAGTGCTTACAACTTCACCACAAAAAACATGGGCAACCCAGCTCGCAAAAGCATACATCTCACGTGCTCAAATGGGTTATTTTGTTGCAGTGTTTTCGCAAATATGTTGCTTAATACCTTGTTTCCTGCAAAACTCATTAAATTGCTATGAAACAAACTCCAAGCCATTGTCAGTTCTTTAAACTTTCAATTTAGTTCACGTTTGATTTTCTATAAGAGTATGCCATTCCTTAAACTTTTCAAATGTGTTACTATTAAATTTTCATAATATGAACCATACTCTTCTAGAAAATCATCAATCATAGTGAGAAAATAAGAACCACCACCATAAGTTGGCACTCTTGTCAGACCTTAAAGATCCGAGTGAACATGCCACTCCCAAACTTAACCCTATGTTGTTTGCCTAGTATGCAATTATCACAAAATTCTTGTTTATCCAAATTATCATTACATAGCAAACCTTGTTTAGCTAGTTCAACTAAACCCTTCTCACTAACATGTCGTAACCTTAAATGCCACAATTAAGTTTTAACATGAGAGTCTTGACTAGCTATAGATGCATGGCAATTAACAGTAGAACCATCTAATATGTATAAACCACACATTTTAGTACCTTTAGCTATTATAAATGCATTATGCGGAATTTTTAACATGCCATGTTCAATTCTAGTGCAATAACCTAATTCATCAAACATGCTTATGGATAATAAATTTCTCATAAGTTCGGGAACATACCTCACATATTGCAAAAGGAATTCACGGTTGTCAAACATCATAAGATGAATGGAACCCATACCTTGGACTTTACAAGCTTTATTGTTACCGAGGCGAATGACTCCACCTTTTTTCAACTCAAAAGTCTCAACGTAATCCTTCCTTGAAGACATGTGATAAGAGCATCCAGAGTCCATAACACAACTCTTTCAGTCTCCCAACTTCTCACCACTAATGTACTCTCATTCTCGTAACCATCTTTTGAGGCAACCGCAACTTTGTACAGAACTTTCACCGCTCCCTTTCTCAAGACAATCCTTCTTAAAGTGACTAGTCTTGTGACAATTGAAGCACTTCTACTCTTTCTTGTAGCTATGTCTTGACCTTTATTTTTACATGTATTTGTTGCCTTTTTTATTTCCTCTACTCCCACTTATTCCTCTTCAAAGATTCAAGCCTTCACCACTATCATCCACCTTCAAATACCTTAACTAGGTTAACTCTTTGGTTCTAATCGTCGATTGGAACTCCCCTAAGGTAATAGTGCCTTATTTTCCATAAAGGAGAACATCCTTGAAATGATCAAAATATCTAGGTAATGAACTCAATATGCCTTATCCTCATCATCCAGGCTCACTTCAAGATTCTGCAAATATCAATGATTTTGTTTAATTTCCTCAATTGCCCCACATTAGGTTTCGACTCTATCATCCTAAATGAATAGAGTTGTTGTCTCAGACATAACCTATGAGCCATTTATTTGGTCATATACAACAATACCAACTTGGTCTACATAGTTGTCGCAGCCTACGCCTTTGAAACTTCCCTCAACACTTTATCTTTGACGCATAAGATAATGGCACTCATTGCCTTATCTATCATCGCAATCTTCTCTAATTGTTATAGAGTCGTTGGCATTATAGCCTCACCCTTCAAAGTATCTACATACTTCTATTGAATTAGGATTGTTCCATCCTCCTTTTTCATAATCGTTGTTTTCGAAAAATTTCTCGAAATCACATTTAGTACCCATGGTACTCACTTGAAGAATTTGTTCTATTCCCACTAACAGCGCCACTTGTTTAGGATTCAACAAGAAATTGTAACCAATAATCATGACAACCAAACTAAACAGTTCAAGCAACAATAATAACAACCAAGAACAAATCTAGAACCTATGCATGAAGCAAACAATCAATCAATCAAAGAACATGAAAAAGACAATATATGAATTGATATGGATTTGAGTACTTCCATATGGGTTGAAGGATCTAACCAAGTAATATTTTCAAACAAAGTACCAAATAAAATAGAGAAAATAAACAAGAAAATGTGGAGAATGAAGAAAATTGTAGAAATTGCCACACTCCACAAAGGAATGATAAGATCAAGGTAGAATCACCACAAGAGTAAAATGCTCTTGATAAGATCCAAGTTTGGTTCAAAGAAGAACCCTAGAGAGCATTTCTCTAATCTCACACAAAGTGTTTTCTTTCCTTCAAAAGTTACCCCCATGTCTTACAATGAAAAGGCATGTATAATCTAATACAAAATGACATGGTCCCTTGATTACACGCAACTAATAACATTGTGCCTAAGCTACCAAATATTTAGACACACACACACAAGTCAACATAATTTATAATTAAAAGGTATGATTATTACATCCCAAAATTAAAAATAAGTCTTAAAGTATTTCTATGACCAAGAGATTAATATGATGTGGATCAATCTTGTCATACATCTTAAGACTGATAAAATTAACAACTTGTTTCTCCAATTGTTCCTTTAGCTTCCTAGCCTTCTCTCTAGTCAATTGCAATTCTACTCCTAGTTCTTAAAGCTCATTAGCCTTCATTTAGGGTTGGTCCACATCAGGAAACCAACACACCAAGATTTTTTATCCAATTTAGTCCAAATTGACCTACATGTGGAGGAAAGAGCAACCCTCCAATCCTCTATCAACGAGCCTTTACAAGAGATACAAAAGAGTTACAAGATATTAGCTTTCAATGTTCAACAAGAACAAACCCTAATTTCTACCTTTTCTCTTTCTCTAAACTCTCAATGATTTTCACTCACCCAAGGTGTTTAGAATGTGTTTCCTAACCCTAGTCACTCACTCAAAAGCACTCAAACCTTAGCCTTTGTGTTCCCTAAAATTTCCCTCTTTTAGTGAATGTCAAAGAATGAGGTTGAAAACTGTATTTATAGGCAATTTATTCGTGTAATTCAAATTACTATAATTGGGGTTTATAGTAATTCAAATTATGCCCACACAGGAACACAGATTCACGAAAAACAACATGGTAATTCGAATTACCTGCTTCAGCAACTAGAAAACTCTATGTTTTTTAGCCTAGTTCGAATTACTCTTACCCTAATTCGAATTACTCTGACCAAAAACAAAAAAAACAATGATTTCAAGACATATTTTCAATAGATTGGATGTCCTTAAAGTCTCCTACTACACAAATCCAACCCCTTTAATTGGTTGAATTCTCCCTTCTAGTTCGCTCCACATATTTCTCTTACTTCTAGCGTCCGTTGGTGCATAAGCATTAATCACCACAATCTGAATATTATCAATTCCTCACTTGCCTTGCATCCAAATAAAATATGATTCAACAAGAATCTGACTAGATTCAAAAACACTTATATCCCAAATAAAAAGTAGCCTACCAAAGCAACCCTCAGAACCTATCAGAGAGAAGTCAAAATCATCTGAAAACAACAATTGTCTACGATATTTTCTTTCCATCCCTTCAAGCTATGTTTCTTGTGCACACACCATCCACAACTTTTTTTGTTGTACTAATTTTTTATTACTCATTTTCTTTGCAAACCCCAACCCTCTAAAATTGTAACTAATTATTTTCATCATCATATAACCAATTTGGTTCTCCTTTCCCTCAAATGATACATCCAGTTACTTATGGCGCAACTGGTTGTCCATCATCCTTCTTCTGAATTACTCTTTCTGAATTTTCCTTTATCACCAATTCTTGAATAATTATTAGTTATTCTATATATTACTAATGAATTCTAGAGATGTCTAGAAATGTGCATCACCTGTGAACAACAACATTGAGTCGATTATCATGAAACATTTTTTTTATCATGGCTTGATATGAGATAATTCCATTTATCAGTTTTCTTGATGCACAAAAGAAGTATTTCCAAATCCATAGAATCAAGATTTTTTCCCCTCAAGAACATGCTATTTAGATTATAGAAGGTGAAAATGAGAGTATTTTTCTTATATGCCTATATGTTAATGGCTTAATCTTCATAGGCATGCCTAGTATACTTAATTAATTATGATCACTAAAGAATTTGAAATGGTGAACAAGGGACTTATGATCCATAAGAAAAACAAGGGGCTTATATTGTCCAACTATACTTAATTAATTCATAAGAGCCTCATGCCAAGAAACACTTTCAGAAATTCTTCAACATGAAGAAACGCAAGCCCATGAATTATGAATACCCCAAATTGCCTGTAAAACAAAAATGACAGCCTTTTTTTCATAGATATAATGGTAGCTTCTATGGTACATTCATAATTTAAAGTGTTTTGTTACATTTGTTATCTAAACCAATAAGTTAACGATCATTTTTATGAATTAAACAGCTATTTGTCGACTTTTGTATTTTAGGAAAGATCATTTCATAAGAAAAAAACATCATTTCATTATTTATAATCATTATACTAATTTTTTCCGATGAGTGATAACAATACACTCTTTAACACACACTCTCTTCTATTGGTTTAAGTTCATATAGATCCACCAAGTTATGTGGGCTCCATTTAAATTTGGCAGAATCTATATGAGTATCAACCAATAAAAGAGAGTGTTAAGGAATATGTTGCTAGCATTATTCATTTTTTTACATTTTATCGTAAAAATTATTCAATTTTCACTATTATGAATAATAAAATTCAGAAAAAAGTATTTTGCAGACACTTTTGGTAAATCATATATAGTTATTATAATTTTATAAACAATAAAAAAAATAATTTTTTATTAAAATAAAAAATTATTTAATTATTCATTTAAAAATCAAATGTACCCGTATATATCGAATTGACGCATGTACTATATAATTTCTCATATATGTGATATATAACAAAATATGGCAAAAGGCATAGAAGAGATAAAATGTATAAATCAAAACATTAAATTTTTGGTAAAGGCTAACATGTGGCCATAAAGAGTCAAATGTAAAATTTTATCTAAAAAATAGTGTATTTTTAACTCCTACAAAGTTTAAAACTTGTTTTTTTCAATTCAAAACTTCAATCGTGAAATTTATCAACAAATACTTAAAGAACACATTAGTTACACCCTAATTATTTTATTTTTAAATAAGAAATGTTTACAAGAAGTGATATTGCGACTCATATAATTATAAACAAAAAGAACAACAAATTTCTATACTATATAATTGTTTTGACTTATTTTTTATATTGAATTTTGATATTTAACAATGTGATTTTAATCCCCAAAAATCTCTTATAATTGATTTTAAACCCACAAGTTTTATATTTTAAAATGCTAAAATTATATAAATTTTTTATAAATAAAAAATATATTTCACGTCAAAGATTTGCTACAACAAAATATGACTATTATATATATTTTTTCTTTTACTATAGTTTGAAATGAGATGAGGGAAATACCAACATTGAGTTGGTTAAGATTGTGTGGCCTTCATCCATAATGAAGAGAAGATAGTTGAAATTTTGGAGTTAATAATTTAGAAAGTATATTGAAAACTCCAATTTAATATTGTAAAAAATAAATTATACATAATATAAAAATTTAATATAATAACATATTTTATTTATTCGTTCCACACACTAAATTATCTACACACGATTTTAATAGTGACAACTTTCATCTTATTTTTTGTCAGTGTTACTTTAACTCTTTGTTTTTTTTTTAAAAAAACCTAATAATTCAGATTTAGCTTAAAAAGGGGAACATATCTCCTTCGAAGAAAAAAATTCTGCAATAGAATCTCAACCACATTTATCATATTTACATGTGATCAAAAACATTAAAAAGAAAATTGAATAGTAGAGATTTTCACTAGACTTTCTCTGATAAAAATCAAATTAGAAAGAATCTGCTCTCTTTATAAAGTATGACAAAAATATCAGTTGATATCTTAATTAATTTTAGGTGTAATTAGAGAAATTTTTTAGGAAGGAACCAAAAATCATAATTTCTTAAATACTAGTTTACTAAATGGTAGGACATAAATTGTTGGTATGATGATAGAGACATGGAATAGGTGATTCAATGCCTCTAATTAATTGATACGGTCGTAGAAAATGGACCCAGGGAGTGTGACAAAAAACCGACCAAATGAATCCAATTGCCTGTTAAAATATAAACTGCATTTCTGTAAGAGTGAATTATAAAGCAGATTCATTTAACAAAATACATATTTTTGGACTATATAGTACATCAATCCTTACCCTACCACATTAACCCATTAACTCAATTACAAAAATGTATATACAACTTTTCATTGCTTTTGTCGTGACTCTACTAATTCCGGCTTTAACATCACCATTCGATTTGGAATATGTCACGCTTCAATATTCACCAAACATTTTTTTGAGGAATTTTTTTTTTTAATTTTAATTTTTGTATTTTATATATTTGTAATAAAAGATTTACTTTTGAGGGTGGTAAATCTTATTAAAGTTAGGGGGAACTACCGATTTCACTGATGATGGATACTAAAATTTACGTTTGATATATTGTGAAATTCTAAACCTAAACTCAAGTTACAAGGAATATAAGCGGAATGTCTAATTATTTTAATGAATTGTATTATACAAGTAGGCCAGTTTTATTGGATCTGTGTTGAAAATTATGGTTAAACTGAAGTAAGAGATAAATTATTAAAAAAAAAAAAAATTTGAAATGATTATGTGAATAATTGTTATACAATTAGAGTATGATGGACTTTTATATAATGCTCTTAATGTAACTAACCTAACAAATTCTACTTAACCATAAGTATTTTTTAACTATCATTAACGATCTTTTTATTTGTTTTTCTATGTGTTTATTTATAGCTTATTAGCTTCTCAGTGTCTACTAGTGTTTAATTAAAAAAAGTTAAGTTTATTTTTCAAATGATGTCTCTTTTTGGAAGGTTTCTCCTTTTTTTTTTCCCTCCAACTTGGATCTTCTATAGCAACTTCACGTGTACTAGGTGTCAACCATTTAGAGAAGATGATAACTTGCGGTGAAAAAGTACATGTGAAAGGGTAGCTATTTATATTACATGGTAAAAAGGGGCAAGTAAACTAATAGCGAACAATGTTAGATAATTTGAGAGTTATCTATACAATGTCATTAATATTAGTTGATAGTTACATTGATTCACCTAGGAGTTGTCGGTTAGTCGAGTGGAACATCAACCATAGAAAGTTACTTATAGTTTAGATAATGTTGAATGGACGATACAACAAAATTTGCTCGCGTCACAGTATCTAAAGTGCATGAATCTATCAATATGACGTAGAGAGAATTTGTTTATACATAAAAATATTATGAATTGTTAGTCGAATTAGGAGCAGTCAAGACGATCATAGAGCAGCTAGGAATTAGTCGAGAGCAAAGGGATTGAGTCTTACTCGGTCATTTCAAGTGTTATTTAATTTAAGTAAATCAAATTTAGTTCAAAATTAATGTGAAGTAGTAATTTGACGCAATAGCAACTAAATTTCCTATTTTGATGAAAACACCAAGTGAAAGGGAAGTGGTGGACAATAATTAGAGCCAAGTGAACATGAGAATTACAACTAGATGCATAAACATTGAGTACTTGAGTACTGAAGTACCATGTATGTCTTTCAACTATTGTCGCATATAATTTTATAGTATTTGAATTTATCAAAATTATAAACACATCCTCAAATGTCTCTTTTGTTATTAACAAGATCAAAGTGACTAGCAAAAATGATGATTAAATTAGATAATTGAAGACCCACTTAAAGATAAATATAAATAATAAAAGACACATTTAAGTTTATTTTAATAATTTTAATATATTAAAAAATTATTATAACAACACTCACATAAATCTTTCTCATTGTCATATAATTTATTTTTTAGTGTATTAAATACTAAAAATATTTCTCTTTCAAACCTTAGTGCATGCCATGACTTACACCACCTACTGAATGGGTCCATCCCTAATTGCAATATAAGTAAAGACAAATCACGATCTCAAGACATGATCATGCAAAGATAGTCGATTGACGAGGTTAAGACACGATCTTTAATTGGCTAGGAGTCGTGGCTGATAGGATTTATCTTAATATTCAATATATGAATACCTATTGTAGTTATTATTTCAATTCATCAATCAATCAAAATCTACCTTTTATTCGCAATTTATTTTTATATTTAATATATTTATGTTTTATTTAATTAGTTTTTAACTAGTAGACATTGTTCATGATCACATGACCTAATACTATTTGGAGTAGTTAAAGAATCTACAACCGAAGAATAAAGTTCTTTTTTAGTCGTAATCGTTTGAAGCAAGGAAATCATTTGTTGAGTTCTTTTAGCCAATTCCGCTACTGACTTTCAAGTTTGCAATCAAAGTCAAATATTTGTAATAACTTTACGATTATAATTGTTCGACCGTATAGTTTTTTTTACATTACCACTGTATATCAATTAAATTCTATTAAAATATATAATATACATTATTTAATTATAATTACATGTTTTTTTTACATTGTTTAATATTCTTGACATTATTTAATTTACATTGTTTGACTGATGTAAACAAATTTTAAGATAAATGTTTTTATTTTAATTGAGAGAGTTTTAAATTAGGGTTTTCCTAGAATAATTTTGTTGAAGTCAATTAGTAATACTTAAGCAAAACAAGTTCAATGGGTTGGGCTTGGGCAGCCTTGTCAGTTGTCACCATATAACTTCCACTTTGTAATTTTTCTTTTTTTAACGGCCTTCAGTTGTGTAATTATTTTTTATATGACCAAAATTAGTAATTAATTGAATTTATTTATTAATTGAATTTATATCTGATTCTTCAAATTCTTTTACCCTTAACTTAAACCAATTGAATTATCCACTCACGCTCCTCCACTTGTGTAATTATTGTTGCTCTAATGTACTTCTATCTAAAATTCATATGTGATCACCATGATATAACCTCACAGAGAAGTATATTATTTTATACTCTAATGTAAAATTCTATATATATTTTATATGTAAGTATAAATCATAATGAACAAACCAAAAAGATCTAGGTGTAAATCTCTTCCACAATATTACAAACTAAATCTCAGATCCCAGCTTGAGACTCAAAAAGGATATTTGTAGTATATGGTTTGACCAAATTTATTATAAGTTTTGAGATAAAAAGTCATCTGATCCAAATATATTATATGTAGTTCGAATCAATTTAGATGACACATTTAAAAAAATTCAATTTGATCCAATTCTAAACTGGTTAATTTATATTAGTTTTTGGATATCTAAATTATAATTATAAAAAAAGTATATTAGTATTAATAATATTTCAAAGACATAGTAAAATTGTATATTTGATACAAAAATATGTAATATACAAAAATTTAACATTACGGAATATCAATGATCAATTATGTTTGAAATATAAGAAATAGAAATAAAAATAGATTAAATTAATAAGCACTATTATAAAAAAATTAAAAACCAACAAATAATATATCATACTAATAAAAAATAAATAAATATTAAATTTTATATTTTTTTATGAATAAGCTAATTTATTTATGTGATTTGATTCAGTTTGGTTTTAAAATATGAAACCGATATCCAATTACATATGTGCAGCTTTTACAAAATAACAAAAAACTATTTAATTTGATATGATTTTTAGATTATTTTAATAGGATATGAACATAACCCCTATTTATGTGCCATGATATTTTTTGGCAACCATAATAATATAGATTTAAAAGGTTCAATCCAAATATATTATGGATCGACGATAAAAAGTCCATTACAAATAGAACATACATGTCCAATACGAGGTCCAACTAGGTAAAGATCCGACATAATATCTCATTGTCTCTCACAAACTTTGATGAAATATGTTGCGCATGATTTATATTAACGTAATCATCGGTCTTTTTGGAGAAGAAAAAGCCTTTTGGATTTATATTAACGCAAGATCATCATTCTTTTTGGAGAAGAAAAAGCATTTTTAATACACTTTTGGATTTATATTAACGTTCAATAACTTGGGAAATGAAAAATTATGTTGTTTCTTAATCAACAAGTAATGTTGATGTTTGTGTGATAACAGATTACCAAGGGACATAAGGAATATTTAAGGAATCACCTCCTTTCAAATCTTCGTACTCTCTCCGTCCTAAAGTTATATAAATTAAAGAGAGAATACAACTTTTATTAAATTATTTTTATTAATTATTAGTGCACTATCAATGTCATAAATATATAACGAAAAATGATACGACGTAAGTAATATTAATTAAATAGTACGCTTAAAAAAAGTGTATTCGAAATTAAAAAGATTATTCATTTATTTTTGGACAAAATTTTGTTGTATTCATTATTTTGGAAGAGAAAGTAATAAATAGGCAAAATTACATTTAATCTTTTATTCTATTTAGTTGTAATTTTTTTATTATTTCTTTTTAAATTGGTCATTTATATTTTAAAAAATGCACAAAGTGATTATTTTTATTTAAATAAAAATTAATAAAACTATCAACCCAGTATAGGACAAACCCCCACCACTCTTCACACCATTCTCCACCATTCCAAAAGCCGAATCCCTCTTTGCTTCATCGTTAACCTTCTTTGAACCACAAACCTTGTAAAGCAATTGAGTATGAGGTTCTTGATTTAACCCAACAACCTCGTACCTCAAATAACAACAGCTGAATTGTATTCTTGCAGTTGCGACGTTATAAGAAGGTAAACCGCGGTGTAATAATTAACAAATCCCTGATTTTTTCACATGTTTCGGCTATTTTTAGATCTGGGTTTTTTGTGTGTGATGTGTGTTTTGGTTCTCGATGAGTTTGATAGATTTATGGTTTATTTTTTAATTTGAGAATTTTAATTTTGTTTTGGGTTTTTATGAATAAAATGATGGATATAGGTGGTGATGAAGATGCTATTTTATTAACTTTTATTTTAAGAAGTAATTTTATGTAGTTTGATATATAAGTTTTAAAAAAAAAACTAATTCGAGCATTTTTTTAAATATAAATGACTAATTTAAAATTAATATATATATATATAAAGGATCAATATGTTATAATTAAGTAAGATAAAAAATAAACTGTTACTCTATTTTAAAAGTCGACAGTTTTAGTCTCTTCTTCCGTCCCTCCCTCTTTTGAATATTATATATATATAATTTATTAAATTCATTATTTAATTATATATAATTTAAAATATGATTATCATAATAATGTAATTTTTTTTTTTTTTATAAATTACTTCTTCAGTATTACCATGAGTGATATATTTACAAAAATAATGTATTAAAATAAATGTTAACATTAATATTCAATGTGATATTAATTATTTTATTTTCAATTATATTATCTAATTAATTTATTTTATTCTAATTATACTTTCTAATTAATTTATGTGTAAAATAAATAAGTTTTATTTATTATGAAATAAAAAAAAATAATATATATGATAATTTTTTAGATTAACCCCTCTGCTTAATAGTTTTCTAGATTTGTCCTTGTTTACTCTTGCAGTGAATTCAATATGCATAGACTTAATTAAAATTTTATGTTATTAAAATTTGAAAATTTTATTCGATCAAATACAAGGTTCTGAAGAACTTACCTATCTTATTCGAATGTTATCTATGTTGAATTAGTCGAAATTCAAAATAGATTATTTCATTTCTATCAAAAAAATGCTTCCGCGATGTTTTGAGGTTGAGGTGACAAATCCAAACCAACAAACTACATTTAATTATTTTTTTTGTTAAAAATAAAAATCTCAAATAAAAATTCTTTGGGTACTTCATCTTTTTCATCATCTTTATTAAGCTTCATAATCTTCATCAAATTAAAAATACCCCAATTCCTCTGTTTCTTTGTAGTGATGGTATATACTTATAGATGGAAGAAAATCGGGATATAGTTTTTTTTAGTGTTGTTACAACCCCTTTATGCTACTTAGGTGCTTGTTAAATATATCTATCAATGTAACTGGTAGGAATACTCATTCTACTCCCCAACAATATAACTTTTGCTTATAAAAAAAATTCTTTTTTTTTTTTTATAGTTTTAACCGATTATGAACTTCAAATTGGAAAACACTAATTCTAAGAGCTTCCGTTAATTGGAATGTGGTTTAATATTTTTAACTTGGGGGTGAATTATACAATCTAAAAAAAGAAAATACAATGGTTAAAAGATTTTTTTAAATACATCCGCTAATATTTTTGAATTGTTGGAATATCGGCAAAAATATTTTGTGAATGTCATAAATATATTGGCTAAAAGATTTTTACATATCCCAAATACAACGACAAATAATTTGAAAGATTTATTATTTCCTTGAAACAAGAACAAATATTTTGATGCAATTTTGCTTCTTACTTTTTATTTAGTAGGTGTTTAATGAGTCTTCATTAGTTCTTGTTTTTAAGCATAGTATTAGTTTTATTTAAACTTTCATTTCATATAGTTTTATAGTTAATTTAGTAAAGAAAATAAATTTTATTCTTCTTGAATCATTTTGACGGTTTTGCTACTAGTCCTTTCTAACCAGACAAATCATCAGGTATTTTTTTGTTTTGATGTTACATGTCAATTACTTTGAGGAACGAACATTAGGAAAGTTACAGAGAATTACTACAGACGCAAGATGGTTTTCGGAGTGCAAAATACCTTTTATTAGAGTCTAGAGCGTAGTAGGAAGGAGTTGAGACACATTGCGCCAATCATTATGCTGTAGTGCACTTGTTGGCACAACTCCTTATCTCTTAACACGACAAGGAGACTCTTTTGCGCATTGCTCCCATACTCAGCGCAATATGCAAACACGTGTTACTAGACCTTTTTAAGCCAAAAATTGTTATTTTATTAGGGTTTATAATTTTAGATGCAAAGGAAGAGATATCTACATCTTAGAGGAGTCTTTTGCAACTTTTATGTGTAATTTTCTTCTTTCTCTGTATTTTTCATCAAACATTATGAGTAGCTAATTTACTCATAGATTAGGGATAGATGAATCTCCTTGAATCTATGTAATTTGGTTTTCTATATACTATTTATGCAATTATAAAGTATTTGATTATTTATATATTTTTGTTCTTAATGTTTTTCTGTAACTAATCAATATACGGTTGAACTAGATATTACTTCGTTATTGAAAAATAGGTAGTAACAACTGAAGATAATATAGATGTTTATGTTTCAATATTGTTATACGGATATAAAATAGACTTAAATGTATGTTGGTCCTTGTAAATTAGCGCATTTTTTATTTTTGTCCCTGTAATTTGTTTTTCAATTTAATCATGTATGTTCAATTTTTTAAAAATTGCCCTTACTGTTAGTGACTATTAAAAAAAACTGAAATGACAAACGGAGAAGTGACGAAAAAAAAAAACGTGAACTTATAAGGACGAAAATCAAAGGAAAACATATATGTTTAGTCCATGTAAGTTCGCACATTTTTTATTTTGTCCCTGTAAGTTTATGCTTTTTTTTCTCATCCTATCTCTATTTTTCATCTTAGTTTTTTAAAAGACACTAACAACATAGACAATATTATAACAAGTTTGAACTTACAGTGTTAAATTTTTTTAAAAAAATACAAGGACAAATATCAAAATAACGCTAATTTATAGAGACTAAACATATATTTAAAGCCTACAAAATATTATCATGTGTCATAAGAACTTAACGTTCATACATAATTTGAGTAATAAGTCTGATCATCTAAGGAATTAGGGTTCGTTGTTATAAAAAAATGATTTTGAGCCAATAAATTGGTCTTAGTCTAATTGGTTAATTTGACATAATCAAATAAGTTACATTGTTAAAATAGTGAATTAATAACTACATAATGAAAAGGAGGTGATTCCAATCCCTAATTGCTTTTCTCATAATCTCTATCTCGTTAATTTTGATTCATTTTTATTCAACAACTGATTTATAAATCTTTTACTCACCTAAGTGTTATTTACTTTGTTGCGTAATTAAATTAATAACAATCTTTGTGGAAACAATTTTACATATTATTATTATTACTTGAACGATTTGTACACTTGCCAAAGAGCAACCAATGTTGAATATAGAGTCTACACCTTGATGCAAAATCTTCTTATGTATAATTTTTTGTTTTTGAACAAAGTCTCATACGCAACTTCTTTGTCATTAGTTGAGACTTTAAAATGAAAATTCAATTATAAATTTTTTTCTTTCTTCTAGAAACTAGAAGAAGAAGATTTTGATACAATCTTGTTTTTTTTTTTGTAAATGTTGAATGTAGAGTTTATACTTTCATACAAGATTTTTGTTTACACTAGTTTTAAATTCCAATTGGGCAAAAAAGAATGAAGTTGAAACCTCATTGTACATGCAAAACCATCTTCTTCTTCATTTTAATGTTATTTTGGAAACAACTTTACTCCTTTTTTTTTTATTGGAAGAGTGAAATGAAATATTGTTGTTTTTTCACGTATGAGATGATTTTTCTTCTTCCGACCATTTAGTTTATTCTTCTTGAAAAATGTGATGTGTCTTTTGCTTCTTTTTCTTCCCAATCCAATTTTCTTCTTCTTCTTCATGTGAAGAGTTGAAAGAAAAAAATTTAAAAAGAAAATTTTGAATGAACGTAGTGCAACTATTATTTCATCTCTAATACCATAATAAAATATACAAAATATTGATATTAAGCATGGAAGAGAGAAAAATGAAAATAAAATTGTATTGATATAATGAAGAAAAATTATCAATTACAATAGGTATTAGATGCCAAAACAACTAATCTAACTAACTTGCAACTAATTTAAATAATTTGCAGCTAATATAAACTAGTTCTAACATCCCCGCAAGTTGGAATGTGGTTTAACACTTTTAATTTGGGATGAACTAAACAATCTAAGAAAAGAAAAAGACATTAGCTCAGACTACTAAATGAAAATCCTCCTCTTTCTTCTCCTCCTTCTAATGATGGTGATGTCTCTTCTTCTTGAAAATCTGATGCTTCTTTTTCTTCCAAGTCAAATGTTTCTTCTTCATGTGGGGAGTTGAAAGAAAAACATTTAAAAACAAAACTTTCGGCGAACATAGCGCAACAGTTATTTCTTCTTGATATCATAATAGAATATGCAAAATATTGATTTTGAACATAGAAGAAAGAAAAATAGAAATAAAATTGTATTGATAGAACGGAGAAAAATTATTAATTACAACAAATGTGGAATACTATTTATATATAAATCTCAAAATGACTATCACAACCAACTTAAAACAAATCTAACTGCATCTAACTTCGCATAAACTAATTCTAACAAAACAAAGACTTGTTCATCTTCTAAAGTATAAATATTTTACTAGAATACTAGTATTTAATCAATCCTTGTGAATATTAGTTTGTTGATAAGGTAGGCTAGTTTACATTGCTACAAGTTTGAAATAGGAGTGTAAACTGTAAAATGTAGGGGTGTGGGTAGTAGCAGCCCATGATAAAAAGACATGGAAAATATCAAACAATTGGGCTAAGACATGACATGTTCAAGCTTTCAACAGAAAAAAGGACTTCATGTTGACCCAAACAAATGGGCTAAGGCCTTATATCTCCCATAGAAATCAATTTTTTTAGAAGTTATAACAACACATTTTATTAAATTATATTTTCTAAATTTTTGATATCCAAATTGTGTCATTGAATGTGTAGATCTCACATAAATTTAATAAGAATCGTTTAAATTTCAACCATTAAAAAATGTGCATACGTTTTTTTTCTTGTTATTAACCCATAGAAATCAATGTCTTTTGAATAGGTGGCAAAAAATTTAAAAGAAAAAAACTAAATACAAACTTTTTAGTAACAATATTGATAGTAATGATTGAATCGGATTCTGCAAACTCAATTGTGGCTATGAGATAGTTATGATTTCTTTTTTATTTTGTGCTTAATTTGTGGATTGTGTTTGTGTGTGTGCATAGATCAAACTTTGTTCACTGAACTGCTTCCACATTACACGCAAATTTTTGAATTTGGGCTTAGTTTCTTCCACTATTTTCTTGAAGTCTTAACTAAGAAAAAAGGGTGAAATAAAGAAAAATGATTTTTAAAGGTCCGGATATGTTGGGTTTATGATGAGGATACAATGTGTAATTTTTAATTTTACTAAGGGTATTTTAATATTTTAAATATTGTCGGAGTTATAATTTATTGTAGGCTTAATTGCAGTTTTAGTCTCCTTATTTTTATCAATTCACGAAATTGGTTCATCTATTTTAAAATCTTATGATTTTTTAACTAAAAAATAAGAGACATATTTTATATGACGTGACATATGATACAATAACTTAGAATGATTAACATCTATAAAATTGCAATAAAATCTTTTAAAAACTTAACTTTAAATTTCAATTTTTTTTAATTTTGTATTTTAATTAATGACATATGAATAATTAACGCATATAAATGATTCTATATCGTGAAATTTTATGTCACATTATATAAAATATGTCAAATTGTCATTTTTTAGTTCAAAAATCTAAAGGAGTGAACAAAACTGTCAACTTTTAAAATAGGTGAATCAATACCGTAAATTTATAAAATAGAGGACCAAAGTTACAATTAAACTTTTCTCGTACGATGTATGTATCAATTTGCAATTTGGTAAAGATAAATGGTTAATTTAGAAATTTTATATCTAAATAATTTAATATAATGATTAGATAAGTGTAAAAACACATGGAATTTTTTAATTACCTATACTTAGTAAAAACATTAGTGTGTCAAAAGTGTTCTCCTTGAAGAATATGACACTTCATTATGCGTGATGGCACTAGATAGGTAGGTTTACTTAATACTCTCAAACAAAGGTTTACGTAAAGTATGAAACAAAATGTCTCTGCATTCGTATTAAAAAAGATTACTCAAGTTTATTGGATATATCTATATGACAAAAAAAAATATCATCAGTGTAAATTAATTTTACATAATCGTTGAACAAAATTATTTATTTTAATATATTATATTTTTATAACTGTTTAAAACAATAACTATATTATAAATAATTGTAATTGAGTGTAAAATAGTTTTACATGCTCTCTCTAAAAAAAAAGATTAATATTAATAAAATCTTTCTTTATACTTGACCAAAAAAAAAAAAACTTTGTTTATAATGATCTTTCGATTTAAGAAACCAGTAAAGTATACTAATAATAGTCATAGTCATGGTAACAAATATAAAACAATGCAATACATAATTTAAAAAATATTATGGTATGTTCGATCTAGCTATAAAATTTCTTTTAAAAGAATATTAATAAAAAGTGACATTACTTTGAAAAAAAGGGAGTGATTTTTTAATCTTAATTATGAAACATAACTAATATAATTAGTTTGAGTTAATAAAAACTAAAGAAGTTCATGGTGAAAGGATAAGGTTCAAACTTTGGTGAAGGAGAAAATACTTTAAAAAAAAAGTGAGGTAAATGTTACAAATTAGTGGCTAAAAGTTATTTCAAACTTTAACTACGATCGACGATGCTAATCAAAATTACTTTTATGTTTCTCTTCATTTTTATGACTAAAACAATGATTCGGTCGATGCCAACTCGATAAAAATAAGAGGAAAAAAATTGTGTCCCTTAAAACTCTAGTCGTCAAGTCAACATTGTAAGAACAAAGAAAACCGTTAACATATATTTCTAAAGATAGTCATTAATCAACGTTAAAATTTCAAGTAACTTTTCTTCTCTAGTCTATAGTTAGCCATCTATGTAAGTATAGATACTTTTAGATAGACTATTAATATATATACCCATACCAATCAAATTCTCAAATAATACTCATATGGACTCAAATCCATTTGATAAAACATATAAAAAATCACCAATGCAAGTTGAGTTTAGCCGGAAAAAGCTACACTCTCACAACATGGTGAACATGAGTTTGAATTTCCTCTAGGAGAGGTATCCATATTTAGTGTTAGACACATCTCAAATAAAATTACCTGAAAGAATCTATGAAAAAAAAACCTATGCGCCTCAGGCAAATTAAATCTTTCGGGTAGTTTCATGTAAATGTCATTATCAAGGGAGGCATACAAATATGTTATAACATATTTCTTTATATAAATTGAACCTTTCATGTGCTACTAAACTTAATTAGATATGAAAAATTTCTTGAATTCGCTTCAGGTGAACAAGTCTCTTCAAAATTAATGATATACTTTTATCATACTCTTGAATAACATGTCAAACTTTATATATTTGTATTTCATCATTCTCAATTCTTTTCATGCGAAAAATATGTCATAGCTAATTAACTTCACATCTTCATGTGTGCGGACTACTAGACTCTGATACCAAAAATGTGACACCTAAAGTTTAACTATAAATATTTTTTAATAATATTGTACACAACGTAGATGAAATTGAAATTTCGAATTTTAAAATGTCTAAGTGCTTGCAAATAAATAGAAATCATTTTGTAAATTTTTGAAATCATTTAGAATACTACAATTAGGGTGGAGGTGGATGGCGGCAGAAGGGAAAAATAAGGAAGATTGACAAAATTAGGGTTTTGTTACTATTTTAAGAGATATAAAGGTATTTAAGTAATTGCATTTATGTTGGGTGGGTGCGGGTGCGGGGCGGATTTAATGAAACCCGCCCCCTCACCCGCCCGTAACTTTAAAAAACGGGGAAAATACGCACCCGCATCCATTAAAAACGGTTTTTCCCCGTTAAATGCGGGGCGGTTCAGGTTCAATTGTCATGCCTATATATGAGTTAATATACTATTATATTCTTAATAATTCACTTCAATATATATATATATATATATATATATATATATATATATATATATATATATAAAAGTAGCATGTGATCTTCCACATTTTTAATCAACCACTAATTTTTTTGTTCAATGACAAATGTGACTAATCTTTTAAATATACTTAAAAGTATTCTTCTCAATCTTGCTACTTAAGGAGCATATTTGAGTGGTATAAAAATGTACTTATTTTCTCTCTTTGTTTCAAATATTGTAGACTTTAATCAAGGTCTAGTTATTCAAGAACTCAATCACAAATCTTCAATAATAATGTACAAGAAAACACATTATTTGAGCAATCCTTCAGATATGCTTTAATCACAAATCATTTTTTGAGCAATCCTTTTGGAATGCTTTAAATTTATTTATTTTTTTAGTTCTTCAAGAACTATATCACATATGATCTTCATAAACAATGATAAAAAAAAAAACATTATTTTAGTAATCCTCCAGGAATGCTTTTAATGTTAAATTCTTCTGAAATTTAACAAGAATAAACAAAGAAAGATGTGATAATTATAAAAGCCAAATAAATTTCTCAACAAAATTTATATGTAAAATAAAAATAATTGACATAAAAAAATTAATGAGAGCAAATATAGTAACAAAATTATAATTAAATTAATATAAAGATATTGAGAAGAAGAAATATCCTTGCAATGTAGCCTTAAAAAAATTATCATCGTTTATATGGCAGAGAGAATTGTGCTGATAACAAGTTATAAAAATAACCAAAAAAACAAGAACTAGATGTCATAAAATATAGAATAATAGAGAGAACATACAAGAGAAGATGAAATTTATATTATCCTAAAGGTGTGTCTTTACAATTGTGAATTCTATTTATAGGATACTAGGACACAAGATTAGTGAATAATCATGCTAAGGGTCACTAATAATAGTAATTAGTACTTCCACTAACTATTAAGAGCTATAGGAATATGAAACACTAAATAATATTTATAACATCCCCTATATTACAGCTATACACCCCAAAAATGAGACAACATTTTGTACATTCATATAACTTTTTTATTGCATATTTGTGTTCCAAAAACCTGAATGGATTCTCAAATTACTACTTGCCAATGTTTCTTGATATTACATAACAATATGAATTGACATTCATCTTTAATCTACATTATAATTATAATAGTACTGTACCCAAAAAATATATATAATGATACAAAATATGGCACAAGCTACCACAATTTTTGATCCATTTTATATAGCAAATGAATGCATTACATTCAACCCATCACAAATTTGTCTAATTAATACAAGGCTTCTTCCTTGAAGCCTAAGCAATGAACCATCCCAAAGTTTAGAAGCTGCATCTTCCATTACCTATACGACTTCCGGCGATGGGAAAATGCGTTTCGCTAGCCATTGGAACGGTAACAACACTTGAGCTTTTTTCTTGCGCCAAAACCAAATCGCAGCATTGTAATTTTCGTTGCGGATCGTTCTGGTGGCTGCCCTCCAATCATATTTCTCCATCTCTAAACGTGCGGTTTTTCCCATTGTTTCTCTCAACTCTTTGTCGTGCAATAGAGGAATTAGTTTGCTCAAGCAGTCTTCGAGATCGCGTGGAGTGTAGAGATAGCCGATTTTGCCATCTTGGTCTTCAGGGATTATGTCTGGGATTCCACCTGCACGTGCTCCCACGACAGGAATCCCTGAAGACATTGCCTCCAAGACAACTTGACCTAGTGTCTCGGACTCTGACGGCATAACAAAGACATCGCCACTCGCATACGCTTGAGAGAGTTCTTCGCCTCCTAACATTCCGGTGAATACTACAGGCATACCTTCAAACATTTTCTCTAGCTCCTCCCTGTCAGTTAAACAACCGATAGTAAAAAAAGTTGCCAAAGATTTTACAATGCTAGCAAAACCAACCTTTGTAACACACTTTTCCATTATTTCTTCTTTCTCTTATAAGTCAATATAATAAAAAGTTATTTATTTGAGACAATTATAATGACCATTTAGCACTATTGTCAAATAGTAGCTATAAAGACACTGTAGAGCTATAGCATAGCAGAGTTTGAACTTTGAACAAACACTGCTATTGGTCTGTAATACGCGATTTAATACAAAATATTGTTAAATAGCAACTATTATAGAGTGAAAAGTTGTAGCATAGTAGAATTTGAACAAACTTCTATTTTCCGTGATATGCAATTCACAACATTGCCGTTTAGATTACTGACTAATAGTGAAGTTACCTGTAGGGTCCATCTCCAATAAAAGCGATTCGTGCTTCAGGAATCCTATCCATGACACTGCAAAGTCATGTGTATCAAATGTTAATGCAAGATAGAAATACTCAAGTTTAAATGCTGAATATACTAATATTAGCTATGTATTAAGAACTAAAGTAGTAACAGAGCTCAAAGCAAGGTGCATTTCACAGTGAATTACTAGAAAACATCTTGTAAAAGTTGTAGCTTAAGTAAGTTTAACCATCTTTTTCTTCAGTATATCAATAACTAATAGAAAAGCTTTCAACACTCTTAGATTTTAATTTTATGCTGCACCATGGTTTTAAATTGCAGTTGCATTTGTGGTTTCAGTTATGCTATAAACCTTTATATTGCGGTAACATGCAAGCAAATGTGGTTGAGGTTTCCGTAATTTTTGTTGCAATGTCGATGCAAAGACCTCTAAAACTGCTACATTGCAACTACAGTTGTGATTGCTGACCACAATTTAGAACCATGTGTTGCACAGCAAAATCTTGTATATACAAGTTCATGTTTCCAAGTTTACAAGATGATATTTACCTTTTGAGAAAATCTAAACTCTTCTCAACTCCAAACCGCCCAACATGAACAATCAATGGCTTCTCCGGTTCACCATCGCTGCAAAACAAGTATAAGAATAAGATGAAACACCACCATTTCAAACTTTGCACATGAAAATGACAAAAAGGTCCTCACCTCAGTCTCAATCGCATTTCATGGGACTTGTATCGAGGATTAAAACTTTCAGAATCAACACCCTTGTTCCAAAGACGAATCTTGTTTGCTGGACATCAACAGGAAAAACATGTCAGATAAAAAAGTGTTTGATGCCAACATTCAGCTACCATCATAAAGTGAGAGGATCAGACTCCTCTAAAGTGAATAATATCAATCATTGATAAATAAATCAACGATTCATATTATATGTACATGCATAACAAATCATTGGTGATTAAAATATTAATTATTGATTTTCTCACTTGATTAACTACTCACTTCAGAGGAGTCAAATTCAATTTGAGATAAGTTGAAAGATTATTTGATAAGGATTGTTTGTGTTCACCTGTGGTTACTCTAGCTTCTTCAAGATCCCTTCCAATGGCAGCTGATGGCACTAGAGTTAGATCAGCTGCTCTATGCAGAAACTCTATAAAACAACAAATTCATGTTACTCTCACAAAAATATGATTCAAAGTTGGATAAAGGAAACAAGAGAGTATATACATACTTAAAACCAACCACATTGGTTGCACCAGCCAGCTAAATGTGTATCTTGGAATGTATCTGAACCCCAAAAAATAGAATATAAACCAATAAGAACGAGTGGTTTAAATCTCAAGAAGTATAGACCTATGTTGCACAAACACTTCAAATTCAGATTGACAATATGTCTAATGTCCGACACTGATACCGACACGATACTAACACATGTAGTTACATTCAATTATTTCTATTTTTCAAATTATTACCAAGATCTACGTGTCAGTATCAGTGTTGTGTCTGTTCTTCATTGGTATAGAAAATAGCTTTTAAAAATGTGGAAAATTTGAAATTAGAGTAAAATATGTAACTTACACTGGTACATGGGTATGATAGGACATGACAATAGGAACAGACAGAAGCTTTGCAATGATAAGAGCACCAAATACCTGAAATTTAGTTTATATCACATTAGTTAAATATAAAGACCTGTTTGGATTGAATTATTTGAGCTTACTATTATAAGTATCTGTAAGATTGTTTAGTAGAGCTTATGAAAACAACTTATCATATGTCCATCAGTTGATTTCAGCCTATTTCCATAAGCTCTCACAATTTATAGCTTATATAAAAATAGTTTGATTTTTTTTTTTATCTTTTGATATAGATATAGCTCATACATAAACACTTATATGATAAGTGCTTATGCTATAAGTGCTTAATTAAACTGGTTATTCAATAATTAATAAATAAGGAGATACAGGAAGAATTGCATACATACCATTATGCCAGGTGATGATGCATGTATAATGTCAGGCTTAAACTGAGCAACTGCTGAAATAATCCTTGGACTAAGTGCCAATGAGAGGGGTACCTTCTGATACCAAGGAAAAGGAAAGCTGATTTTTCAACAAAAAAAAATGAAAAAGTTATTAATATGTGCAGCAGTCATAACTTCAAAGAACAGATTAGCATCCAATTAAGATGGTTTTAAAATCTAAATTGATGTGAAGTCAAACTTTATAAAATGGTGACAATATGAATACTCTTATAAAAAAGTGTGTAATTTTTCACAAAAGAATCGTAAAATGTTTATGATAATAAATAAGTCATTAGTAAAAAGTAAAATCACCCCTTCACCCCAAAATAAACAGTTTTAGTACTTTTTTTGGAAGTCAGAAAAGGTCACTTAAGAAAAAGAGATCCAGTAATCAATCTCAACTATTGATTCAATATCACACAGATCAGATTACACATTAACAAAATCAGTTCTAAACAATCTCGACGATTGATTTAGATCAAACGGACGAACTCAGTGACTACAATTGAGGAAAAAGCAAATGAAGTTCCGTATAACTAAATGACAGCAATTTTAAGATTGAAAAACAACTTTCAAATACTAAAGGACAGTAAAGATGAAGAAAAAAATGAGCTAATAAACTAAAGAGATCAGTGTGAGCAACCTCTTGGATCCAATTAAATGTGCTCCATAAAATTCCTTAGGTACTCCTTCATGTGTTGTCACAACCATGACCTATATATATCATTCACAAATATAGTTAGTTGATGAAAAAACAGTATATATGTGTGTTTTAGGGTGCAGCTAGGTTAAAACAGGAGGGAAGGAAAATTTCTTATTATTGTTATTGAAACTGAAACAGTACAAATATATTTATATACAATGCTGCCAGCTATCTAATGAATGCAGAATAAAGTAAAAATAAATTAGGAAATAAATCAAATCAGAGTGATTTGATTATTTCCCAAATACAAATAAACTTAAATAGAAAATCAACTAATAAACACAATCATATCAGATCTGATTGCTATATGTCAACAATATGTAATAAACCATAACCTATATAACATGAACAATTACACTTAGTTGATAAAAAAATGAGGAAACAGGATATGCATAATGAAGAATCTTTCAGTTCAAGCTTTTCACTGAATTGATAAGATACTGGATAAAAGCACTGAATATTGAAGAAAATAAACATGTTTTAGGATTGTAAAGATGCTACCTCATCTCCCATTTCTCGAAGGTACTTTATGAAATTCTGAAACCGATTCTTGTATCCAGAGACATATCTGAAAAAGAAAGACTCAAACCAAATTAACATCATGTTCAAAATGAAGATGTTATACTGTTTTTGTTCCAAAGTTGATACAACACTATCTTCTTATGAAGGATTACATATGAATAATGCAAGGTGTTATGCAATCTCATTAGAGTTATAATTTTAATGCAGACAGAAACTAGAAAATATGAAAATGCAATTGCGGCCATGACGCGCCACAGTTTTTTATGTGTGCGCTACCACAATTGTGTCAGTATCAATTCATATTTGACTGCAATTTTTCGCAATATCACAATCATGGTACGACCATAACCGCTATTTAAAGTCTTGCTTGCAAGTTAAATTTCTCATCAAGGTATAAAAACACGGTCAGCGACTGAGCCGAGTGTCGACAATCATGACGCGACCACAACTGCAATTAAAAACCGTGTTTGCAAGTTTAATTTCCCATCAAGGTTACGAAAACTTTTGAGTTTACACCAAAATATTCACAAGTCAAATTCCCTTAAAAGCAGCAGAACATAGCTGAGATGAACTTATTCTCAATAGAGAATAAAAGTTAAGCTAATACAAAGGACATTTCAAAACACTTGAAGACAAAGCAAACTCAATTACATTATAAAGTATGGACCCTAGTAATCCAAATTCCTGCCAAGAGGTTAGTAAAGTATGTCAATGATTGTTCTAGCTAAGTTTCAAACCATGAAAAAACCTTAATTAAAGTTCATTAATCAATTGGACTAAATGATTAATTACTTAAGCTAAATCACTTGGTTAGACTAATAGACTCCAAATAATATTTTTTTTCATAACCCTCCTTTTCTAAGGACAACAGGATTCTAGAAAATCAGGACTTTGGTCAGGAGATTAGTAAGTCTGGTCAATGATTGTTTCAATATATCGATCCAATTTTTACGAAAACTAACAACTTTAGTCAATTATTTGGTTATTTGGAAACACAAAAAAATAAAAACACAAGAAGACCAATTTCAAATCAATTTGATCTAAAAAAAACCTGAGCCAACCAAAAGCCAAATTCATCAAACCACAAAAAGTCAACACTAAATCAAAACAAAATAACACTAGTCAATGAAAAATTAAAGATCAATCAATGCTGTCACATGTTTCAACTTTGAACAATTATTTAAAAAAAAAAAAAAAGAAAAATTATTTCCAATCTTAAAAAAACATTCTACATTCAATGAAATGTGAAACAAATAAAAAGGGTACTCACGAAAAAGGAGAAGGTTCAACAAATAGGGCAATTCTTCGAGGTCTAGAATTATTTTCAGTGTCATATAAAACAGAATCAGGAGGACCCTCTTCTTCATCTCTAGAATTCAACAAACTATTATCATCAATAGTCATTTTTGTGGAAGCTCCAAGCACAAAACTTTTTCTTCTTTTCACACTATTTAACCTTTCTGAACTCAAAAATTGAACTTTTTTACAAAAGGGGGTAATGGGTTGTTCTCTAAAATTTCCAAATCTAATACAATTATTAAGAGGGTTTGAAGAAGAAGAAGAAGGTGAGAGAAAAGGAGGAGAGAGAGAGGAATATATATAGAGAGATGAGTTCATGATTGAAGCAAAAAAACGTGAAGAGTATAATATACTTTTATAAGTAAATTAATTAATACTGTTATATCTTTATATTTCAATTTAATTGATAAATATTAATAATGTTAATTTAATTAACAAATTTTAATATTATTAAGTTGTATGTATTATATTATTATCATAGTTTGAATTGGTAAATTTTGATTATTAATTAATAATTATGAAATGAAATTTGTGTATTGTGTGAGAAAGAAGGAGACGAATCTTTTAAGACAAATAAGACACACATGCCTACCAATGGATATTCTTTTTTTGATGGCGGGACATTGAGGAATCAAATGATGACCTGTGAGCATATGCCATTGGGTCACTCTCTCTCTTAATTGTTTTCCATGTGGGAAATCATTGGATATTTTGGTTTTAACTGTGAGCGGAATAAGGCCTTGTAGTTCCGAAGTTGACCGATAGGGAAATATAGGGAAATATAATCAGAATTTAAATTTGAGTTCTTTTGAGTAATTTGTCTGTGGTAACTGAAGTTCAATAACCATTAATAAATTATAAAATTTGTTACTTTTTCAGACTTACAATGGATGACTTTTAAGATTTTTGTACATATATTAAAAAATGCAATAATTACAAGAAAAAAAATATTATTTTATCAAACTACTCATTTTAACTATCGATAAATTTTGCATACTATTATCAATACAAAATATAATAATGTCTTGGAAGTTATATATATAATAATTATTGAAATATAATACAAGAAAAAAAATAATTTAAGTCGTATTGAAAATAGTGAATGACATTTATTTTAAAATAATTTTTTTTGTTAAAGTAATATTCATTATAAAACACAGAAAAAAAAAACATCATTACAATTGATGTGCTTCTATTAAACATTAATTCTGTTAATTGTTTTCTAAAGAAATGATGTGACCAGTACTCCATGTGGATTTTTGCATCAGTACCAAATAACATAAACTATTTTGCTTAAAATAAGTTACAGAGGATAAATAAAATTGAGATTGATAGAAAATCCAAAATTTTGAAAACGGTCCTTCAAAATAATCACTTTCTTAGAGGAAAAATAGTCAATAGTTCATAAAAATAATAATTGAATTAGTAAGTTATTTCAGATAAAATGATCACTATTGCATTACGTAACATTCATGTGATATTTATGGGATATTCACGTAAGTCATTAATTTGTCACCTCAAATCTTTTAGCAAAAAAAAAAAAAACTACTTCGATGGATGTGCATTAATTTCAAAGAAATTTTTTTATATTTCATAAATTTCAAAGACGAAAACGACCGACGGTTACAATTTTAATGATTAAATTGGAGATTTACTATAAATATAATGAAATTTATTTTTAACCATTAGTGTGATGTATCCACTAACCGTTAACTAATCTTTTTATAAATCTGACCGATAATCTTTAGTATGATCTCACTACCAACCCACATTTTTTCATTCTAACATGACTTAAATATAAGACATTGCTTAAGAGATTGAAGTCATTTCTACTCATATCAACATAATGTTGATTAAATATAATGAAGTTTAATAATTTTTAGATATTTTGTTATGTTTTTTTTTTTTATCGTACATATTATAAAGTTAATAAGTTTAAAAACAAAAGTATTTAATAACATGGTCTCATGACTATATATATATATATATATATATATATGGAGAAGAATCAAATTACACCCAAAAAATTACATTTATTAGACAATATAGTGTCGGATAAATATTTTTTAAATTAATTATTAGATTGAAAACTACTATCATATAAATCACATTTCTAAATTTTGACTTTAATATATAATCATTTTCTATATCATCTTGATGCGTTAAGATTAACGTTAACGATCTAATTGTATATAACGTTAATCCTAACGCATTGACATAAGAAATGATTATGTATTAATATCAAAATTTATAAATATAAATAAATATAATCTATATGATAGTAGTTTTCAATCAACTATTAATTTAAAAAAAAATATTCGTCCGACATAATATTATTGAATGGATGTATCTCGCTCATTAGCAAGGAGATCAAGGGTTGGTAGAAGAATATCTCACCCTTGCCTTTGCCCCAACTTCGGAAAGCACATAAAATTGAATCTTATCTATATCTTCTGTCTTCTGATAAAGTGAGATTTCTCCATCAAATTAGGAATGTCCTCATACAAGTGTCTATGAACGATGTAATAAGTCATAATAGATTTGTAATAATAAATTTACTATATAATAATAATAATAATAATAATAATAATAATAATAATAATAATAGTAGTAGTAGTAATAAAAATAATACTCTTTTTTCTTCTAAATTCTTACTTTTACATATATGGATGAACTTTGGATTTTCTACCTTTTAATTTTTTATTAATATTTTAGAAAATATTTTTTTTTGTCTTAATATTCCGATTTTTTAAAAAATGAGACCTTGATAATTTAGAGTTTGATCTAAAGATTAGTAAAATCTGACTAAAAATTATTCCAACACATATTTGAACTCAATTTTCAAAATAATTTGTCCTTGACCAGAGGTCATTAACCGCTTGATTCAATCACTTCATTTTAGAAAATTTATATAATAATAGTATATAAAGTTAATTATATATATAATATAGAATTAATTGTGTGTATAAGAATGATATATATAAAAGATACTGCGAAAAAATCTCTTCTACCTGTATCTCTGAAAATCTAACACCTATTGAGGTTGATAATGTCTTAACAAATGTTTTCTCATTTTTATTATTTTTTTTCTCACTTTTTAATTCTCTTATCTTTCTTTTTTTTTTCTTACTTTTTCATATTTTTTTTACTTTTTTTTCTTTTTATTTTGTCTCAGTTACTTTTTCATAATTTATTATTTTCTTTTCTTTTTTTTATTTCTCTTCTCTCCCTTTAATTACATATTTGAAATTCAAAATCTTGTTGGGTATTAGGCTTCCTTCCTACGTGGAGAAAAATCCAAATATTGTAGTCCATGTGTCTCACTTATTTAAGTGGAGAGTGATCTAATTAGGGTTGTAAGAGAGAGACTGTTTTGAAAGGAAAGGCAACCACCAAAAGAGAAAAGAGAAGAGTAAACCATATTCTCGATTTTTTTAAATCAGTCTCAGAAAAACATTGACTGCGCATTCGTTAACCGTTGGATCAGACTGAATTTTGGACAGTAGGTTCGCAACATTCAGGGCTTCGTTTTCAATGGTCGGTGAAACGACGTCTGGAGGGGGAGGAATCGTGCTCGCACAGCAACAGGTTTTTTGAGTGTTTTTCTTCTTCTTGCTTTTCATTTGTAAGCTTTAGTGCTTTGTTATTTTGGCTGGTTGTAGGCACAATTTGTGCATAATTTTGAGACTCTCTTATACCCTTATTTGATTATAGTGGAGCTATTTCTTTGGTCTGGACGACCCGTGGTTTTTACCCTTGCATTGAGGGGTTTTCCACGTTAAAATATTGGTGTTCTTTACGCTATTTTATTTTGATTAATTTGTTGCGATATATTTGTTGTTGCTACTCAAGGGTTCTTGCAAGTTGGGGGAATTTTATATCCGCTGCGTATTACTTGTTATTGTGTTTCTGTGTTTATTCCCCATCAGAGTGGCATCAGAGCTCTTGGTTAAAGGGTTATTTGACTTGCTTGAAAGATGAAGGCAAATATGAATATAAAGATGGTATGCTTGAATGGTACTAATTACCATTTGTGGAAGGGCAAGATGAAAGATTTGTTATTTGTGAAGAAAATGCATCTTCCTATTTTTGGTTCTAAAAAGTCGAATAATAAATCTAAGGAAGACTGGGATTTTGAACATCAACAGGTATGTGGTTTTGTTAGGCAATATGTAAAAGATAATGTTTATAATCATATTGCTAATGAGACAAATGCAAAAACTATGTGGGATAAGATACATACTTTGTTCGCCTCTAAATCAGGGAATAATAAATTATTCTTACTGAATAGCTTCATAAGTTTGAAGTATAAGGAGGGAACGTCTATTTCGGACCACTTGAGTGAATTTCAGGGGCTCCTTGATCAAATGTCTAGAATGGGTATCAAGTTTGATGATGAGCTATTGGGACTATTTTTACTGTTATCTTTACCAGAGTCTTGGGAGACATTTCGGGTTTCTATAACGAGTTCAGCTCCTAATGGTGTTGTTTCTTTGGAAATGGCTAAGGGTGGTGTTTTGAATAAGGAGATGAGAAGGAAGGCACAAGGTTATTCATCTCAATCTGAAGTTCTTGTCATTGAAAATAGGGGGAGAAGTCAGAAAAAAGAACCGAAAGGTGGTAGAGAAAATAGCAGAAGCAAGTCCAAGTCTAGATACAAAAATGTGGAGTGTCATTATTGTCATAGAACAGGGCATATACAGAAGAATTGTTTTCTGTGGAAAAAGGAGAAAAAAGGCAAGAAGGGTAAGCAGAAACAAAGGGGTCGTGATGATGATAGTGATGACGACCGTGTTACTACTGCTACTAGTGATGATCTTGTTATTCTCCGTGACTATGGGTCAATTAATCTTGTATCTGATGAGAGCATGTGGATAATTGATAGTGGTGCTACACTACATGTTACACCGAGGAAGGAGTTTTTCACATCTTATACTTCAAGTGATTTTGGAGTTTTGAAGATGGGTAATGATGGTGTATCTAAGGTAACTAGTGTTGGTGATGTATGCTTGCAAACCAACATGGGAATGCAACTGTTGCTTAAAGGAGTCAAACATGCTCCAAATGTTCGCTTCAATTTGATCTCCGTGCATATGCTTGATGAAAGTGGTTTTGATAATCATTTTGCTTCTGGAAAGTGGAAACTCAGTAAAGGTAACTTGGTTGTGGCTAGAGGGGAGAAAATTAGTAAACAGTATTGGACAAAAGCTTTAGTTGCAAAAGACAGTGTGAATGCCGTGGATATGGAATCATTTTTGTGGCACCGAAGGCTTAGCCATATCAGTGAAAAGGGGTTAAATTGCTTAGCTAGAAAGGATATGCTTCCAGGATTGAAGAATGTAGATTTGGAGAAATGTTCTCACTGCATAATTGATAAACAAACTAGAGTATCCTTCAAAAGGTATCCTCCCTCTAGAAAGTCAGAGTTGCTTCAGTTGGTGCATTCTGACGTCTGTGGCCCTTTAAAGGTAAAATCTTTTAGTGGTGCACTTTATTTTGTTACTTTTATTGATGACTGTTCCAAGAAACTATGGGTTTATGTTCTAAAGACAAAAGATCAAGTGTTGGAGAAATTCAAACAATTTCATGCTTTGGTTGAGAGGCAGACAGGCAAGAAGCTGAAACGTGTTCGTACTGACAACGGTGGTGAGTATTGCGGACCTTTTGATGTCTATTGCAAACAGCAGGGTATAGCACATGAAAAGACTCCTCCTAAAACTCCTCAGTTGAATGGTTTAGTAGAGAGGATGAATCGAACACTTGTTGAGAGAGTGAGGTGTATGCTCTTTGAAGCTAAGTTGCCTAAACATTATTGGGGTGAGGCACTGTACACGGCGGTGCATGTTATTAATCTTACTCCTACTGTCGCTTTGAATAGTGAGGTACCAAACAAGGTATGGTTTGGGAAGAATGTCAAGTATGATCACTTGAGAGTCTTTGGTTGCAAGGCTTTTGTGCATGTTCCGAAGGATGAAAGATCCAAGTTGGATGCAAAGTCAAAGCAATGTATCTTCATTGGTTATGGTGAGGATGAATTTGGCTACAAGTTGTATGATCCTATAAACAAAAAGGTTATTAGAAGTCGTGATGTAGTGTTCATTGAAGACCAAACTATTGAAGACATTGATAAGGTGGAGAAGACTACACCTGAGAGAGATATCGTCTTATCTGATGGTGATCCAATTCAGTCACCTATTCCTGATTTGGATACTACTAATGGTAATGTTCAGAATGATGAGCCACGTGATGGTGTTGATGATCATCGACTTAGAAATGAGGTAAATATTCCAACTAGTGAAGATCATGAGTTGTCACACGATGAGAATCTTAGTGATGCTTCTGAATCATCTCTAACCCAACTCAGGAGGTCTAAGAGATAGAGACAACCATCTACAAGGTATGTTTCTGAAGAGTATGTGAATTTGACTGATGAAGGGGAACCTGAGTGTTTTCGAGAGGCCATGGGAAGTTTGAAACTTGTTGTGATATCGCCGGTTTGGCGATTATCTCCACATAGTTGTGAGGGGGAGATGTGTTGGGTATTAGGCTCCCTTCCTATGTGGAGAAAAGCTCAAATATTTTAGTCCATGTGTCTCACTTATTTAAGTGGAGAGTGGTCTAATTAGGGTTGTAAGAGAGAGACTGTTTTAAAAGGAAAGGCAACCACCAAAAGAGAAAAGAGAAGAGTAAACCTTATTCCCGATTTTGTTAAATCAGTCTCAAAAAAATATCGACTGCGCATTCGTTAACCGTTGGATCGGGCTGAATTTTGGGCAGTATGTTCGCAACATTCCGGGCTTCGTGTTCAACGGTCGGATCGGTGAAACGACGTCTGGAGGGGGAGGAATCGTGCTCGCACAGCAGCAGGTTTTTTGAGTGTTTTTCTTCTTCTTGCTTTTCATTTGTAAGCTTTAGTGCTTTGTTATTTTGGCGGGTTGTAGGCACAATTTGTGCATCATTTTGAGACTCTCTTGTACCCTTATTTGATTATAGTGGAGCTATTTCTTTGGTCTGGACGATCCGTAGTTTTTAACCTTGCATTGAGGGGTTTTCCACCTTAAAATATCGGTGTTCTTTACGCTCTTTTATTATGATTAATTTGTTGTCATATATTTGTTGTTGCTCCTCACGGGTTCTTGCAAATTGGAGGAATTTTATATCGGCTGCGTATTACTTGTTATTGTGTTTATGTGTTTATTCCCCATCAAATCTCTCTATTGAATCTCTCAGTCACGCTTTCTCTAAGTTATTTTTTAATTCTCTCTATATTATTCTCCTTTTTTTTTTCTTCATATTTTCATCTACTATTTATGTAAAAGTAAATTTTTATGTCTAATTTAGAATTTAAAATATTAATTTTTATCTCGAATTATTAATCTAAGATTTTCTCTTTGAATAAAAAAACAATCTCTTTATTGCTGTCATATTTTTTTTCTTCTTTTTTCTTATTGTGTCCGTTATAATCAAGTTTTTTAGATTTCAACTCTTTCCAGAACTTTTTATTTCACTAGTTTAAAGTGTAAAGGGTTTAAAGTTGATTTGAACAACATAGGAAAATCATATTAGAAGATTCAAAACTAAGCATAACTATGCTTAGTTTTCATATTTTGATATCTTTCTTATGTGACTGATCACTCAAAATAGGAAAATCATTTGGCCATTATTCTTTGCTTGCAAAATGCTTATTGTGAAAATTCATGTTAGCATCTCTATTTGATACGATGGTTTTTTCCGTTTGTTTCATAAAGCATTTCAATGTTCCCATGTCTACGGATGGTTTTCATCATACTAACTCATCTTGAAATTTTACCACAGCAATTGTATCCAAAATGGATAACAAAGAATGGGAAGATGGATGTTGGGTGAAGAAAGATGTTTGTGTTCAACCAATTGTGTAGATTGAAGTGGATGATCCTCAAATTGTTGGGTCTTCTGAAATTGCACTAATGTGGCTCGATGGTTTTTAAAGTCTGAGTCATGCAACAAATGGTTGTGGTTTATACCATCTAATACATGCTCTGCCTTTGTTTGTTGCAATGTTTGTTGGATATTTTGTTTGGAGTATACTGCAAATCATGAATAAGAAGAAGATGAAACTAATGATCATAAAAATTGCACAAATAAATTACAAAGTGTATGTATCTCACTAAGTTTTAGATTCGACTCGCCCCACCAATCTATATATATTGGATGCAAACGAGTTAACCGACGAATCTTCTTCAAGATACTTTGGAATCCTTGAAGTGAATTACACATTCACATCAAGTATATTGATCAATGATACTTTACAAAATAAAGTTTCTTCATTTATTCTCGTGTACTAGAGAAAAGAATAAATGACTTATAAATATTTTTGACAGAATTGACTCATGTAACATGAAATTTTATGTTATACTTTCTGCCTTTAAATTGTCTTTATTTATAGAGAAACTCATACTAAACGGTGAAAGAAAACAACTTTTGAAAAAAATTGTATCCCTTGGTAACTTAATTTTACTACATTTATTTAACTATTAACAAATTCTAAATATATTTTCGAAATTCCATTCACAATGTTATGGATTTCTCATTAACTCAATACTTATAATTTTCAACAGTTGTTTCTTTCTTTTTATAATGTCAATGGGGAGAAGATATTGAGAAGCTTAATGAATGTTTATGTTGTAAAAGAGTGATACACAAGCACACGCCACAAATATTCAGGAAGAGTATCTCCTTGAAGATACTGAAAAGCTTATCAACAAAATTTTGCCATAACAAAAATGGGGAGTATATGATTGAATGTCTTCTTATGTTGGTTATATATCGTTTAGATATTTGTCAAAACTAGTACTTAACATAGGTGTTATAGTGACTTTATTGATCTCAATATATACTTAGCCTGTGAATCATAAAATTTCTTGAGAAAACCAATTTAGTTCATGCATAATATTAGGTGTATGTTAAGACTACGGTTAGAATTCATGAAAGTGCATTGAAATCATTTGCAACGCACTTTTACACCCATGAATTAATTCATGAAGTATGTGAATTCAATCATTTTTCCCTGAACTTGTCTTTTGAAATTCAAATCACATGAATTGATTCATCAGTTGTATGAATATTCATGAAATCCTTTAATATGATGATGATTCAATTTACACTTTTCATGAATAGATTCACGATAGTTCAAGATTAATTTTGAAGTTTCAGAGCATGTATGAACTGATTCATGCTTATGTATGAATCGATTCAAATGAGTAAAATCTTGATTTTTCAATACATTAAGTTGTGCTTTTTCATTTGGTAATTTTCCTGTAAATATCATTCATCTCAATACTTTTAGATTAATATTTATGCTTCATCTCTTTCATTTTTATTCTCAATCTAGATTCCAAATATTTTTTTTATTCTCTTTCTTGGTGTAAGATATTTGAGAAAGAAAAAGTGGAGTATCATGTTTTTGTTAAGTGTTTATTGTGTGAGAGTTTGAAGGGTATCAAATTCTACACTTTGTGAGAGAAAATAGAGAATTTTTTTCTTACCTAAAGTGAGGTACTTTTAAGGGTTGGTGAATGATTTCAATGTGAAGAGGGTGTTCTTCAATTGAAGGGTTTGGATTCAAGAAATTGAATGCAATGTTCGTCCGACTCTAATTTTTGAGTGATTCTTGAAGAAGGGGGAACATTTTAGATTGTAATCATTCATATCAATTGTTAAAGGAAGAAAATCTCATATATTTGAATGTATACTACATGCTAGGACAAAGTAGTGGAACTAATATAAATTTTCAAATATTTGATTGTTAGTAAGTTCTTGAATATTTGTAGAAATTTCTTATTTTGATAAAACTTATTCTTGAGTTAAAATTTTGTTTTTGCAATTTGGGTGATGTTGAATTGGGTTGAAATTTAAATTTTAATTGTGAAGTTTTGTGTTTTAGGTAACATTTTTTATTGATATTGTTGAATTAATTAAAATGTAATTAAAAAAAGTTTCAGCGATAGTTGAATCAATTAACTTGTTTTTGTGTAAATTATTTCAGACACTTTGTGTTAGCAATTTCCTGATTTCGATTTGATCGAAAATCTTTCATCAATTTGTAAAATGAATTCAATTTTGTGAAAAGTATGCAACTCTATTTATTTAACCCTCCCATAAAGCTTTAGAGCCAACATTGTCTAATAGTGCACATCTAAAATATCTTTTGAATTTTCTTTTTTTTTAAAGTAAAATACAATACACTAATTATAATTTATCATATATGTCAAATACATGACAAATGTCTGTCATTTGTCAATTAATTAAAACAACGTCTTTCACGAATTAAATAATTTAAATGATAAATTTGTGGACCTCTTACGATCTTTTGAGTTAAAATTTAAAAATAAAATAAAATATAATACTTATAATTTACACTATAAACCATATACGAGACATATGTATGTTATTAATATTGTAATTTTTAAATATTTTTTAGACAAAATTTTAAATAAAATTACAGTACATTAATTATAAGTTACTATATAAATTATATAAGATGTTTCGTCTATTAAATATTTTAAAAAAATATATATATATTTTATAAATAATGTGTATCTCAAATATCTCTTAAATATAAATTTAAAATATAATATAATATACTAAATGTAATTGACTATATTAATAATTTATTATATTAATCATACAATAAAAATATTTTTTTGTGGTCAAATATTTGTGAATTTAGAGAACGTTTTTTCTATTTTTTTTTATTGGATGTTTTGTACTAAATAAAATTGATTTTTTGTTAGAACTTGATCTAGGATTATATGTCAACATCTCTCCCAGAGTGCCATGTCATTCACAAACAACATTACTGTTTCCGTCATCAAATGGATTAAAACGAGGGAGAGAACTAGCTGAAAATAGAAGAGAATTTTTTTTTTGGCGGAAAAATAGAAGAAAAGTTAAGTGATCTATTTAACAAAATTGGAGAAATAGTTACATGAGCACGATATTCAGATACCAATTTTTGAGTGCACATACATCAATAAAAAAATGAAAAGAAAAAAAATTAAATAATATGATTAAATTACTTCTCTTTTAATTTTTTTCATTTATGAGATTTTGCCCATGTAAGATTTGCTCACCAAATTGAACCCTCCATGCTTCAATTCTTTACCACTACTTTTTTTAATAACAAAATACTCATTTATTTAAATTAGGAGTAAATAGATATTTTGGTCTCTCACAAAAAATATGTGGGAAAAATTAGTCTTTGACCAAAAAAAATGATCATTTTGTGTCTATGAAAAATAAATTATGACAATTTAGTTTTTGAACTACGATATGTTATTTAATACTATGGAAACATATGACACGTATCTTTAAATCATTAAGGACATCAGTGAACTTTCTACATGGCATTCAACAAAAACATAAGAGGACAATTTAGTCCATAATTTAAAAACCAAAAAATAAAAAAGGAAAAAAAAGTAAACAACATGGACATGAAAGTTGAAATGCAAAATACTCTTTAAATGGATAAACCCCTTAACTAGCCATATCATTAGGAGGACTTTATGGAGCAACCTTACGAATATTATACAATGTAATCAAGGTCTTTGGTTATTAGTAGGAGAGTTTAACTATTCTTGGAGCTCATGAACAATGAGGTGGAGGCACACTACTTGCAAATTTTTGCGATGACTTTAAAAATTGGTCTGACAATTGCTTGTTTACTCATTTTCCCACAAGAGGTGCTCAATTTACTTGGTCCAATGGTAGGAGAAGCAATGTCATACTGAAAGATGACTTGACAGAGCTCTTTACAATGATGATTGGATTTATTTTTGGTTTTCCACTTCTTGTTGTACTCTTAAAAGTAGTCAATCTGATCATTTTCCTCTTCTTCTACTAATGCATAAAGGTAATACTTTATTCCCGTCTCCTTTTAAATTTCAAAATATGTGGTTGCAGCAACAAGATTGCAAGAGATTGGTTCAACATACATGGAATCATGTTGTTCATGGTTGCCCCTTGGTGGTTCATTCTCAAAAGTTGAAAGTCGTGAAAAATGCTTTTAAAATCCGAAATAAAGAAACTTTCGGTGATGTACATAGAATGGTAGCTACTGCTAATTCTCAATTACACTCTCTTGAGCAATATATTGCAATCTGGGCTACACGGAAGATCTTTATGATCTTGAATTAACCGCTCAGAAAAATCTCTTAACAACCATTTCTTTTGAGAAAGTATTCTAGCGTGATAAGGCTAGAGTTACGTGATAGAAAAATCTCTTCCATCGCTTCTTTGGATGAGGTGAAGTCAACTATATTTTCTATGAATGGCTTAGGTGCTCTTGGTCCAGATGGTTTCAAGGATTCTTTCTTTCACAATTTTGGGGAGATTGTTAGTTCGGATGTTTATGCTTCTATGAGGCAATGTTTTACTACAAGTTGGATTCTTCCAAATCTAAACTCTAACATTGTAGCTTTAATCCCTAAGTTCTCTGGTACGGATCAAATTGGAGATTATAGGCCAATTTCTTTGGCCAATTATCAGTTTAAGATAATTACGAAGGTTTTTGCGTATCATCTTGCGATTATTGCTCCTAAAATCATTTCTAAGCAACAAAGAAGTTTTATCAAAGGTAGAAATATTTCCAATGCATTTTCATTGCTTTTGAGGCCATCAACACGTTGGATTCAAAATCTCATGGAGGTAATATTTCTCTGAAATTTGATATTCAAAAGGCTTTTGATACTCTTGATTGGACATTTCTGCTTAATGTATTGTTTGCTTTTAGTTTTAGCTCCTTTTTTCTGTAATTGGGTTCATGTAATTCTTAAATTTGTTATGCTTCTCATTTTGGTTAATAGATATCCTACTAGATACTTTGTGTCGCGGCCTAAAATTTCGAGTGTTTCTCGAATTCAATGGAGTTGCCACCAAAATTTATTTTAAAATAGGAAAAATATTGGGAAACCCTTAAAAATAGAAAGAAATAAAAAAAAATGGTCTTTGGAACCAAATTTTGAGTTCGGGAGTCGATTATGTGTAGGGAAGGTATTAGCACCCTACGACATCCGTTAAAATACGGTTACCTATAATTAATTGTGCAAGATTAATATTAACTTAAGTATATTTATTTCTCTTTATTATTAAATATGAATAACAATTATTATTAGTTTTTTAATATGATTTTGGAATAAATGTGTGCTTAAGAAATAAAGGACAAAAAAAGAAATTTTTATTAATGTGCTTGACAAGAATGTGATCTTGCTCTTACGCATCTCCCGGTGCGACGGAGAAATCAAAGATACGTAGTTCTTGGGTAGAAAATGCGGATGTGTTGATTCTATTTTTTTTAAAAGAAAATTGGTTTTGTTATAAAAAATATTTTGACAAAAAAACTGAGTTTGTTTGACTTGAGTAATTATTTAAAAAATGCGAGTTTTAGGTCGATCAAGTTGCACAACTCGTGTCTCAAAAACTCAAGGAGTAAAAAATATGTCACATCTAATTTAATCCTCTTAAAAATATTTTATATTATTTTCGATTTTAAAATTGAGTTTTAAAACACCAAGTAGTACAACTTGTGTCTCAACAACTCAAAAATTAAAAAAGGATCACATGTAATTAATCAAATTTTAAAAAAGGTTGATTTTATATTTATTTATTTATTTATAAAAATAAGAGTTACAATTATCAAGTTGTATAAATTGTGTTCTACTACTCATGGATTAAAGGATGTCATTTCTAACTAACCTTTAATACTAATTTTATTTACTAATTTGTTTATGAATTTTAATTTATTAATTTATCTATGAAGATGAGATTTAGAACCGCCAAGTTGTCGCAACTTGTGTCCTAATAACTCAAAGATAAAAAAAAAATAAAAAAAAATAACACATCTAATTAAATAAATTTATAAGTCTTTTTTATATTAATTTATTAAAAAATAATAAATAAATAAATAAATAAAATAAAAAAAGAGTTTTAGAACTATCAAGTTGTACCACTTGTGTAATAACAACTCAAAGATTAAAAAGATGTCACATTTAATTAATCTTTAATATAATATTTGTTTGTATTTTTTATGATGAAATTGATATTTAGTTATGAAGGGAATTAACCCCTTTTTTTTTAAAAAAATAAATAGTTTTAAATGGACTGAGCTTGAAGAGATTTTTGTTTGTTTTTATTAGACCCAGGCCCAACTCAACTTAAAAAAAAAAAAAGGTTAAAAACACATAACAGAAACCCTAAGTCACAAACTAAAGGAACCCTAGGTTACAATCTAAAGGAGGCGGTCGCTTGGGTTTATGCAGAAAGCATCGGCTGGAGAAAAAAGGAAAAAATGTAGAAGCCTTGCAAGAAGTAGATACAGAGGACGTAGATGAAGACCACAACCAAGAACCCTAACCAACGCCGTAGCACGCGCGGTGTTGTTTTGCCTAACCGCTTGGGGAATGTCATCAGCGCCGCCAGCTCCTCTTCTTGTAACCTCCATCTCTCCCGAATTGGGATCAAATAAAATGTAACGCACCAGATCAGATACAGATGCTATTTGGAGAGAGTGGCGGCGACGGTGACACTCGTTGGAGGTTCATGATTTCTGGCTTTATTTTTTATTTTTCCATTATAATGTTATCTTGTTTTTCCTTTTTTTTAAATCAAAACTTTGCATTTATATATATATATATATATATATATATAAAGTAATTATAATGTGAAGAGAGAAAAAAAATTACCTTAACTCTTCTTCTTCTGTTTGTTTTTCTTTGCTACTACTCTGTTTTCTTCTTCTTCTTCTTCTTCTTTTTCTTCGTTTTAGGTATTTTTTTTTGTCAATGTTCATCTCTACTTATTAAATTTAAAGATGTATTTATAGAGTTTTTTATTTGTTTAGTTGTTTTCTTTGTCTGTGCCCTTGTTTGAGCTTTCGAGTTCCTTGTTTGATGTTTCTTTTCTTTTGCTCATCATCTGAGTTTTTTCTGCACATCTGATGCATTCATGATTTTAGCCTATGTTTGTTTTTATCTGTTCATTTGCTGAGCTTTTGCAGTTTAATTTGTGTTAGTTTTTTTCTTAAACTCAAAAGTTTTTCTCTTTGCTCTGTATAATGTGTACAATGGCTGACTTATAAAATTTATGTTTTTATTTCTCTAATTAATTACAAAGCAAAGGCTAGTGCATCAACCATGATATTGCATCAGAAACACAAAGGCAGCAATAAGGGCAACAATAGAGAACAAAACAGAGTCAAAGCAGGTTGGAGTAGTTGGCTTAATTTGATTTGGTCTGATTAAAATTTTATTGTAATTTGATTTGGTTTGATTTAATTTTTATTGTAATTTGATTTGGCATTGTAAATTGATGAGACAAAATGAGCCTAATTTTTAGCTATATTATTTTATTTCCTTTTTTATATATATTTTCCTTTTTTAAAGTTCTCACAAAATTTAATATAATAAAAATGGATATTATTACTTTTTGAATTATTTTTAATAAGTTGGACAAAATTGGGGTACTACACTTTGTTTGTAAGTGTGGGGTGCGTCAAGGAGATTCTTTGTCTCATCTTTTGTTCTGCTTGGTAGAAGATGTTCTTAGTAGGGGTATAACTTCTTTGGTTGACCTAGGGACCTTGAAACCTATGGCTGCACCACATAATTTTATTACTTCTTCCCATTTTCTCTATCCACCCATTTTCTCTATCCAAATGATATTATGGTGTTTTCTAAGTGTATGAAAATTAATTTAGAGTCCCTCATGAATTGTATCGTGAATATGACGCTGCTTCTGGTCAACATCTAAGCTTGTGTAAGTGTAAATTATTTATTGGTTTAATATCGGCTAGACTGGTTCAGGTTATTAGTTCTCTCGTAGACTTCATATATGGATCGCTTTCGTTTGCTCACTTGGGTGTCCCCTTATTCCAAGGGAAGCCTAAGGCGTGATATTTGCAACGCATGTTGATCGTATTAAAAGTAAACTTTATGCTTGGAAAGTATCAATTATATCGATTATGGGGCGTGTTCAACTAGTTAAATATATTATTCATGATATGTTGGTATACAACTTTCATGTTTACGCAAGGCCTATCTTGGTTGAGAAATTTTATATGGTCGGGGGATATTGTTAGTAGAAAAATTGTTACTATGGCCTGGAAAAAAATTACACTCTCATTTGGAAGAAGGGGGACTTGATCTTTGGTCCTTGCACTTTATTAATTATGATGCGTTGCTTAAGGTTTCTTGGGACATTTTTTCTCGCATCAACAATTGTCTTTGCTTTTTAAGGCTTGTTTTCTTCTTGCCATAAGCCCATTATATATTTCGTTAAATCCTTCTTTTGGTTTGTTATTCAAAAGTTTCTTCATTTGGTTTTGGAAAACAACTGTTGGAGAATTGGTAATAGTAGTTTAATTAATTTTTGGTCTGACATCTGGCTAGACCATACTTTTTTGGATGCACTTTGTTTACCCGCCGCCTGCTCCATTCCCTACAGTCTACTATTGCAGATTTTTTGGCTGATCACTGTTGGGATATTATGGATTGTTTTGCTCGCTCATTTTCTAATATCACTATTGAGATGCGTCGAATTATTACTCCCTCGATGGATTGCATTGACCAATTGGTTTGGAGTCTCATAGATTCTGGAATTTTATCTTTTAAGGATGCTTACAAAACTCTTCATCCAACAAGTCAACACCTTAGTTGGGGTAAAAAGTTTGGAATGCTACAATTCCTCCTTCAAAATCTTTTCTTGTTTGGCTTATTTTTCATAATGAGATGCCTAAAATGATCACTTATGGAATCGGGGATGTGTAGTGGTGTCACGTTGTTGGCTCAACTCCCAAGCTTACGAAACTACGAATCATATTTTCTTAAACTATGATTTTGCTACTTGATTGTGGAGCTGGTTGTCATATGTTTTGTTATTACGATTGACTTTTCTTCCATTTCTTCAATTCTTAAGATCTGTAGAAAAAATTGGAGTTCTTGGATGGGGGATGTTATCCTCTCTACCGTCATTCATATTATCTGGAATATTTGGTTTACGCATAATCAATTCGCTTTTAATGACAAGCAAATTATCATTCAATGTGTTTTTCACTAAATTTCCACTGTTGTATCTTTCTCTCAGTAGATTCTTTAAGAGTGTGGCATCTTCATCAATGTAGGAATTTTCTATTCTTAAATATTTTTCTATCGAGTGCAATGCTCCTAAAGCCCCTATTATTATACAAGTTATTTGGTTGAAGCCTCCTTGTGATTGCATTAAATGTAATACGAATGTTGCCTCTAGAGGTAATCCTTGAAGTAGCAATAAAACTCACAATAAAAAGGGGATTTGAATTATGACCTCTTTTTAAAAGTTAATCCTGCACTTAACTTTAATTAACTCAAGAACAATCTTGGTTGAAATAAGTTAATCTCCAAAACATTCTAGATGTGTTAGTTAAATAAAATACTTCAGTTTATAAACAAGTGAAATGTGATTAGTGACTACAAGATAAATATAGAGAATGGATAAGAAGATCACACAATGATGTATCCTGGTTCACCCAAAGTAGCCTATGAGCAGTCCTTACAATTTGTGAAATTTTCCACCAATGTGCTCAACACCAGAACGTTCTTCCTTGCACTATCTTTCTTGATCACACTTTGATCAATTCCAACATTCATTTTTTGGTCCATGAATGATTTTTACATGTACCTTTCAAACTAGAAAGGAATTTTACAACACATTCATGTTGAAAGAAAATCTTTTGAATAAAAGCTACTCCTGATTTGTTTTCCTTTAGCACATGTTTCACATATTTTATCTTTGTCAAAACTAATTTTTGGTAGTCTTCTAACAAGATCAAGTTTGGATAACATTGAGATTGTTTTTATGCTTACATGCCCAACATGTTTATGCCAAACCCATTTATCTTTATCAATGGACATAAAACATAGTGGGTAATTCTTCTAAATATAGCACATAAAGATGTTTGGTTTAAAAATGACTTCAAAACCACTATCACATAATTGACTTATGCTTAGTAGTTTATGTTTTAAACCTTCAACATATTGAACATTAACTATTTCTACATAATTACCTTTACCTATAATTCATTTTTCTTTGATTTTTGCTTGATCATTATTTTCAAAAGTTACAGATCCTCCATCCTTCTTAACAAATGAAAGGAAACATTGTCTATCTCATGTCATATGTCTCGAACAACCACTGTTCAAGTACCATGGAGTTTTCTTGACATTTTGAAAACCAACCTACATTAGAGTTTAATAAGTTCTAGGAACTCATACAACCTTGGGTCCTTGAAGGTTAGTTTTTACTTTAAAAATTACTTTTTTTTTCTTAAGATAGTAGTTTGGTTTAGCATGTCCAATCTTTGAACAATAAGAACACTTTCTTTTTGTTCCTAGAGAATGTTCTTATATGGGGCCAGAATGTTCTTCCTTTTTTGGAAATCATTTTGCCTTGATTTTCCCATCCTTTTTCTTGTGAAAACATTCATAATCAAGATGTCCAAACTTGTTACAATAAGAACATTTAGTTTGACATTTTTCTTCTCTTTTTACTGGTACAAAAAATTCTTCATAGAATTTTTGCTTTTGAGATTTGTCCAAACTAAGTATAGCTTTTTCAAAAATTCCTATTTCTAATCCCATAATTTTTTGAAACATTTATGTGGAGTTTATAAAATTTGATAAGTCAATTTTTAGATTTTCAACTTCTGTCTTGAGCAGAACGTTCTCTTTTTGGGTTGTAGACCGTTGTGAAAACTTGTTCTTAGTGGTTTCACTTAAAATATTTATTTTTTCAGACATTTTAAAGTGAGATTCCTAAAGGCTTTGGGTGACTTTTCTAAACTCATCATTGATAGCTTAGGTCTTCTGTTTTTCTACTCTTTCTTTATGAAGTTTGTCTATTAATGAACAACATTTTTTAGCAAGAATGTTTGAATCGCATAAAAGATTATCAAATTCTTTTTCCATTTGTTCACATAAAGGACAATAATCAGAGTCAATTACCTCATCCTTTTATAAATTTCCCATTAAGCACATGTTGGCTTCTTCACTATTTTTGTGTTTGAATCTTCTGAACCATCCCAAGTAGCCATCATGGACTTTTTCTTGAATGGAAGTTTTCTTGGTGTCTTTTTGTTTAAAGGACTTTCAGTTTTTTAATATTCTAGTTTGTTGCACCTATAACAAGTTACTTGACTCTTATCCATCTCAATTTTAGGATTTTACTTTTTGTTTAGGAAATTCCTTTTGATTTAATCTATTCTTATCATTCTTTGAATTTTTCTTGTGAGAAGAACGACTTCTTCTTCAGCTTCTTCTTGACCAACTTATTTCTCTCTTGATTCCTCTTTTTCATCCTTTTGTGAAAATGAACCTTCTTAAGAGTTTTGTGATGCTTTCAAGGCTATTGTTTTACCTTCCTTTGTTGGTTTGTCTTCTTGAAGTAGAACTACATGAGCTCTCAAGGCTCCAATTAGTTCTTCTAATTTGAGTGTCTTAAGATTTTTAGCTTGATTTATGGTTGTGACCATTGGTCTCCATATGATATGGAGACACCTCATAATTTTTCTCACCTTGTCTTTGGCCGAGTAGGCTTTGCTAAGAGAGCACATTTCATTTACTATAGTTGTAAATCTTGAATACACTTCATCAATAGTTTCTCCTTCATTCATCTCAAATAGTTCAAAACTGATCCATTTTTAATGATTTCAAAACTGATCCATTTGTCTCTTGTCTTTTAATAAGACAACTAGAATGAACTAGAATGTTCTACAATCATTCTGTCATCAATTTGATTTTGACATTCCTTTGAGGAATCTTCCAAATCATTTCATACTTCATAAAAGTGTATTTTTGTCTTAATGTGTACATGAAATGGGTCCAAATTTGATGATGAAATCAATTTTGATTGCTTGAAAATGATCACGTGATCTTGCATGAATATACATACTTCAACATATCATGAATTAACTTGTTTTTGATTTTCTATCTAAATGAATACATTCAAAAACACAAGTTTAATAATTTATAAGATTAGAATCATAATTAACAATATAATTAAATGTTTGATTATCTTCAAGTAGCTATATTGCTGGTTGCTTCTTAGATTATTTGGGTGTTTCTACATTATTTCATGTTGAGCTATCTGTTGTTATGTATGCTATTGAGATTGCACACTCTAAAAGTTGGTTTCGCCTCTGGATAGAGTGTGACTTTTTGTTGGTCGTCAAGTCTTTCAATAATTCAAATCTTGTGTCTTGGAAGTTGAAGAGTAGTGTTGAGACAAAATCCATTAATTATATGTTTTAATGATAACAAATTTTAGTTAGATAAATATCTAATTAATTCTGATTTTATTAAGTGATCTAATATGTCTCTTGAATACATTAATCATAAAACAAGTTTTTAATAAAGCTTAATTAAGTTTTTGATACATACTCGTATACAAGCACAATCATCATCCTCGAAACTGAAGGTCTTCATCATCAGTCTCCTTAATTGAAAATTAGAGGATATTTATTGATGACACTTAGATATAAATTGAAAAATGAATATTACTTTCATTGTTCAAACAAAAAGAAAGTGTGTCATAGTACAAAAGAATATTCTCTCATATAACACACAAAGAACAAAAGAAATATCGTGAAAGCGACAAACTGACACTACTCTCTATTCACATGTGCAAAGAAAAATCCACATTTTTTGAAGATTTGATTTTGTTTCCCAGTCATACTGATGCATGTTCATCAGATTTGAGAACATTCAGACAAAAGTACGGTGAGAAGAGAATGTTCTGCACTACAAGTATAAATGACAACTCTTTGCAAACTAATACATCCTACTTTACAGCTAATTATAGGTTAGCACAAGTTGTCAAGAGAGTGATCAAGCTCCTTTATCATGTTTATATGTCAGAGAGTGTCTTCATACTAATAAGGATGTCTTTATACAAGCAAAGAATAATCATTAACATCCTTAAAAAAGAGGATGATTGCCCAAAATGAAGATGGCGTTTACCTAGATTGCAGTGGACGTTCAACCAACTTACTCAAACATCTTAGGACATGTTCTCAAGGTTTATATGTGTCCTTTACAGCAACTAAGATCCTTCCCAAGTCTATAAATAGAAGGTACTTCAAGCTGCAATCTTCAAGAGACTACAATCAATCATAATCCATTTTCTTAAGTGCAAAGCTATCAAGTTCTCTTTAATTATCAAACAACACATGACTGCTCTTTGTCATAGATTTTATGATCAAAATATTTGAGTGTGTTCTTAGTTAAACCTATATCAACAGTGTTGTAATCAGATCAAGACAATCATCATTATCATTTTGTCGTAATCATCATCAAATTTTTCTAGTTGAGAGAAAACTTGACTGATTTGTATAAGACTGTTGAGGATAAGAAATGACAAGTGTATATTCAAGTTTGACTAGTGGATGGAGTTTAAATTGAGAGGTTGCTCAACTTACTAATGAAAATCACACAAGTTTGTGCCACATGTTTTTTGTGAGAGACCAAAATGTCTTTTCACTCTTAAATTAGAATGCATTGAAAACAATACAAATTCAATATTGTTAAAACTAATAATAATAATAATACGTGAACAAACTCACAACATACAAATTAATATTATAAAACCATAAAATATCTACAAATATGACAAAATCAACAAATGAAAAATACAACAATATTTAGCTCACCAAATTACAACCAATGAGATAGACGCAAATTTCACATTTTTCCTATCAAAATTTTCATCATCAAATTATTTTTCTTTTAGTGATAATTTTTTTGCATGTAAACTACACCAATATTTAGATCTACAGTAGATTCATCATTCTCATTTTTCAATGCACTTTCACTATAATTTATAAAAACTAGAAAAATTAAAGGTCCCAACATGTTGAATACCACAATCCAAGTGCAATTTGAGCCACAAAATAATCTTATTCACACCCTTTGTTAATAAAATTTGGATTTTTTAAAATAAGTAAAGTTAAAGTGAAAAAAATCAATATCTCTTATTTTAACAAATTTTGCAACCGAACGATTCCTTCTGGTACTTTGGCAAGAACCTCACAGAGACCATATGGTGGGGTATCTATAGTTTCTCCATCTTAATTTGCCATGTATTTTGTTTTCTTTATCTATATTAGTAGGCACATGTTCATTGAGACATTATAATGCAAGCTACCCATTTGCTTTAATGAGTAATCCAAGAGAATGAAGTGGTACCTCTAAATTTACATGTGAAAATTCAGTATCGAATTCACCGGTTGTTTCTCATTCAAACACACACTATCATAGTTACAACTATATATGCGTTCGAACTCGAAATTTCTCAATTCTCCACATGTAAGGTATGTTAGTCTAACGGTTTAGCAAATGCAACTTTTCTTTCTACTTCATCTTGATCATAGAAGAGGGGTGATTTGAAATCATTTTTTGGACTGAATTCACCTCTTTATATCGTGTTTATTCAATCATTTTACTTATATAAGTGATTTTCACATATATCTATTTTATGTGTTTTTTGTTATCTCGACAATTAAGTGCGACGTTGTTTGATTTCCTATTTCGTTGTCGTGTTCATTTTGTTTAAATTGATAGATTAACTTTGACTCCGATCATACATATTCAATCAAATTAATTCAACGTTATCAACGTTGCAGATCCAAAAATATGGATATTCCGATCACTTTATGTTATTAATTTGTGCAATGTGAATTTGTGCAGAGATTCATCATTTTTCATTTTTAATGAATTTGTATTTCTGCTGTTCTAATGTACTCTGTTAATATAAATGAATATTATTTTTAAGTAAAAAAAAAAGTATGTCAGTCTAGTTTAGACTCATAGACTATTTGACCCAAAAAAACATACAATATTTTTATAAAAAAAATTTGTAGTAAAAATTTAAATAAACTTTATTAAATTGTGTGAGTCGACATAAAATAGCGAGTCCCATGTATATTCAATTGATACATAAAAGCATGTTATGAATTTTATTTTTATAACCATTGTTATGGATAAATATTTACCGGTTTGGTCAATAATTAAATTTTTTGAGAACTTTGTTAGACCACTTTTAATGAAGTCTTGCTCTCCTATCAACTATATTTTTGATTCAACAAAACTCAAACTCAAAATTAAGTGATCCGGGTCCAATTTCATTTGAACTAATAAAATGTTGGTGTGTTAAGAAGAATATATTAGAGAGTGTATTACTGACTAAATCTTTTACTTATATATAATAATATTTTAAATTTGAATTCTTTGAAATCTATTAAAAATATAATTGTGTTGTCCTTAAGTTTTAGTTCAATAATAAATATCGAGATATTTTACAGTTGTATATGAGTTTATGATAGTATTTATCATTCGTTTTACATATCCAATATATATATATATAAAAGTGATGACATGTTAACTCCAAGAGTAACTATGCGATGAGTTATTCCGTTTAATAACTCAATATCAGCCATGATTTTTATCAATCTAACCGTCAAATCAAAAGTTTTTATTGAGTAGATCAACTTTAATTTTTTTTTATTTATAAAATTTTAAAATTCAAATTAACGTATAATAAGCTTTTAAAAAATATAAGTAAATATCGATGGCTAGATTACATAGCTACGGATTTCAAATTTATATAAAACTATATTTGATCATTAATATATTATGTCAATAATCAACGGTTGAACTAGTGAAATTCACGGTTGATATTGAGTTATTAAACATAATAACTCATCACAGAGTTACTTATATAGTGGGGGTTTGTTGACTCAAAGAGTAACTTTGTGATGAGTTACTCCGTTTAATAATTCAATATCAACGATAAATTTCGTTAATCCAACTGTTAATTATTGATAAAATATATTAATGATCAAACACACAAATTTTTATACAAATTCGAAATTCGTAGCCATATAATCTAACTATTGATTTTAGTTATATATTTTAAAAGCTTATTATAAGTTAATTTGAAATTATTTAATGAATTATTAAATAGTTTTAAAATTTTATAAAAATTTGTGGAATTGATCTACTCAATAAAACTTTTGATTTGACAGTTGATATTGAGTTATTAAGCGAAATAACTCATCACAAAGTTACTCTCGAAGTCAACTAATCTCCATATATATATATATATATATATATATATATATATATATATATATATATAATTGTGGTATTTTTATATTTAGATATAAAAATAGGAAGGATTTTCTTTTTTGACTAAAAAATATAGAAAGTGTTTATCCATTAAAGATCCTGCAAATTAAGTTGTTTGGGTGATAAGAATTGAAGTAGGATATCATGAATAAAAAGAAATTGCTGAGACGCATATTCCATTGGATATTCCTACTTGTTTACATACCAATACCATTAGTTATTAAAACATATAGATTAACTTCAAGACATGGGCCATAGAAAAAAAATTAATTCAATAATTATATAAAAACCTTAAGATAATGCAAGGACTTGTTCATGAATACTTGGAATAGACGATAACTTCATTCTATATAAAGAAACTTGTTTGATATATGTTTGTGGTTGCTGAAATGCTATACAAAAGATATTTGTTTTGTGTGGCTCGTATATTCCATCAGTTGTCAATTGATGGAAGAAAACAAGTGCATCAATTTTTTAAAATTCTTTTATATAAAATAATTTCGAATAAGTTATAATTTAGGGTGGTTTGCTTGGATTGGGCCTCAATATCTATACAGTGAAATGAAGTCGTGAGTACTAAATTTTACTGAGTTTGAATCATTTCAATATGAATATCTCTTAATCTCTGTCAATTATGTTTATTTTTGTAATTTCTTTCGTAGTATCAAAAGTTTATTTCATATAAATCATACATGTAAAGTTTTGCAAAAATTTAAAATCACATGATATGTTATTGACACATATTAAAATTAATGTCTTATACACTTCTATTAAACAATATTAATCTTCATGAGTTTCAATAACATATGAAGTTATTTTAGATTAAAACTAATTATTTTAGTCCCTAAACAATTAAAACTAATTAAAAAATCTCTAAACTATTCTTTTATCCATGAAGTTAGTCCTTTGTTAGTTGTATCCGTTAATTGACCTTAGTAGTCCCTAAACATATAAAATATGTAAAAATGGTCCTTAAATTATCACAAAAACAATAACTTAGTCTCTCAAGGTTCCAGTTTTTGTTTTTGCTAAACACTTTATTTCTTCTCTTCTTTAATCCATAACTCGTCTTAGAGACAAAACAATATTTATATTCACTTTTTATATTTAATCAAAATTTTCATATAAGATGTACAGTAATTACTTAATGTCTTTTAACATTTAAATTAAACTTAAGTTTGAACTTTTGGTAACAGTGCTTGTAATTTTTTATTTACAATAATTAAACATTGAAACTGAATTTTACATGTTTATCCCGAACAAATTAATAATAACCAGAAAAACAATTAAAAAAATATCCAGTAAGCCAAATAAAATGGTAAGACAGAAAAACCACAACATAAAATTATATTTTGAACCTAAAGAAATGTATCTTTGATTAACTCACATTGTCGCAACTAGAAAGTCATTCTTAGTATATATATCTTCATCAATTAGTCTAAGATAAGTGCAGAACTATTGTTTGAAATTGTGAAAAAGAAATTAACGTTTATTGGTTTTTTTGTGTTTTTAACTGAAATATTAGTCAGAGGTGGGACATTTTTTAAAATATAAAAGTAAATTATTTGTTTAGGAAGATGAGAATAATTGTTCACTTCAAGAATTTAATTTCTTGTTGTTAGCAAATAAAATTAATACAAATTTTTAAAATAAAAATACATTTCAAGAGTATCGGTTTATTTTCTGAAAATATGATCGTATTTAGACAACGAAATAACAAATAAAATAAATAAAGTACTAAATATATATAAGAATAAAAAAATAAATGAAATGGGTGATTTCACCCACTCTCCAATAAATAAATAATAAAAAAAAGGTAGAAAAATAATAAAAACGTGTTGAGTTTTAAGAGAAGAGAGGCTCGTTATAGAAATATAGAACTATATCATTCATTAATGTATCTAAAAAGTAGAGTAAACCTTTATTTATTTTCTATTTCAGTGTCTTCATATTGTAAAATTGTTTTGATTTTTGAAGACTATTAAAATATATTAATGTATTAATATAACTAAACAATCATTCTATAATTCATTTATCATATTAGTACATATTTAATTCTTCATAAATAAATATATTTAATTTTTAATGGAGTACTATGAGGTGTCAGTTTAGTGATAAACGTTTGATATTGAAAATTTAAAAGACAAAATTTAAATTTCGTATAAGACAATTGTAAAATGTCTACTAATGTCACAATTATTAAAATAATTTTCCATTTTCCAAATTTTAAAAAAAGTGCATTTAGTGGAACAATATTTAATTTTTAGTAAAAAAAAAAATCATATTATTCAATGACTTACAACAAAATAAATAATTTTATTGGGGAAGCTGCCTCCAATGAACACCAAGTGGATCTCCTAGATTGTGGGATATTGGGTGCAGAAATATAGAAAAAGACCAATATTCTTTAGGCCTTGCCTTACTTATTAGTATGGGCTGGCTTGATGGCCCGTAAGCTAATTGTTGCAGCTCTAATACAACAAGCCAGTTATGCAACAAATATATTTATTAATAAAAAATTAAGAGAAACATAAAAGTAAAAAATTATTATATCTATTCATATTGTTTTAACATTTTTAATCTCTACTTCAATTTTAAATAAAACTTTTTTAGCAATAAAAAATGTCAAGACACAATTCATAAATAAAATTGATGTTGAATTTCTTTTAAATAGTTTAATTGATTAAATTGAAAAGAAAATATTATTAGTTATTATATATTTTATAATAGACATATTTAACTCCTTAAAGCATTGTCAAATGCTACTTTTATAAATATTATTGTTGATTTTTATTTTTCTTATTATAGTTTAAATTTATATTTTACATAAGTAAAAATTACTATGAATTTTTTCCTCAATGGTTAAATTTAATATATTATTTTAAAAAATATATTTTTTATTTTTTATTTATATATTTGACCACCTCATAAAAGTTAAGCTACCTTTGCAACTGCAAAGTTATTTAGGAAATTCTTCTTATATGTTCTAAAGTCCCAACCTTGTTTTTTTTAGGTTTAATTGCAGTTTTGGTCCTTTTATTTTAGCTGAATCACGAAAACAGTCCCTCATTTTATTTCTCTCCAGTTTTGGTCCCCAAACAGAATTTTGGTCCAAAACTTGATGAAGTGTCATTTTTTTGCGTTTATTTAAGCCACACTATGCCTCAAGATCTCGTGGTGCAACAATTGTACCTGAAATCTATGATCATAAATGGTGTGGTGTGGCTTAAAAAAATGACACTTCATCAAAATTGAACTAAAATTCTGTTTGGTGACCAAAACTGGGGAGAAATAAAATAGGGTACTACTTTCGTAATTCAACTTAAATAGGGAGACTAAAACTGCAATTAAACATTTTTTTTATTGTCGAATTCTCTTATGTTTGAATTACCAATTCTTGCGGGATTTATCTAGATTAGTGGATTCATTTTTAAATTTTTTTTTATAAACTTTATACATTTAGATTGATTAATCTAAAAAGTGTTTGACTTGACCAACTTAAAAGTATATTTTATGAAATACCAACTTCAATGTTTTAAATTTTCATGATCTTTGTATCTTATAAAATATATAATTACGTAAGGATTAGTTGCAGTGTGAAATTTGGATGTTAAAATGTTAGTTACTTTGTATCAAGGGACTTTGTTGATTTGAAATTATTTTTCTATCTTCAAACACATTTGTTTCTCGTTTTGGTATGATTGCAGTATGTTATGTAATTGATAGTGCTTCTAAATATGTTGTGATTGTTTAGCACTTTGTAGCATTGTTGTTTACCCCTTCTCTCCTGCAGGGAGGCTTCCAATTCCATATCGCATTTCTTTACTCATATTTTTGATCTGGCATAGTGACATTGTACCTAATCTAGAATAAATCAATCTGAATGTATAAAGTTCATGAGAAATTTAAATAATTGAAGTTGGTATTTCATAAAATATACATTTAAATTTAAATTGACCAATTTAGACAAATCCGCTCTTGATTGTTTAGTCCGCACGGAGAAAAATTCAGCAAAAAAATAAAGTTTGTGGACTTTTGAAAACATAGAGGAGAGAGAATGCATTTCTTTTAAATAAAAGCAAAATAGAGCTTAAGCCCATAAAATGAAAGAACAAATCAAAATAAATGATGAAAAAGCAAGAAAAATTCAAATGGGCTTGGAGCAGTGCAAAATTGATAAATAAAACAAACAATTAAAATAAATAATTAAATAAATACTCAATCCGTCCTATAATAAGTGTTCAAAAAAAGTTTATTTTAAAATAAATGTCATTTGTAATTTTCAACACAACTTTAATAACTTTTTTGTTGTACTAACCTTCAATAATTACTATATATATAACTTCCAAAACATTATTATTATATTTTACATTAATCATAGTGAAAAACTCACCAATAGTTAGAATCAGTAGCTTGGTAAAATCATTTTTATTTTTATTCTAATTATTACATTTCTTAATATGTGTGCAAAAATCTTAAATGATACTCATTATAATACAGAGGAAGTAAAAACAAAACCTAGATGTTTCTATTTTGTTAAGTGAATGAAAGAGAGAAGAGAGTGATATATGTTTGGATTGAGATTTTTGGAGGAGATGACTTGTTTTTGTTTCCTAAATTTAAGAAGTTATTAATGTTTCTAAAACTAAATAAAGAGTGATTGAAATATTATATATTAGTAAATATAAATTTAGTCCACTTAAAATTCTCTAAAACACTTCATTCAAACAAACATAAGCTAATGGGGCGAGGGCTGCACATACTTGAGAGGGATGAACATATGTGAGGAAAAGAAAGGGAAACGGAGGAGATATGGGAGAAAGAGGGAAGTAGTTTTTATAGTCGTGGTTATACGTGTCAATTTCACAAGTATACTAATGATTAGCCTCAGTCTACATGTTGGATGAGTCAAAATATTTCATAGTTAAAAATGCCTAAAAAAAGAAAGTCCCAAAAGTTAAAAAGTTCATAAAATTTTGTAGATTAGTGGGACCTCTTTTTCAAAAAAAAAATTAAGAAAAATATTGACAAAATCTTTTTTGATTTTTTTCCAAATTTTTTTTATTATTCCCTCAAAATTTCGATTTTTTTCTATAAAAAATTATTTACAAATTTCTTTTTATTTTTTTATTTTTCCCAAGAAAGATAGAGTTGCGAGAGAGTATTTAAAGGCCCATAAATAAAATGCGAATGAGAGAATAAAAAATGATTGAGTTTCTTTTTACAAGAACTAGCAAAGTACACGTATTTTCGCACAAGTGGTGTGTATGGTTTATTTTAATGTTCTTTTGTATAGTTTTTATAATATAAATTATAATTTTTTCATAATTTTATGTAGAAAATATTCAAGACAAACTACTAATAAAATATATATTTCTCGTCTTAAGATCATCTATTAATTAATTGATCAATGAAAAATAACTGTCATATGTATGATTTATACAATAAATTATAATTTAAGTATTATAAATTTTTCATATTTTGATCTAAAAGATATTTAAATAGCAAAATTACAAACAAACAAAACAAAGAGCTCTTATTGAATCGTAAAAGGGCTTATAGATAAATTTAGTTGATACAAGTTTAAGAGATTTAGCGGTAGAAAAAGGTCATGTTAAACTTATTGATATAGATTTTTCAAGTTGCACAATAGAGAAATACGCTGTTTATTCAAAATTTGGATAAAACATTTTGTTTTTGTTGCAAATTATTTAATGCTCTTCCTAATACAAGTAAATTGGCTAATGAAGATAGTAGAGATTGGAGAAATATTATTTATAAATTAAGAAATCAAGTAGCGATCACATTGCTAACATGAGTTCTTGGAGTGGTACAACATATATACATACTATTTTCTTCTTCAACTAAAAGATGAAAAATTATACATGAGTTTTTGATGTTGTTGTAGAATAGTTGAAATATCTTATTTCATTTTTAAAAAAATATAGAGAAAATGGATTTGAAAATGTCATGATTTCTACTAGATAAATTTTTATAATTATTAAATAAAATATTAATAGTTTATTTATTAACTTTGAAAAGACTCCGTATCGCTTTAGGCTTCATAATGTGTTGGGCCAGCCTTCCTCAAGTTTTTCATTTAAATAGCAAAATTACAAACAAACAAAACAAAGAGCTCTTATTGAATCGTAAAAGGGCTTATAGATAAATTTAGTTGATACAAGTTTAAGAGATTTAGTGGTAGAAAAAGGTCATGTTAAACTTATTGATATAGATTTTTCAAGTTGCACAATAGAGAAATACGCTGTTTATTCAAAATTTGGATAAAACATTTTGTTTTTGTTGCAAATTATTTAATGCTCTTCTTAATACAAGTAAATTGGCTAATGAAGATAGTAGGGATTGGAGAAATATTATTTATAAATTAAGAAATCAAGTAGCGATCACATTGCTAACATGAGTTCTTGGAGTGGTACAACATATATACATACTATTTTCTTCTTCAACTAAAAGATGAAAAATTATACATGAGTTTTTGATGTTGTTGTAGAATAGTTGAAATATCTTATTTCATTTTTAAAAAAATATAGAGAAAATGGATTTGAAAATGTCATGATTTCTACTAGATAAATTTTTATAATTATTAAATAAAATATTAATAGTTTATTTATTAACTTTGAAAAGACTCCGTATCGCTTTAGGCTTCATAATGTGTTGGGCCAGCCTTCTTCAAGTTTTTCATTTTTGCGAAAAAATAACGAGGTAGGTGGCTGCAATATTAAAGGTATTATCCATTGATCCTCGAATTTCATTGGGCCTGAGTGAAGAATTCTAATGCTTCAATTTTATTACTCACGGGTCCCATAATAATTGAATAATTTGACCATTGCACACATATTAAGAAAAATGTATAAATAAAAGAGATAATACTACTTTTATTATATTATCCTAAGTATTAATCTATTATCAATGTCATAAATCCATAATAAAAGATATTAAATTGAAAGTGATGCAAATAATATTAAGTAAAGAAAATACTAACAAATTCTCTAAAAACACTTCTTAAAAGATTAAAAATAGTAATTTTCTATATTGAAAATGCATTGAAAGTTGTGTTTTCAAATTTTTATAAACTTAAAGTTTATTCTTTTTAATGCACATTTTCTAATTTTGATTTCCTTAAAAGTTATTTTTATGACACTTATTAGTATGATCTATTAATTAATGGTACAATTGAAAAAGAGAGAATAATTTGTTTAAAGAGGAATTAAAATGTGCAGTAGAGATTAAGACAAAAAAAAATAGGACAACCTTTTTTTTTGACAGAAGGCTATTAGAACTAGTTTCCCTTTCAAGCAAAGTTTGATGGTTGACCTGAGATTTAACGTAGATATTAGTAACAATATTGAAAGCATAATATGAAGCAAATTTTTAAAAGATAAATTGATTTTGTAATAAGTAAGAGAACATGGGTAGTTGCTCTCAAAATCTACTTGGGCGTTTTTGGATTGTACTATTTGTGAATATATTATATAAAGAAGAAGAATAAACAACAAAGTGAAAGATATAAAATGATATATTGAAATATCATTACAAAAGAGATGTAATTTATATGTTTGATTCGAGTTTTGAAGGAAAAATTTGAATCAATAAAAATGATCGATATTTTTGTTGTTCGATTTTTATAATTTATTTAACAAAATCTGAGATAAACTAAATCGATGAAGATGAAGAACAAGTTGGTTTGCTTCTGTTAAATTGAATTGAAATTTTTTAAACTTCAGAAGTTTATTTTAAAAAATAATCTAATATTTTTTTTTCAAACACTTTAGATTTTCTTACACTATTAAAATAATTACATAAATCACAATTAAAAAATTGAAATATAATAATTAAAAATACATCAAGGCATTATATTTTTGATAACAATAATTTGGTTAGAGTTTTGGGTGATTAATTTTAAATGATATGAAATATATATTTAAAGTAGGAGAGGTGGATTTACTTAGTTTGATTTGGGTTAAACCCAAATATAATAAAACTAAAATAATTTAATTGGGTTATCGGGTAAGTAATTTATGAATTTTAATATGCTTTTGTAAAAGGAAGTCAAATTTTAGATGAGATTTTAGTAGCTAATGAGGTGGTGGATGAAGCAAATATGGGATTTTAGTGGTATGACATTATTTAGAGGATGTGATGATTAAAATGAATTTTCCAGCTAAATGGAGGATGTGTATTCTAGAATGTTTGAGTATAACTAGAGCTTCAGTTTGGGTAAATAGAAGTCCCACAAATGAGTTTTCAATGGATCAAGATCTAAGAAAAGGTGATTTTTATCGTCATATTTGTTTCTCATTGTAGTGGAGTGGTTGAATGTTAAGCTTAAATATGTTGTGAATTTGAGGTTCTACACTAGCTTTCTGGTAGTTGAACCGTCTGAGTTATGGATATCCCATTTACAAATTGTTGATGATACATTGATTATGAGGTGAAGAGTTAGGGCAACATTGTTGATTTGAAATGATCTCAGACGTAAAGGTGAATTTTCACAAAAGTTTGTTGGTGAGTATTGATGTTAACACTTCTTGGTTCCAAGAAGCATAACTCTAAGAACTTGGCTTTTTAGAATCAAGTGGTTGATAGGATTTAGAAACCTTTGTTTGCATGGAATAGTCGTAATCTTTATTTTGGTGGCCGTCTATTTTTCTTGAAAGTTGTTCTGTCTGAATTACCGATTTATTTTATTTCTTTCTTGATGGTTCCAACAAGTACCATTTTAAAAATTGAGTCTTTATTTAAATATTTTTTTGGGATGGGAGTGATGTGGCCCATAAGGTTCATTTGGTGAAATGAGATAAAATGTGTTTATCTAAAGAAAAGTGGGGTTTGAGAGAGAAATATGCGATCGTTTGATATTGCTTTGCTAGGGAAAGTGGTGTTAGAGGTCGAGGAATGAGAGGCAAGCCTTGTGGTTCAATGTTATTTCTAAAAAATATGGCGTGGATAATGGTGTTAAGGGAAGTGTGGTTGTTGGAAGTTCAACTTGGTGAAGGGAGATCAATAAGATCCAAGGTGGTGAGGGTGGTGGTCAGGATAATTGGTTTTTTGTGAAAACTAGAAAAGGTGGTGGATGATGGTTAGGATACCCTTTTTTGGTTAGATCTATGGGTAAGATGAGGCACTTTGAGTGATACGTTAGTCTTTTTTTTAGTTTGACAATTGATAAACGGATGTCAGTTGTGGAGATGTTGGGGGAATATTTTGGTATGGTTGGGGGTGGAGGTGGAGGAGAAGTTTGTTTGAATGGGACTTGGAGTTAGTGGAAGAGTGTAGGGGAATGGTGGCTAATGTCTCTTTGCTGGTCAATATGCCAGATGAATGGGCATGAAATCATTAACATAGAAAAAGTTATAATGTTAAAACGACCTACAATTTGCTTCCTGGCGTGAGTGATTTGGATGGCTCACCTTGTATCACATGGTTACGTTAAAGGTTTCATTGTTTGCTTGGAGATTATTGAGTGACAAACTTCCAACGACGGACAATTTAATTCATAGAAGAGTTTTGTATTCAGAGAACAATATATGTGCATGTGGATGTGAAACAACTGAATCTATTCAATATTTGTTTTCTAAATGCGATGCGTTGGCCTGGTTTGGCCCGCAATTCTTAGTTTGCTTGGTATTACTTTTGTATTGCCGAATCAAAGTGTGGATCACCCATTTCAATTATCGGGGATAGTATAAGGTGGACGGGTTTTTCTAGACCCTTTTTTTTACTATTTGGTTAATTAACGTGTGTGTTGTCTATATGAAAATTTTAAAATAAAGTTATTTTTAATCAAGAGGTTGTAAAGTTTAACATTAGATGTTGGTTAAAGTCTAATATTAAAGGTTTTAGTTATGATCTTCACCAATATAGTACACAACCTTTGGTGTGTTTAAGTGTTCGTCATTGAGAGTTTAGAAACAAGTAGACACGTTTTAACTCTTGATATTCTATTGTAATTTTTTTTTTTTGCAACGACTAATGTTAGTAGTTAGTATTGCTTATGATGTTAATATTTTGTTAAGGGTGTGAATCAAACTCACCACCTCCTTATCACTTCATTCTCTAATTTTTTCATCTCAATCATCAAGCCAACCTAGTTGAAAAAATAATTTAATTTTTTGGATAATCTTATTGGATGAAAAATACTTATATAGACACAACATTTAGATACAAATGGTTAGGCACACACAAATAAATAAAATAAATTAAAAGAAAAAATAATTATATAATATGACTAAATTATTTCTCTTTTAATTTTAACCATTTATGTGCGCGCTGAAATTTTTTTATTCACGATTGTATTCATGTAAGACTTGTTCTAGATGAATTTTATATTATGCATCTAACTATTATAAAAAATAAGATAAAATATTGCATTTATTAGCCTCCGAATTGCCTAACTTTTTTCTGAAGGGAATTGCCTAACGTTGAGGAATGGGCATCCTAGTTGTACTATATATCCTACAAAGGAAACTAAACGATTAAACACTATGGTTCCTGAATTTTGAATCCCTCTAATAGAAATGTAACAGAACCAAATCCAAGACACGAAGTAAACTTGCTGAGATCAAGAATCTGACACATCCCACGTGCTTATTCAATAATCATCTTATAGAGTATATAGAAATTTGCTCCTATGGCCCAAATTCCTCTCATATTAATGAATATAAGGACCATGTGTGTCTTATTTAATTAAACATTGTTTTATCATCCATAAATGACACCACTCCATGTTAGGTTTGGCTTGTAAACACCATCGACCTAATTAACTTTGGTAAAGTAAAGCAAATGTATTAGCTCCAATTAATTTTTTTTTTTGTGAAGTAAAGCAAATATTTTATCTTAAAATTTAATTTATATACACCGTCAGTATAAATTTTTTTTACACTGTTAATCAAACACAATCGTTAAATCATTAATAATATTTGATTTTTATTATAATTAATTTTAAATTTACGCACATAATTGATAATGTTTTGTTGACTGTATAAAACTTTATACAATATTAATTCATGAAAAATTAATTTTTTAAAAACTTAATATATTTGTGTAGTGTCAAATAATTTGTTGTTAAAGTCTTTGATCCAAAAGTTAAAACCCAAGTTTAATTAAAAATTGTGGATTTAAATATCCCATAGGCTTCATATAGTATTTTATATGTTTTTCTTTCACATTATAAGGTTAAATTGTATTAGATTTTACTTAAGAGACCTCGTATTAACATTGAATTTACCCTAAAATTTGTTGGACCCGCTTGTAAAAGTGGGGCTTTATGTATTACTACAAAACTAGTTTAAAATCATTGCTAGGGCACACGATGGGACCAAAAAGGACTCTAAGGGGTTAGCCTTGGTATGAGACAATTGAAGATGATGTTGATCGGAAAGTGGAGGAACATTAGAGTGATCTAAAATAATACAAAGGAGTAATTAAGAAAAATATGGAAGAAATTTTGGATGAGGGTGGTACAACAACAACATGGTGACACAAATGTTTGGAGTAAAAAAAAAAGGTGATATGAGGAGTATGTGGGTTACTCGGGTATACTTTAAGTAGAGCCAATTTTTTTATAGTTTCAACATTAATTGTCACTAATTGAATTGGTCTATTATGGCTTATTGGCTAGAACGAAATAGAAAAAAAAAATTAGTTATGAATATTATAATCATTATCTTTATTGTTTTAATAAATTATAAAACTCTTACATAAATGATATGTTTATTTTTGTCAAATTAATTAAGAATCAATGATTATGAGGTGTTGCATTGTTTTTCCAATAAAAACAAACTTATGAGAATGTTTTCTTTCTTTTTTAAACAACAAAATGCTCTCTATAATCATAACCAATGTTATTTAAAATTTAATTCATATTAAAATATTTAAACAAAAATGTTTAGCGTACACCCTTATGTATATACATCTTAAGAGAGAAATAAATAAAAGAAAATAATGTGATATATATGATATATTAATAATATGACAGAATAAAGATAAAATAAAATGTTAAATGAATGTTAGACAGTATAAAATATACGAGTATTATGATTGATATTTAATTAAGCCACGCCAACATTTGCCTCATTTGTGTATTTATATCTTGATACAATTATCGCATTGTCATTAAGTGTGGTTCTAACCATTGAGACTTTTCTAATGCGCTAGGTGTAAGTTGTGTGTAGATGAAATGACTCTTAGAGACTTGACCTAGGTCTTTATCTAAATATATTTATAATAATATATCTTAAACTCTATTTAATTTATGAAAATATTATATGTTTTTATTTTTTTTAAATGTGTGTTTATTTTACTTTAACGAAAGACTTTTGAAATAAATCATTATCATGAAGAGAAGATGAAATGCTACTTAACAAAGGTACATTTCAAGAAATAATTAAAATAATTTTTTTAACATTTTCATTATTTCTAAAAATATTGACAATTATTTTATTGAAAAGTCTCACAAAGTAAATGAACCTTTATTTTTGGATTATTTTTTTTAATATAGTATTGGGTTGAAAATATCTGAATTATTATGAAAACTAATCAAACCTTAATTAAAGCATACTTCCTACTCCCCCTTAACCGTTTAAAGCCAATCTTTTTGTCCTACAATTATTGTGTCCTTTAGTTAAAGAGATGAATATATTTGTTCTTACCCACCAACGATTAACTCACATACATACATGCGATTCTTTTATGAAATACACATAAGTGCACTGCTAGAAAATTCACAAGAATTTGTGGTTTATCTATAAAAATATCTAACATAATTTATTTATCATTTCAAATAAGATTATAACAATTTGTAATCGAACGTAATATGTATATCACCTTACAATTCTCTTCTACTCTAAAAATTATAAAGAATGATGATATTCACAACAAATAATTATCCACACTCAGTAGGACATACTTGAAATATCTTAACTCTTTACATGATCTTTTAAGATGAGAATGCCTCGACTCTCCATATAATCATTCAAAGTGAGGATTCTCAACTCTTCTCATGATCACTTAAATTTGAAGATACTTCACATTTTTCACAAGTCTCTCTATTTATAGGAGATGACACGACTGTCATTCATGCATATAACTTAATACATATTAACTATCTCACTTTTTTTTTTATGTACCTTCACTTCATAGAAGTGGCTCTTTAAGACTCTAGATACATTCATCCACCACACGCACGAATATACGTCCTAATTTTCAGCCATTACAATTCTTCTATTTAAACGTTTAATTAGAAATGAAAAATATCGCAAAGCCAATATTCAAAATTACAAAATAGGTGTATAAATCATTCAATTTTGATTCAAAGATTCTAATTTAGTGTAAACTACTAAATTTGTCTTTGATTTTGTAAAACATTCTTAAATAGGTAATTGAGATTATAATTTTTTTAAATACTGGTTCAAAGAGTACTCACATACATTCGTCCTTTTGTCAAACTTTATAGATTAATCTGATTTTACTTAATTACCAAATTGATATAGTCAATTTTAAATATAAAGACTTCATTAATATTAAGATATTAAATATAAAGATCAATTTGACAATTTTACAATATCTAATATTTGACTGAACGAGAAATATAAATAATAACATCTCATAGCATCACATATTTATTTATAATATTTACAATCTCAATTACTTGTTTGAGAATGTAAAAAGAAAAACGAATTTAGTGATTTATTCCTCCGATTTATTAACTGTGGTCAATCTGTATGTAATTATTTCATAAATCCAAATCATATAAAGTCATCAAAATCAAGAATCTAATTTAACTCTGCTTGATCCAAATCTTTTGTTTTATCATTACAAAGATTATGTTAACTAGTCATATGTATATTTTCAATAATTCCAATATATTATATTTATTTGAAGTAAGACAACTGTCAGCCTTCTAGCTAAATTTGTCTACAAATTAATGGAAAAAAGCAATGTGTAATTACTACTTCTGCCATTAGGATCCCATATGTCACATTGCTACATCTCCATCAATACTATATTTATCATAACTTTAATATACTGCATTGAAATATATATATATATATATATATATATATATATATATATATATATATATATATATATGCATATAGTAGAACCTTTACATCACAAAGATGTACAAGATTTTATGATTAAATAACATAAACTATTTGTATTTATCAGAATAATAATAATGTACATAATAAAATGTTATTTTCAGCAACATAAACACAATATTTTTTTTAATTATTCTGATAACTATAAAAGCTTTGAAAACACCAATAGCAATCAATCACTATTAGGAAAAAATAACTTATCAACGAAAAATAAAGATAAAAACAATAAAATTAATCTCTAACTTTGTTGTATTTAACATTTAGCAACAAAATTAAAGACGAATTTTATTTCTTCAACCGTTATTTTTTTCTTAGACAGTCCATCTTTTTTTAACAGTGAATAGAATTAAAATCGAAATATTGCCACTATTTTAAGCTTTCTTTTTAGTTGCAACAATTCCATCTGTTCCCGCCAACATAGCATACTTATCCTTCCTTGTTAAATTGGTGCATTCAAATCCAAGAGTCCCTCCAAGAACCCTTTGAATATAATTCGCAACTTCAATCGGCGATTTCCCTCCACTGCAAGTCAATTCCAAAGGCAATTGATTCAAGAAAGTGATCTCATAAGTCGGCATAGGATTCATGAACACAAAATAAGGGTCACATAATTTGTGTCCACGAACCGATGTTCCATAAAATAAACTTTGCTTTGTATTGATCGCGACAGGAACAATCCTATCTGTCAATTCGGCGAAAAGAGCACTAAACCTTAAAAGAAAAGACTCTCTACAAGTTGTTCCTTCAGGACAAATCACTAAATCTCCTTCCTCAAGTAATTTTTTAATATTCTCCGCATCTCTATCTCTCTCCCTTGTAAGTGCAACAGCTTTTATAGGTGAAATTATTTCACTAAATTTACTTATACTATAAGTTACACAACTTATTTTTCTTCCTAATGCAACAGCTGTAACAATTGGATCTAAAACTGTTCTATGGTTACAAACAAATAAAACACCACTTTGTCCCTTTTTTGGTGGTGGTGGAGGGTTACCTTTTCTAATTATTCTTATTCCAAGTAATTTATAATTGTACCATGCAATTCTTTCAGGTAAAGGGATGTTTAGGTAGACCCTTAAGATAGAAAGTATAATACCAATTGGCATCCATAAGAAGGTTAAGAGTGCAACTAATGGTGTTGGTTTTTTTACTAATCTACCCTCATGAAAAATAATTGGACTTAAAAGCTTGTTTCTTTGTAATGGCTCAACTTTGTTCCTTGGCACCATATATCCTTCCTGTAAAGTGGAAAAAAAGTAGTTAATAATTTTATTATTATTATTATTAATTAAAATGATAATTTAATTTATTAATTTACGATTGTAACTCATGGGATTTCACTTTTGTTTCTTGTGATAATTTAATTTATTATTTTACTATTGTAACCAATGCAATTTTATTTTGGTTTCTTGAAGTTATAAGATCTAACTTTTAATGCTGACACTTTTTTAATAATTTAATTAATTAAACACATCTAATGTTTGCATTGACTTGTGTCATTTTTCATTGAATTTGGCTTATCTGTCACAACCACAAAAGTTTGTTAGCACCTAAAAAAACATGCTGTATTATTGGTGGCTTCTTTAATGTGCAACTTCATTTTTTGATGAAACAAAAGGGGTTAAACCCTAAAGAAATAAAAAAAAAACTAAAATCTTCTAGGAAAAAAAATTGTCACCCTATCCGTCAATAAGACTAAAGTTAAAAATCAGGAACAAAATCAAACAAACGATTATTACAAGATGAAACAAAACAAAATTTTTATAATAAATAGATTAGGATAATAATATTTTACTAATAATTTTATGAGTTTAGTGTAATTTTTTTCTTAAAAATAAATGTTCAACTATAAAGTTAGATATAATTATTTCATCAAAAAATAAATAGACTTTTGTGTAATTTTTTTTATCAAGGTTTATTATATAAAAATATACTAAGGTTTCTTTCATACGTATGAAGGACAAATAAGTATACTGGCAAAGTAATGCTACATGTGTCTCAATATTACTCAACAGAAAATATCAAGGACAAATAAATATTTAATTGAGTAAGTAATGTCACAAGGACTGTGCTTTCTTATTGATTTGATTACACTTTTCATATAGTAATGTTTATGTGGCACAGGCAGTACGGCTTGGAAAGAGTACTTGAAAATAATTTGTAGGACATGAGAAACTTATGGTAAGTGTCAGAACTAATCAATGTAAACTGATTTAATTTATCTACTTAGAAAATAACCAATTAGGGGACTTTTTTTTAGTTATAGGTGGTTTACAAAAAAAAAAACAATAATGTTTACTCATTTGATCTCAAATTTAAAAAAAAGAATATCCATATATTTTTTTATATAAATATGAAAAGATATAACTCACTTTAATGATATTCTATTCAAAAATATCATTCAATATATGTAAATTTTAATTTTCAATGTTTTTTTTTCTCATAAAACAAGTTCTAAATAAAGGTTATTTTGAAAATAAACTAAACAATTTTTTATAAAATAAAGAAGAGTAATTGTATTTAATAATTTTTTTATAAGTGTGAATTAATTTTGAAGTTTTTTATTTTTTATTCAACGAATTTATTAGTCGATAAAGGATACGTGACATTTTTAGGTGTCAACATAACGAAAACATCAATTCTATCATGTGATGTGTTTATAATTAAATTTTTTTTTACAAAAGTTCATTTTATATATAATCATTAATAAAATAATATGTTAATATTTTCTCTTTTATCAGAACTCAAACTTGATCTTCTATATTATTTAACTCTTTTAATATTTAACTCAAATCAATTCAAATATCCAACTTCTCTAAAGTTGTTTATGGTACTGCAGTTGTAAAGATTATTAAATTTGGAAAATAAATTTTTTATTTCTAAAGCTAATAATTCTTCTCAACCATATAGCAGTTGAAGAAGATCTAATTAAGTCCCACAAGATTGGGATGAGAATTAAAAAAAAAAGGACAATAGTTTGAAGAGGGACCACTATAAAGGTTAAGGCTAGTAAATATAGAAAAAGACATTATGAAAGAGATCAGGGGAACAGTTTTGTTAGGTCACGGAAGAAACTATACGCAAAAACAGACATAGATTTAAGAAAAGAAGGAGGTGCAATATCAACAACATGTTATGATCATTAATGCTCTCACCCAACATATAAAGATTAGGGGCCAATATAATTTAATAATCATCATGTTAGATTTGTACATGGTAGCTCTCTTTTAGTAAAGAAACAGCTCACAAAACTTATCCTCCCACCCAAAACGGAAATTTGAAAAAAATGAATCAAAACAACACACAAATTCACACATGCACGTGTATATGTACGCGCGCGCACTAAAGTATATGTCGACTAAATTATACTTTTGATTTATTTAATTTAAATTGTATTTATTTTAGTTTGTCAATAAATTCTCGAACAATTTTAATCTTGAATTTTCAATTGTTACAACATTGAACTAATTAAATTGTTTTGAACATTCTTTTAAATAAAATTCACACATCAAAATTGAAAGAAAAAAAAACCAAATTTCTGCTTTTTGGATCCTCAATCTCACATTGTACAAAAACTTTCAAATTATATATTTTTTTCTAAACTTTTAAATCATTTCAAATTTGAAAACATAGGAAGAATTCATTGGCCCAAAAAATTTTGAGGAAAAAGAATAACACATATCTCAATTAAGATTGATCAATAAATATATACCCTTTATTAATATCTAAGAATATCAATACATAGTGAATATATTAAATAAACTAATTTTTTTTTTCTTGAAAAAGCCAAATATAATAATAGACCACTAATTAAAGCAATAAGTGTGCTAAGAAAAGGATAAAAAGAGAACAACTGCAATGTCAGCCTTCTAAGATACATCAAAATCACCCAAATAACACTACAATACTCTATCAAACACCAATGATATCAAAGCCCACCAAAACCAAACAAAGAGCACACACGACAAGAATACACTATTTTCTTTCTTAAATATATATAAGGGGAAATGTACGCTATTTTCAGCCTCGTAAGTATAATTTATATGATATTGTAGGATTAATATTTGATATATTAGGACGTAAATTCAAATCTACAAATAATAAGGAACATATTTAGTGTGTATATATTGGTTTAAAAAAAAAGGACAAATAGACAGATGTATAGGTGAGGGAATTAAGTTTGACTACACATATACATAAATGAGTGGTCAATATTTTTTGTATAAAAATGAATGGTCAAAATTGTTCTGATTAAAAATAATCTAATTATTTCAACCATCCATTCCAAATTATAGTCTAACACATTAAATCATGAGCTCATGCTAAAAGTCTATGTTCTCAAGACCACTCTAGTGTATAGATGAAATATAAGACGAATTAGTTTTGATCACCAAGTCTATTTCCTAAAATACCTCAAAAGACTAATAAATTAGACGATTGAAAATATGAAAAATTATATTTATTAAATTAAGAATAGTTTAGAGATATATTATCATTAAATAAATGATAAATTATTAATTTTTGTTTATATTTCATTTCAACAAATATATGATATATAAGTTAATTTTATTTATATAATTTGGTCATATATAAAAATAATTTAATTCATATACACCATCGTATAAAAAGATTTTGTACTATGAGTTAATCACAATTGTTTAGATCTTCAAATATATTCAACTTTTATCATCATTACATCTTTAGTCATGCTTACGAATAACTGTGATAACAAGTGTAAATTTTTTTGCCATAGTGCATGAAAAATAATAACATGTATATACCAAAATTACCAACCTTGCAAATTGACATGAAGTCAGAGTCAGTTACACTATCTCCCAGTCCCAAATCAGGCAAGTTGTTACTCCCAAATTCTTTCATAACTGCCTCTTTCTTGTGTTCACCAACAAGCACTCCAGGTTCCTTAACAAACCCACTTGCCCTCCCTGATTTTGTCACCATCAATTCAGTTCCAATCACTTTATCAACTCCCAAAAAAGTTTTAACAAATGGTTCCACCATTAACCTCGGACTCGCCGTGGCAATATATCGTTTCCCGAACGAATTGAACACTTTCCACGTCTCAGGATGAACGTCCTCGGCGTAGAACCTAGGCAACACCGACCGAGAAACAATTTCCACGTCTTTAATCCTTAGTCCGGCGAACGTGACAAAGATCAATGTTTTGATGGCTAAGGTTTCGGAGACGAATAGGTACGTGAAATAAACAAAAGGGACTAAAGATAAGAGGATTAGTGCTCGTAGAATGCTTCCGGCTTCGAGTGCGACAAGTAAGTAGTACGGAAAAGCGCTTCGCGACACGAGAAGCGTGCCGTCTAAGTCGGATGCAACGGTTTGATTTGATCTATCTTTTGTGCTACATTTGGAGATTGGTTCAAAATGAGGAAAAGCCCCCATTTGGAAATTTTTAGAAGGATGAAAACTAAAATTTGTGCTAAGATGTGATGTGAGGGGAAGATGGGATTGGGTGAGCTAGTTATAGATATTATTGTTGATGGCTCAAAGTTGTTATGATGAGAGAGAGGGTGAAGGGGTTTTTAAAGGACGAAGGAGGGTGTGGTGATATGTTGGTGAACAATTTTGAGAAAGAAAGATACATAATTAATGTAATACAATAATATGTGGTGCCAACGAATATTTATACAAAGTTAATGTATTTATAAAACACTCACTTATGTATATGATTACGTGGATGTAAAAATATGATTAATTTAATTGAGTAAATAATTAATTTAAATCACGTTAAATAATATATTTTTACGATAATTTAAATTAATCATTTATTTGACTGAATTAATCACTTTTTTTTCAAATGATTAATGGTATATATATATATTATTGTCTATAGGAGCATGAGTTAAATCTTGCAAGAACATGTATCTCATCATGTATAATCTGCAAATACTTTTGCTTTTTTATAATTAAAAACAATATTTGTTTTATTCATATTAAAAGAGTACATTGAAATAAAAAAACACAAATATTAATTCGCTAAAAACGAAAAGAATAAATATGTGAGAAAATTTACATTACCCAGATTAATAGTATAAAACTAAAAAATACTTATAAATTTGATAAAATTAAAGTGACTGAATTATCCATGCATTTAGATCTATAACGTTGACGACGTTGAAGTCGTTAATTGAATTTGTTTAATCTAGATCGAAATTAATATATCAATCTGAACAAAATAAACACTATTACGAGACAGAAAAACTAAACAATGTTGCCTTAGTTGGTGATATAATAAAAAAAAACAAAAAAGTAAAAAAATTTACGTGAAAATAACTTAATCACTTCTCTTCTTTAACCAAGACGAAGAAAAATAAGAATTAGAAAAAACTTGCACCCGCTAGATTTTCTCTTTAAAATCTTCTCTTTAAAATCTTGAAAGTTATTATGCATATTTCTTTGTTAATGTATTGAAAAATAATTTATCTGAATTCAGTAATAAAAACTAAATAAGTGGCTAAAATTAACGAGAAAAAACAATTAAAATTCTCTTATACTTTTCTCGTCATTACTTAGAATCAATCATTCAAGAATTTCATTATATATATATAGAGAGAGGAATCATTAAAGAAAAATTTGTATCTTGGCAAAAAGTATTATTTTATCGAGATGCTACAAATGATATGCAGAATTATATAAAGTGTCAATATAGTTGGAATGCTCTGCCTCCACCATTTGGTACATTAATTTGTACTATGATATTGTTTTCTTTTTGCTTAAAAAATATTATAAAAAAGAAATAAAATTTTAATTTTCTCAATTATAAATTTATTAAGATTACTTTTGTAAATAAATCAAACGAAATCTTTTTAAAAAATGATCTTATACTAAAGGATAAAAAAAATCTTAAAAGTGACTGTTATAAGAAAGTATAAAAGATAATTTTTTTATAAGCAATATCATTAAAAGAACTACAAGAGGTATTCAAATCTATTAAAATAAAATATATAGTTTAATTGTAGCTTTGGTATTCCTATTTTTATTAATTCGTAGAATTAATCTTCTATTTTAAAATTTAATAGTTTTGACTTTTTTTATGAATTTTTTTAACTAAAAAAGTTACTGATGTAACATATTTTCAACGACGTGACATATGATATGATGAATTTGAATGAATAATACACATAAAAATGTAATAACATTTATTTATTTTTATAATTTTATTAATAATGTTTAAATAATTAATATATCTAAATAGTTTTATATTTTAAAGTCGTATATCTCATATTTAAAAATAGAGAGATTAGTTCACATATTTTGGCTCATTAATATGTGGCCTATTTCTTTAGTCAACGATTTGCAAAATTTATATTTTGTACCACCTATGATCAATTTTGTTCTATATACTTTGGCTGATTTGTCTAAAATATCGAATTAAGCCAAAATATAATTAACAACTTTGCAAATAAGACAAAGGGTTATTATACCAATTTAAAGATACAAACCAGGGACGAATTTAGTGGCACGTACGGGTCGGGTCCTCTTATATGTACACAATATAATTCATTATTATAATATATATATATATAAATTTTGGTATTCAATGTATTATTTAATAATAATTTATTAAATATATTATTTATATTAAATTAAATATGTTTTTAGTAATTATAAAATTACGACAATTCTAGTTTAATCTATAAAAAAATTTATTCATTTTTGATCTGTATTTTGATTTTATAGAGACTTTTTTGAAAGATTAAAAGTATTAATTTTTTACAAAATCTTTTAAAATAAAGATTAAAAGTGAATAATTTTTTTTTCAAAGATTAAAATTGAAATTTTTTTATAATGATTAAAAACTATAACTTTATAAGGATTAAAGACTTATTTAATCATTTATATTTCATATAACAATTTTATTTTATTTTTTTATATGAAATAGCCGTTGTAATTTTATTTTATGTAAAATTAATTATTAATATTTTGCCTCCTCCTCCCCTGCGCTCAATAGATTTCTAGATCCGTTCATAAAACCAACATCAAAAAATGATTTTAAGACAATCTATCACTTTAGACAAATTCGTCACATCTCCGTCACAAGTTGAAAGTACAAAAAAAAAAATAATAACTATTTATGATTGTTCATACATGTAGATATAATTTTAACCGTTGATATTATTTATTTTATTCTCGAAAGTGACTATTTCATGTAGAGAAGCTAAATGCTAAAAATCATAGGTTTCTTGTTAGACAAAAATAGAAAAACAGAGATGACTTTAGTAAAATGAAACAGGAAGAGTGTTAAATGAAAAAGTTGTAACCATAGAGTAAAAGTAGTGAGTGTTATTTTTGGCGTGTGTAATAGGGCAATTATGCTAAGAAAGGGTCTTTGTAGTGGTTGAGGGTCGATTGTTTCATTCAATTAGAGCCTACTTTTTAGTTTATTGACGCCGGCCTTTGTGCCTAATAAAATCAAACTTGAACGGTTTTCTTTAAAAGTGTATTTTTTTTTCTTCATTAATTTGGCTATCTACTTGTTTAATTGTATAGATAGATATAACTTTTAGTGTACTACTTGTATATCAAATAAAATGTATATATAAACTTTATGAGTGTAAAATATATCTTCGACAGCGTGTTTTACTTACCTTGGTAGTTCAATACAAGGATTATTTATTGTGATGTTTCTCGTTACTCACGACAATAAGTGAATCAAAAATTATAACGATTGTGAGAATTGGTTAATGAAATTTAGTGGAAAATGAATTGTTTGTAAAATTTGTTTTTGAATCTTTATTGAAATAATAATTGATAAAATTTGACTTAGTTTATGTTCAAATTCTAAATTACTAAAATTTATTTTTTTGAAAATTAGAGTTAAAAAAATAAAGATTTAATTTGTATACACTGATAGTGTAAATATTTTTTTTATAATGTTAATCAATCTCAATAGTCGGATCATTAGAAATTTTTTATTTTTATTGCAACAATATCAAAATTCACATGTGATGACAGGGTAAATTCGAGAGCACATACTCAGTCGTGGAGTTTTGTTGGGAGTGACGTAGGTGTACACGGCCACCCTAAAATTTTCGCTAATATTTTAAAAAATATTTCTTCTTTTATTTTATTTATAATATTTTGTTAAATAAAAATTAATATAGATTAAATTATATAAGTCTATACGATAATTGCGGTTTACGTGGTTTGAGATATCATAATTTCGATTAGATCTCATATGACATATATTAATAGATATACTCATTAATATAGATATTGACATATTGTAGTGTATGTTGTTTTAATTTTGGGTTCTATAATCGGTGTATTTTATGAGTTAAATTGCTGTTGTTGAGTTATGTTGTCGAGATGTATGTTTCAGTAATATGTAAAGATAACATACTATATGTGCATTTTTTCTTATTACATGAATTATTCTAATCAAATGATACGAAAGATCGGTATGTGTAGATCCTCATTAGATTCATACGTGTATATGGACTAAAATTTATTTTATCAATTTTTTTAATTATTAAAATTGCATTTTTTTATTAGGCCTAATTTTTAAGATTATAATAAGGCCCAATTTTTTTTGTAGACTAAATTATAATTTAGATTAGAATAAGGCCCAACTAATTTTTAATTATTAAAAATATTAACTAAAATTTGATTTACTATCTCTCTCTCCAATATATTTTTGTAAATTTACAATTTAAATTTCTTATATACAATACAATACAATATTATATTTTTTATTTATCCATTCAAGTTTTCAATATTTGGCCACTCCAATATTATAATTCAAGATCCACTGACGATACTCAACCTCAAATGAAGAACTAGAGACGATTTTCTGTGTCTTGGTGTGCCATGAAATCAAAGAAAAACTGAGGAAGAAACACATTCGTGAAATTGAGCATTATGATTCAATACATCCTGCCTAGTCATCATTAGAGAACCCTAATATTTGAAAGATCAAGTCTCTTGGAAAGAATAAACCACGACCAGGACAACCCTTGAGTTAACCTAAAACCCATCATGCTACATTGTGATAAGCAATGATGGGTTTAGAGAGAATCTAGTTAAGCTTCTGAGTAATAAAAGTGATATTAGGGCGAGTTGTGGAAAGATATAGAAAACGAACTTCTAGTCATAAAAGTGAGTAATAAAAGTGATATAAGAAGGAATGTCAACGTATGGTTTACTATTATCATTGAGTAATTTCAAAGATGGAACAAATGGAAATTTAAGTGCTAGCAAAAAATACAATAATATTCCACTTAGAAAATTTATATTTGACTAATTAAATTCTCAAATTAAATTATCAAATAATAAAATATTTCTTTAGTATTTATAATATTTTGATGGATTCTGCTTCAATCACTTGCACTCATGGAAGTTGGCTTCTCTTCCTCTAAAGTTTTTTCAAGACCGTGTTGCACTAAGATGTTAGAATCAAGTTGGTTTGAAGAACTATGACCCTTACTTGTTTTGATGATAACAAAATCAATTTGTGGGAACAATTTAAAGCACTAACGTTCTGATTAAGTGTGCAATTATCTGAGCAAGTGAATTTTGTAGGATCTTATGTTGTATCCTCTGGTGGTTGGACTAAGATAAAGGAACACTAAGATTCCGCTTCTATTATGTATTTTAAGTCTGGTTAACACGCTCTAAAATGCGCCTTTGGTGACTCTGATAATACAAGTTATGTTATGTTTCATATGTTTTTGATGACTATAAAAAGCATATGTCCGTCTGCCTCTGTTGAATGCAACAAACATTCGATCATTTGATAATCTCGACAAGCAACTGGTTGTTTGCATCTGATAAGCATCAAGTATTTGATCGTCTGACTCTAATTTTTAATGTATGCTCTGATAAAAATCAACGTTTTGATGAAAGTCAACGCTCTGAAGAATACAAAGTTTTTGCGCATCCTCTAATGAACACCCTAAATCCGTTATTTGTCTGAAGGTCTATGAGACATGCTCTGATCATCGTATCATATGCTTTTTCTGTCTCCGTACCAAGATAAGTTGAATCAATTACAAAGATTCATTTCGAAAAGTTTACTATGGACAAATCAATCTAAAAAAGATTTGATACGAAATTTCATGATATATGCTGATTTCTTGCAATCAGGACAACGACCAGAAACTCTAAAAGATCTCTATAAAAGGACGTACATTCTTCACTTGAAATATAACAAAAAACGCACTGCTATAAGCATAATACAGCCGCCTCTGCACTCTTGCTCTTAATCATTCATTTTAAGTAAGTGTTGAGAAAAGTTTATAAGAGTACAACTTTATTAACACTCTCTTGTGAAAGCTTTTTCAGAAAACCTAAACCTATTCTTTTGTAACCTATCCCAATAATGATTGCCTTCCTCAACAACTTGACTGTACTAAGCTATAAGATTGAGAAAACTTGAACTAGGATAAATTAGTTGCGTTATTCTGTTCTGTTTTTGTTTATCCGTTCTATTTTTGTTTACTTTAGTTTTGTCACGTTACAAAGAATTTAAAAAGAAACACAATTCAAACTCCCCTATTTCTTGTGTTTCTCGTTCTACAAAAGAGTTCTTGTATAGTTCTCTGCCAAATTGTGAAATTGATTTTTTTCAACAAATAGTGAAATCTTAAACTTTGGGCTGTTTCATACCATAGCTTTAATATCACTTTTGGAAAAATTCTGCACACACCTATGATCGTATATGGGAATATACACCACAAATGAAGGAATAAGAAAGCACCCAATAAATTATGTAATTCGACATCTCTTGTCTATATCCACAGAAACACCTCAGCAATTTTATCCACTATCTCAATATTATAGTGATTTGTAACTCAAGCCTAAATTATGTATCACTCTACAAACTCTCTCACTCTAAGAGTTATAAGAAATGATAATACTCTTATTACAAAAGATTTTTTCATGTGTTCTCACACTCTCACACACACCCTTACTCTAGAATGAGATGCTCCAATACTTCACAAGACTCCTATTATCGGAAACGAGTGTGTTTCTTCCCAAAAGTGGTTACTACTCCACAGTTCGAATTATGTCTAAAAACTCTCAATTTATTCTTCTAAGTTGAATGTGCATATCTCAATAGTAAAATTCTATGATTTTGGAATTTAATACTTTAAACTTTTGAATTAATTCACAATAATGTAAGTATGTAAGTATGGAAATGGAGGATAAAATAATTAACTCACGATGGTGTAAACTAAAAAAGTGAGCTATATTTTCAACTAGTTTTAAATAGTGGTTGCAGTTGCATTAAGGATTTCGAGATTTCAGTTATTACAAAGGATGCATTACAAATTGTAGTTGTCGCAGTGTGAATTAATCACAACATTACACAAATCTTATTAAAAGTAGTTATTCTTCATATAATATATAATACTTGTTAAGAATTGAGAGAAGATTAGAACTAGAGAATTAGGAGGTAAGAGAATGTTTAGATCCATTAGGAAACAATTTTTTTATCCATATGATGTAAAAAAAAATGGAATTCTCATATTTATTTTTATAAAAATGGTGTTTCGACGCAGCCGTTGTAATTATTTTTTGCGATTTTCTTTACATCCTTAAAACAGAAAAAAAAAATAAAAAATAAAAAAACATAATAGTGTCTACATTTACCTTCTTGTTGTAACCGTTTTCCCATTGCATATTGTTTTTTAAAACATTATTTAAACGTGTATATATTCACAATTCTTAGTCCAAAGCTTGCAAATCAAGAAATTGATAGTGCATCTCACAGGGGTCTTGTATTTAGATTGGGTTAGTACAACAGACTACAATAACTTTTTGTCCTTAGTTTGTTATGGAACCAAACGTAACGGACCAAAAAATTCAATTCCTACTTATTTAGAATTAGAAATGTTGTACTGACTTATACTCAAAGTTCAAATCCTACTTATTATATAGTAGAATTAGAAATGCTTTATTATATAGTAAAACCTCTTGTGACTTATTTATTCGTTGATTCTCCATTCTCATTCAGCCTAAGGTTTAGGTATTTAGCTTTTTTATTAAACGTCACATTCCGCAACATTAATATTAGCATCTGTTATTACGGCATTTTAGGGGTACAAGAGGATGGAACGCATTCTATGACCCTACCCTTATTGACTTCACCAAATTAATCGGTTCGATTATATTTATAAGTATTATTCTTTCACTTCTTGATGTGAGGTTAGGAGCCAAATCACGTGCAAATGGAATAGTAGTTGTTAGAATTATTGGATTTAGTGATAATTTTTTTTTTCTTAGTCCTCACAACTACCGGTAACCATAAAGTAGCGGTAAAGAATCCAAATACCTTTTTTAAGTCAACAATTCATTTTAAATAATAAAATAAAGTTAATAATTTTTAAATAAACAATTCATTTTAAATAATAAAATAAGTGATATTAACTGTTTTTTTTGTCTAATAAATAAATTAATGATTAATATTAAATGCACATATATCATCAATCATATATAACTACAATATCAACTATTACTTTATGAAAAATGCTATTTGATACGAAGGATTATTACAAGAAATAGAAGAATGATTTGAAAATAGGAGTTTGGATAAACTACCATTTTGGTCCGTAAAAGTGTTGGACGATGTCATATTAGTCTCTAACTCGGTAAAAAACTCAATTACATCCTTCATTCATCAAAGTCAGCCATTTTAGTTCTTAACATTAACAGAAACGTTAACATTGTTATGTCGCTGACGTGGATGCTAACTTGGGTGATGATGTATCCCAATCTTCATGTCATTGTGTGAATGATGTGGCCAGGGACTGAAATTACAATTATACCAAAAATAATTCCAATAAATTCAAAACATGAAAATGTTTAAAACCACATCATCTTTTTTCCCCAAATTTATTCTTCCTTCAAAAGCAATTTTAGGAAGAAAATATTTGAGGAAGAAAATGACGAGGTTTTAAATTTTTCAGATTTACTTTTATTTTATTGAAGAAAATTTTGGTATAATTGTCATTTTAGTCATTGACCACATCATCCACACGCATGACATGAAGTTTGGGATACATCATCCACCAAGTCAGAGTCCACGTCAGCAACTTAACAATGCTAATGTCAAAGACTAAAATGATTGACGTTTTGATGAGTGGAGGATATGATTAGGTTTTTTTCTTGAGTTAGGGACCAATATAGAAACCCCTATACCTTTAGAGACCAAAATGATAGCTTACTCTAAGAGTTTTGACATATAAAATTTTGACTAACCATATATGAGGTAGTGAGTGATTATTATTTGGAAATAGTTACATGCTGCCATCTAAGACTCTTGTATTTCTTATCAATGTTCTCTTGTAATAATAAAATTTTCTTTGATTTATTCACTTTCAAATAGTTACATGTTCTTGTCAAATCTGCCGCTAATACTGACCATCATAATTCTTCAAGTCTTAGCTCAACTGACAAATGTCGATATTGTTAAGTTGAACATTTTATCCTAGATTCGAATCTGAAACTTCACAGTTGTGTGTGAGTTTATGATAATTTTTACCCTCCATTTGACGGATACAATGAAAAGACCAACATAATTTTTTGTTACATTTTTACCGTACTATCAAATTTCATATTCTCTTGGTCCTATATATTAATAGTAATTTAACACATGTTGAGAAATGCTTTCTTGCTTATAAATATGATCCTCACCACCGTAAGCAAGGACATGGATTTGAAAATATGCCTAATTTTTGAAATTCTTTGAAAGTAACTAGTGTAACGATCTCAATTGCTATGCCAATTCAATCGAGAATTCTCTTTCCAAAATGATGTTTTTAAAATGAAGAACTTGGTATATCTCCAAGTGAGTGTTTAGCCTCTTGCTCTAATAAATGGTTAGAATCTCCCCCTATAGCAATGCTCTTTTTAACAACACTCTCTTTGAAACTCTATTTTCAATATCCATATTTCTGTTGGGTGAAATATATGAGTCTTTAGATATGGGTTCCACATAAGGGGTGAAACCTATATGTATTTTACCAAATAAAAGAGTGAGTGTTAAAAAGAGTATTGGTAGCACTACTCCTTCCCCAATTCTTCGATTGTTTATGTATACATTCAACATTTTCGAGAGCATTTTTAACTTGCAAATGAATGTTATCAAACACAAACTTATTCAAACTCCTCAAAGCTACCTTAAAAACCTTTAATTGTTTAGATAACACAAACATTGGGAAGCCACAATAAGGGTGTTTTGACTATTCCTACCTCAAGTCCGCAACATGTCTTTGAAGTATTGTCTGATTTGGATTGTAGTGGTCATCACAGTTTTGTCCGTTGTAAAAAAGCACCTCAGTGGTTTGAGGACCGTGGGAGTAGTTTATTCTCAACAACATATTTATTTTAATATACAATTTATTAGTGGGATCCACGAGAAAGTGAATAAATAGTACTTCTAAAAGCACTAATCTCTATAAGCACCACTTTTTTTATCCTACAATGGAGCTGCTTATAAAGGAAGGTGCTTATTAAGGGAAATGTTATCATATGTAGTACTTTAACTAGACAAGTTAGTTGAGAGTTAGTTAGATTGTGAAGTTATTTTTTCAGTTAGTTTGTTGTAAATTGATCGATGTGCTCAATGTGGAACTTGCATTCAATTATATGTAACCATATGGTCAAAATCAATAAAAAGTAGTGTGTGAAAATTATATACAATATTGTCTTTCTCTTTTTTATTTTATGCAATACATCAATATCATCATCTTCATCATATAGTGAGGTGTGAGTGAGACAGTTAGAAACAATTCGTTGTTCTAACATTTGGTAATTAAAGCTCAGGTCGAAGAAAGAATCGATGTGATAGTGAATGGATGACTTTATTTTCAAATGGTCATTTTCATGGAAATCATCCAATCTTGAATGGGAAGAATTATGATTAGTGGTTTTCTCAAATGAAGGTGGTGTTTGGTTATCAAGATGTATGGGAGTAGTTTAGAATGGTGTTGATCCTTCTTTTGAAAATGCTATAGATGCGCAGAAGACTCCACATACAATTTTAAAAGGATAGACTACAAAGCCCTATTCATTATTCAACAATGTGTTGAATCAGCAAACTGGGAAATAGTTTCAAAAGTTGATTCAACCAAGGAAGCATGGACCAGTCTTGAGAAAGCTTATGTTTTAGTTGACAAGGTGAAGAAGGTGAGGTTATAAACTCACAAAAGATAGTACATGATAATTTAGATGGAAAAGAAAGAGGGAGTAGCTACACTCTTTACAAGGGTATTGACATTGACAAATCTTATGAAGAACGGTGGAGAAAAGTTGTCAGATCAAACAATAGTTGAAAAGATTTTGAGATCTCTTGTATCATGATTTGAGCATGTGGTAGTGGCAATGGAAGAATCCAAAGATGTTACAATAATGAATATTTAAGAACTCCAAGGTTATTCGAAGCACATGATTTGGAACCAAGTTCATTTTATACTTAGAGTTTTTATGATAACAAAAGTATTTTATGAGAATAATATATTTGACTTCAAAGAATACGAAAGAAGATATGGTCAAGATTTATAGAAGATTTGAAGATGATTTGATCAAGATTTATCTACAACAAAATATGAACAAAATCAATATGAAGAATTTACAATCTCAATCCAAATAAAAAAGGAATAAAATCAATTTGAAGAATTTACAAACGCAATCTGAATAAAATACAATTCAGAATTAAACAATGACTAAATTGAAGCCCAAATTTTAACTATAAATAGATACTCAAGGCTAAAGAAGAAAATCATTGAAAAGCAGAAAAGAGTAGTCTTAGAGTTCAAAGTGAGAAACACTTGTTCGAATGAGAAATATTCTCCGAGTGTTCTTTTCTTATAATGTGAGAGATATTATTATTATCACCTTTTTTTTGAAGCAACTACTCAAGTTCCAATCTTTTGTATCCAACCCGATAGTGGTTTAGTTCCTTCTTCAATCTAGGGTTGTTAGGAGAAGACTTGGCTTGTAGGGTCAAGGTAGTTAGTTACTCAAAAGTCTGGGGTTGTCAGACAGTTTGGGAAGACTGGCTAGGAGGGTCAGGTGCTTTGTAATTCAAGGTATTTGAATTAGTTGATTAAAGCCTTCTGAATGAGGGGACTGGATGTAGCCAAGTTAGTGGTGAACTAGGATAAATCTAGTTGTCAAATTATTTATGCTTTCATTGCTTGCTGCCTCTGAATCCGATTGCTTCTACTCCAAGTGAGTCACCAAAACTGAACTAGTTTTTTATTTATTTATAAATTATCAAAAAGTTATCATTTTTGGCAAACATAATTCAACCCCTTCTCGTGTTTGCACCTTTAATAGACATCAGAGCTCGGTCTCAAGGCTGAGCACCTTACAGGGTTCAATATGTTTGGATTCAGTGAAGAAGCTGCTAGAGGAAACATCAACAGACCACCTATGTTTGATGGAGAACGTTTTGAGTATTGGAAGGACATACTAAGAAGTTTCTATATTTCACAAGATCCTAAACTTTGGGACTTTGTAGAAGATGGTTATATTGCTCCAAAGAATACTGATAGTATTGAAATGGAGATGAATGCTAATCAGAAGAAGATGTACAAGATGCATCATAAGTCCAGAACATTCATGATAAATGCAATCACCTTCAAGGAGTTTGACAAGTGCACCAACAAGGAAACAACAAAAACTATTTATGATAGTCTGATTCTGAACCATGAAGGAATCAGGCAAGTTCAAGAAGCAAAGGCCAACCTCCTAGTCAAAAAGTATGAGTTGTTCAAGATGGAAAAACATGAAGACATTGAAACAATGTTTTCCACAATCCAGATCCTGGTCTCAGGACTAAAGGTATTTGTGAAGAGTTATATTACTGTTGTTCATGTGAAGAAAATCATTAGGAGTCTAACAAGCAAGTGGAGACCTAAGATCACTGCCATTCAAGAAGCAAAGGATCTAAATACTCTTAAGCTAGAGGAATTAATCAGCTTTCTCAGATCACATGAAATAAAGCTTGAAGAAGATGAGTCCAAGAAGAAGAACAAGACTCTGGCCTTGAAATCCAAGCAGAAGAAGGTTCTAAAGGAAACATCATAATCAGATGATAGTGATTCAGATGATCAGAATTTGAACTCAGAGGAAGAGGAGATTGCCTTCATCTAGAATAATTCAGAAGATGTGGCACAGCAAGAGGAAATCTTTCCCTTAGAAAGATTCCAAGCAGTCAGATAGAGGAAGGAATGAAAATTTTTACAAGAAAAATATTATATGCTATGGATGCAATGAACCTGGACATATCAAGTCAGACTGTCCAAATCTGGAGAAAAGGAAACACCACAGGAAAGATTCCAGACCCAAGAAGAAGAGTCTGATGGCTACATGGGATGATTATGATGAATCCTCTGACGATCGACAATCATATTTGGCTCTAATGGGTCATACCAACTCCGCCTCTGGATCCAACTCAGATTCTGACTCTAGAAGTGAATCAATAGATGAAGAAATTGAGGTATTTTCTGACTTTACTCGATCTGATTTAATTACTGCGATAAATGATTTTTTAAATAAGAATAACAAATTGTCTTTAAAACAGAAAACACTTAGAAAATGAAATGCAAGCCTAACTGAAAAAGTTAATGTGTTAAATAATCAAAGTGTTGAATTTAAAACAGCAAATGCAATTCTGAAAACTGATATTACTGAACTTAAAATAGAAAGTGCAACTCTGAAAACTGATATTACCGAACTTAAGGCTGAAAATCTAACTCTGAAAAATAATCATAGTTCAACATCAATTGAAAATACCTCATGTAACTCTAATAAGCATGAAGAAGTATTTCAAGATTTTCTTGCTAGTGGTATGGAAAGAAGCAAATATGCTTCTATGATTTATGGAGTTAGTAGAAATGGTAAAAGAGGTATAGGATTTGAAGAAACTGTAACTGAACCTAAACCTATTCCCTCTGATATCTTGTGTATTGTTTCCTCTAAGAAAGGTCACTCAAAATTATCTTGACCATGTTAAATACAAGGAAAGACAAGAAACCTTTCAAGACTAACAAACTAGGACCTAACCAAATTTGGGTACCTAAGAACATAATTTCTATGTTGCAGATATCCTCAGCAATCAAGTTAAAACACCAATCATGGTACCTGGATAGTGGATTCTCGCGACATATGACGGGAGAAAAGTCTATGTTCCAAAAACTAACACTGAGCATAGGAGGCACAGTGACTTTTAGAGGAAAACAAAAAGGCCATATCATTGGTCAAGGTACAGTTGGTAATGGTACTTCCCCTTCTATTAAAGATGTCTTGTTTATTAAAGTTCTTAAGCATAATTTATTAAGTATTAATCAGTTAAGTGATAATAATTATGATATTATATTCAATCAAAAAATATGCAAGACAATTAGTCAAGAAGAAGGATCTGTACTCTTTACAAGTCAGAGGCAAAACAATATTTATAAGATAAATCTGTTTAGTCTAGAGAAACAAGAGGTTAAATGTCTTATGTCAGTAAATGAAGAGAAACTAATTTGGCACAAAAGATTAGGTCATGCGAACCTTAGATTAATTTCAAAATGGAATAAATTTCAACTAGTTAGAGGTCTACATAAGCTTAGTTACTAAACTGAAATTATGTGTGAAGCTTGTCGAAAAGGAAAACAAACAAATAACTCCTTTACTCATAAGAACTCAGTCTCTACCTCAAAGCCCCTTGAGCTCTTACCCATAGATCTCTTTGGGCCAGCAAAAACTACCTCGCTTAGTGGAAATAAATATGGCATTGTTATAGTAGATGATTACACTAGGTGGACATGGGTAAAATTCTTAAGAAGTAAGGATGAATCCCACAAAGTGTTTATCACATTTTGCAAACAAATAATGAATGAAAAGGGTCTTAAGATTATATCAATTAGAAGTGATCATGGAGGAGAATTTGAAAACAAGTTCTTTGAAAGTTTTTGTGATGAGAATGGAATCTCTCACAACTTCTCCTCTCCTAGTACACCCTAACAAAATAAAGTTGTAGAAAGAAAGAATAGATCACTCCAAGACATGGCCAGAACCATGTTAAATGATACGAATGCTGCAAAACACTTTTGGGCTGAAGTAATTAATACTGCATGTTATATTCAAAATAGAGTTTTAATTAGATCTATATTGAATAAAACACCATATGAATTGTGGAAAGGTAAAAAGCCTAACATCTCTTATTTTAAACAATTTGGTTGTACTTGTTATATGTTGAACACTAAAGATAACCTTGGTAAATTTGATTATAGATCTCAAAAGTGTACATTCATTGGATACTCTGAAAGATCTAAGGCTTATAGAGTGTTAAATAGGGAAACTCATAATGTGGAAGAATCCATAAATGTTAAATTTGATGACAAACAACTTGACCTTGAAAAGTCAAAGTAAGATGATGATAGTGCAGGTTTACCGGAACTTGAGGAAGCAGATGCAGACAAACTAGAAGAACTTGAAAAATCAGAAGATACAAGAAAATCAGAAGAATATGATAAATCTTCAAAGGATGAATCTGATCAAGTCAGAAACAGTAAAGATAAGTCAGAAGAAAGATCTTGATGGAAGTACAAGTCATCTCGTCCTGAAACTCTAATCATTGGAAGTGCAAGTGATCCTTTGAGGACCAGATCATCACTAAAAGATAGCACTTTGTTTGGCTTACTCTCATCAATTGAGCCTACCTCTATTGTTGAAGCATTGCCAGATGATGGATAGAATCTTGCAATGCAAGAAAAGTTAAATGAATTTAAGAGGAATGATGTTTGGGATCTAGTACCTAGACCAAAGAACAACATTATTGGAACCAAGTGGGTTTTCATAAACAAGCTAAATGAAAAAGGTGAAGTGGTCAGAAACAAGACAAGACTTGTCGCACAAGGCTACAATCATTAAGAGGGCATTTATTACATTGAGACATTTGCTCTAGTAACCAGGTTAGAAGCTATTCGTATCCTACTTTCTTTTGCTGCAAATAATAACATTACATTATTTCAAATGGATGTTAAAAGTGTTTTTCTAAGTGGTTATATAAGTGAAGAAGTCGATGTTAAACAACCCCCAGGTTTTGAAAGTTCTGAATTTCCAAATCATGTTTTTAAACTTAGGAAATCTATGTATGGTCTAAAACAAGCACCTAAGGCATGACATGATAGACTTAGTAACTTCTTGCTTAAAAATAAATTTGAAGAAGGACAAGTAGATAATACACTTTTTAGAAAATCAATAGGAGATGACATTCTTATTATTCAAATTTATGTTGATGACATTATTTTTGGATCTACTAATGACACTCTTTGCCAAGAATATTTTAAATTGATGTAACTTGAATTTCAAATGCATATGATGGGATAACTTAAGTTCTTTTTAGGGATACAAATTCAGCAAAGTCAAAAAGGTATATACAATCATCAAACTAAATATACAAAAGAGCTTCTTAGGAAGTTTAAGATGAGTTATTACAAACCTATGGCTACACCAATGCACCCTACTTGTTCACTTGAAAAAGGTGATTCAGGCGAAAAAGTTGACCAAAAAACGTTTAGAGGAATGATAGGATCCCTACTTTACCTTAGTGCTTCTAGACCTGACATCATGTTTAGTATGTGCATGTGCAAGATTTCAAGCTGACCCTAAGGAATCACATTTAACTGTTGTCAAGAGAATCCTTAGATACCTAACAGGCACTGCCAACCTTACCTTGTTCTACAAGAAATCTGTTAAGTACAAACTGAGTGGATACTGTAATTCTGATTATGCTAGAGATAAACTTGAGAGAAAGAGCACTAGTGGCAACTGCACCTTTTTAGGTGGCAACTTAATATCTTGGTCAAGTAAGAGACAAAACACCATTGCAATGTAAACAACAGAGGTTGAGTATATTTCAGTAGTTGGCTGCAGTTCTCAACTACTTTGGATGAAGCATCAACTTGAAGACTACAAAATCCTAGAATCCAACATTCCCGTCTTTTGTGATAACACTTCTGCCATTTGTCTAACCAAAAACCCTATCTTACAATCTAGAGCTAAACATATAGAGATCAAACACCACTTCATTAGGGACTTTGTTCAAAAAGGGGTACTAAACATTCAGTTTGTAGAGACTGAACACCAATGGGCTGACATATTCATCAAACCACTACCTAAAGATAGGTTTGAATTCATCAAGAAAAACCTAAACCTTACCTTCATACCTGACTGATGTTGTGATAACTTTAAAGTAGTTTAGTTTTACATTAGTTTTTATATTTTCTTGTAATATGTTATATTCATGTTATTCAAAAAAACAACAACAAAAAAATGAAAATGAAAATTAAAAAAAAAAAAGTCTTACTTTCAAGTCTTTTTGTTAGATGAGTCAAAGAAAAAGGGGAGCCCTTAGTTAGGAGGAGTCAAAGAAATACAAAGAAAATTTGTTATAAAAAATAAATGTTTTGTCATCACAAAAAATGGGGAGATTGTTGGAACCATGTTCATTTTAGGATTTGTAGAAGATTTGACTTCAAAGAGTATGAAAGAAGATAGGTTCAAGATTTGTAGAAGATTTGATCAAGATTTATCTACAACAAAATATGAACATAATCAATCTGAAGAATTTACAAACACAATATGAACCAAATACGAACAAAATCAATCTGAAGAATTTACAATCTCATTCTAAACAAAAAAGGAACATAATCAATTTGAAGAGTTTACAAACGCAATCTGAACAAAATACAATTTAGATTTAAACAAGGACTAAATTGAAGCCCAAATTTTAACTATAAATAGATAATCAAGGTTGAAGAAGAAAATCATCGAAAAGTAGAAAAGAGTAGTCTTAGAGTTCGAAGAGAGAAACACTTGTTCAAATGAGAAATATTCTCTGAGTGTTCTTTTGTTAGAGTGTGAGAGTTATTATTACTATTATCAATTTTTTTAAGGCAACTACTCAAGTTCCAATCTTTTGTATCCAACCCGATAGTGGTTTAGTTCCTTCTTCAATTTGGGGTTGCCAGATTGTTAGAAGAAGACTTGGCTTGTAGGGACAAGGTGGTTAGTTCCTCAAAAGTTCAGAGTTGTCTGGCTGTTTGGGAAGACTAGCTTGGAGGGTTAGGTGCTTTCTAATTCAATGTATTTGAATTAGTGGATTAAAGCCTTCTGAATGAGGGGACTGTTTGTAGCCAAGTTAGTGGTAAGCTATGATAAATCTATTTGTCAAATTATTTATGCTTTCACTGCTTGCTGCCTCTGAATCCGATAGCTTCTACTCCAAGTAAGTCACCAAAACCGAACTAGATTTTTTATTTATTAATAAATTATCAAAAAGTTATCAACTTTGGCAAACACAATTCAAACACAAAGAATCAATGAAATAGGTGCTGAAAAGACAAAAATAAGAAAGTAAATAAATAGTGGAGGGAAATAGAAGAAGGAGAAACTACGAAAACTTCAATGTATTTGACAAGAGTAACATCCAATGTTACAATTGTCAAAAGTATGGACATTTTGCTGATGAATGTTATGTTGAGAAGAAAGAACCACAAGAAAATAAGGTCAAGCTGGCACAAGAAGATGATGAGAATGAAGCAATCTTGCTAATGGTGACAAGTATAGAAGAAGAAGAATGTGGAGACTAGTGGTATCCTGATATAGGGTGCTACACTCAAAAAAATGGATGAAAAGACTGGTTTGTAAAGCTTAATAACACAATGGAAGCTAAAGGCTTAGGGTGAAGTTTTAATCAGGAGAAAGGATGGAGATAGAGCTCATTCATAGCTGATGTGCTATACACTCCTAGAATGAAATGAAACCTTGTCAAAATTGGTCAATTCCTAGAGTAGGATTACAAGATGATATTAGAGAATAAGATGCTAAAGGTTCATGATGTTGATGGAAAATAAATACTAAAAGCATCCATGTTAAAAAATAGAACCTTCAAAATTGGTCTGGAAGTAATGGAGCATAAATGCTTAGTTACTGTTGCAAGTGGAGATTAATGGCTTTGGCACTATAGGCCTGGACATCTAAATTTCAAGGACCTTAACTTAATGCACAAGAAAAGAATGGTGACTAGTTTGCCTCAGATACAAGTGCATCCTTCATCATATATTGAGGTATGAGTGAGACACTTAGAAATAAGCCAATGTTCTAACAGGAACTTGTTAGAACCAAGTCGGTTTGAAGAAAAATGACCCTGGATTGATTTGATGATAACAAAAATCATTTTTTAGGAACAACTTATTGTGCTAATAAGTTTATTAAAAGTCTTTACACTATTATTAAAAATGACCCATGAATTTTGTAGTCTTTACACTATTATTAAAAAAAAGTTGTTTAGAAAAATAGATCTTTGTCATCATCAAAAACGGGGAGATTGTTAGAACCAAAGTGGTTTATAGAACAATGACCCTTAATTATTTTGATGATAACAAAAATCATTTTTTAGGAACAATTTATTATGCTAATAAATTTATTTAAATGTGTCGACCTTTGTCTTGAACTTTAAAGTCTTTATAGTGGATCCTCTGATGAAAATATAAGTTAGGCAAGGAAATTTATACAATGCTCTAAAATTTATGTTAAGATATAACTAACTCTGATAAACGTGCTCTCAACGCACCTCTGCTGAATTTGTTATAAGCTCATTATGATGTTTCTGCGTCTAATAACCTTGATATACACATTGACCGTCTGATAAAGTCAACCATCCGATAAAGTCAAAAATTCAAACACCATCTTCTTATCTTAGTAGATTTATCCTCTAATATGACGTCCTCTGGTCATCTAGCCATATCTATCAAGATACGTTGAATCAATTGTGAAGACAAATTTGTACAAGCTTTCAATGATGACTCAATATCTCTGAAGATTTGTTACAAGTTATTATTACACATGTTGATTTCATGCAATCACAGCAACAGTCAAAAGCCCTAATGGACTAAAAGCTTCTCCATAAAAAGGATTCATGATCGTCAATGAAACCACAACACAAAAACAACAAAAGAAAAGTTATTATCGTCACATATACAAGCTCGTGAAAAACTCTTGTATTTGCTCTAAGTGCTTAGAAGCCTAAAATACCTTATGAGAGAAATTTGGGTAAACACTGTTGTGTGAGAGTACGTTAGAAGATTGAGAATACTTGAACACAGTCAGTCTGTCTAGAAGTTGATCAGTGGAGTTCTGATACTATTGGTGAATAGTGGATTAAATCCTTCTGTGTGAAAGGACAGGACGTAGCTACCATATTGTTGGTGAACCAGGATAGTTTGACTTGTGTTTCTCTCCTTATCTTTTTACTTATCTTTTTACTTCTTATGTCTCTACAGAACTCACACTATTCCTATAGATTATCTAAGTTGAAGAGAGCTTAAAGAATCAGCCTTTAAACATGCATTATTATTCTCGATGCACTCAAGCTTATATAATTTCTTTCGCATGCAAAAAAATCATTGTCCATTTTCTCTTTATTCTTGAGGTTCTTCAAGCATCGACAAAAAAGGGATAACGCAAAACATATACTACTATGACATCGTCCCTGCAAACATATGAGCCCAAAGGCAAAGAAGCACTTATGCGCACCTAATCTTTCAAGCATCAAAAAACGCAGTCAAACAAGATAAGATCTGTCGCTTATCTCGGCATGCAGTTACACGGCGGATAATAGTAATCTCGCGCTGATCTCAATGATTACCTCAGTTTAATAGAAATTGACGCAATAGATATGAATCTAGTCATTGTATAAATAGGGGGTTCATCCACATGTATGATCATTTATTATTCCATTTGATATATTTTCTACTTGCTTACATACTACAAGAAACACAGGTTTTGTGGCGGCCACAAACTGTCTCATTTGTAGTCGTTATGGCTGCCAAAAATGACTAACTTTATTAAAAAAAAAAAATTTTATATAATTCAAAATTCATATGAAAAATTAATATTAATATAATTTAAAAAATAAAAATATATTTTAAATAAAATAAAAATATCTTTTAAATAAAATAAAATATATAAAAATAAAAATATAATTTTAATATTAATTAAATTGTCAAAAATGAAATTGTTATTACTATACAAAATAAAATATTCCAAAATTAATAAATTATATGATACAAACCAAAAGAAACCCCATAATTAAATAATAATATATACATTTTTCATACAAACCAAAAATAAAAATAGAAAATATTATTCGAATACATCAATCATTATAATAATTTCTCGTATCATTAGCTCCACTTCATCCATCATTATTGGATGAAATATTACCCGACGATAGACAACATGGTTTTAAATTGCATTTTATCTTTAGGTACACCACCACTAGTCGACGGAGCCATAGTTGGTTGATGTTGATTTAAATCTGGTTTGATCAAGTTAGTTTTTGACATAGTCGATCGGTATAGAGTTTGATTTGCTTGAGGTTGAGGAAACTATTGTGAAAGAAACAACATATATTGATAATTTCTAAAATATTGTTGTTATTGGAATATTGGTTGTTGTTGCAGCTGCTGAAAGGCGGAGTTTTGAGCCTTATGTTGTTGCTGCTAGAAGTTTGGAGGCTGTTGCTGCTGGAACAATGATTTTTGCTGCAAGTGCTAAGACCTTGGATATTGATGTTGTTATTGAGGTGGAAGCTGCTAGTGAAAAGCAAGACGAAATTTTTTAGATGAAAATTGTTCTTGTTGAAACTGTTGTTGTTGTTATTGAAACTTTTGTTTCCATTCTGCATTTAATTTTTCAATTGCTGCTTGTATGAGCTGTTGTATTTTTCTTCTTGCTCATTGTTCCTTTAATTGGGCCACATTGTTAGTCGATGGACGATGAGATCGATTAGTACTATGATAAGAAGAAGACTCTGTCTGAATATATCTTGATGAGCCATTTAGAAATGTCGACAATAAACTACCGGTGTCCAACACACGTCCTTTGTTCTTACCGCTATTAATGTTCATAAAGCTAGCTGTCTGATATTGTTTTCGCTTCAATGAACCTGCTCGCTAAGCAGAAGGAAGAGTAACTTGTTGATCATCTCATTCTTTCATGACTTGTTGAAGTTTTTCCTGTATAAAAAAAAAGTAAAACTAATTAATTAATGTATAATAATTTAGATAACTAATTAATTATAATTAGTACGTAGTTAATGATATATATATATATATATATATATATATATATATATATACACACACACAAGTGACCTCTCGTCCAAGTTGTTTTTCCTAAAATATTAATTGTCAATTTTAATTGGTGAAATATAATAATTAATTGAATATAAATTAATAATAACTAGCATATAGTATTTAATCTCTTCAACAAACATGAAACCTCCCTTGTGAGTACTAGTACTCCTCTCAGATGCTCTATTAATCTTTATTTTTTCTCTTTTATATTTGTAAGCATTTGTGTTTCATTTCTTCCATAAAGCACTCCAAACACTTTCAGTGTAACACCCCAAATTATTTTTGTTATTATAAACATTATTATATGTGTATTTTGTAGCACCCCAATTCCTTATTATTATATTTAAAGGATATAATAATATATTATATTTGCCTTATGTGTTGTGTTAGTGATTTATTTAAATTATTAACACTAACAATATTGAAATTGTTTTAAATATATATATATATATATATATATATATATATGTATGTATTTATTTATATAAAATAAAAACAAAAATAAATAAGAAATAAACTTATGTATTAGTACACTAGTCTATTAACATTAGCGTTAAAAGAGCGAGCTAATAATAATAATAATAATTATAATTATAATAATAATAACAATAATAATAATAATAATAATAATATATATATATATATATATATATATATATATATATATATATATATATATATATATATATATCTACTTCCTAATCGTGAAGAAGGCATTTCGTAATTGTTCCTAATTGTGCTATTAGAAGCCGACAGAAAAACAAAAAAAAGGAATGATCAGGTATGTTACATTACCAAACCATGATCAGGTATGTTACATTACCAAACAAACCTTCATGCTGGTAAATTCGGGGAAAATGTCGCTGATTGAAATTATATATATAAAGGAATTTGGAAGTACTTGATTGATAGTAAATTAATAATATCAAATGCTCAATTGGACTAGTTTACTCTGAATCTTATTTTCCCTTCACTGTTAGAACCGACAACAACTTAATCCTTCAGTTGGTAGGCTATTATCAATCCTTAACAAGTAACTCTTCATGTTTGTTTACCTTTTGATATTTTTCGGCCATTTGATTTAGTATGACTTAGTTGGCCTTTATCTTTGCTCTGCGGCAATTTATGTGGGTTCAAAATAATTGTGAAGATGTATTGTTGAACCTAATAATAAGAAAAGCAATTTGGAGACTCGATATACTTTTTGTTTGAAGCTACATTTGTCTAGAACTTCTGTTTGAAAAGTTTTGGTTGAGAATTCTTAATAAATTTGTTTTATCTTCAAATTCTCTTTTACACGGGAATACCAAAATTCCAGATATTCATCCGGGGCTTACTACGTACGGTTGAGCCCTATTGAGTAATAATAATTAAATAATAATATATGAATGGTAATGGTGAGAACTAAAATATAATTTAGCAACCTATAGAATTGCCGTAAATCTATTTATATCAAGATTGCCTGCAGTCTGATTTTATGAAATCTTATGCTGGTTGTTATTGTTTGAATGATATGTACTTGAGTGTTCTTGTTACTTGATTGAAATTGTGATATTACTTGAATGTGCCACTTAAATTGATTCCTTATTATGTGATTGATGAAACTGGATTGTGTATTGTGAGTAGTGTAAATCAAATATTGGGATTTTATTGTGATTGACTGATATACATATATAATGATGATTATTGTGAAGTCAAACTGAAACTTATTGAGTTGTGATGATCGAGTAAGTTGAGATATGTGTTGTAGATTTTGAAGTTAAGATTATTTTGTCATCATATAGGGAGGGTCTGACAAACCTAGTGATTCGGGGAAGTACAACTGAATGAGCCTGATACTGGAGGGCTACAGTTAAACTGTAAAGTAAGACTGATAGACCTTGGGGGTACATCTAGTGGGGAATTCCTAAGTGGATTAGTGGGTTATTCCCTAAGGCCGGGAGCTACCATGCAACACAAGAGTACCCCGACCGTCACGTATATGTGTCTCGGGTTGAGTTGAGGGGATCTATGAGGACTTGGCCATTCATGAATTTTCCGTCCACTCTTTGTAGTGGCATAGTATCAGGCCTCCTAACCAAGTACTTCAGAGTAGAATGGTACCAAATGATGAAGTATAGAGTATAGGACATGCATAGCATTTCATCCTTGTAACTGTTTTATTGTGACTGAATTAGATTAACCTTTGATATTATGTTCTTGAATGTTCTCTTTATTTGTACTGTTTTGACTAATCGCGTGTTCTTCTCGTGTATTTTATATTGTTACATAATTTCGAAGCTCACCCCTCGTTGCTTGTGTTTGGCGCTTGCGAGAGCGCAGTTATTTCAGGTTATCGGTTGGTGATCCATGCTCTAATAGGTGACACTGGGTAGGAGTAATTTGTCGTGTTTTGTTGAGTTATGAACTAATTTAGGTTTTTGTAAATTCAATCAATCAATCGTGTTATTTTTGACCTCTTATTCGGAAGTAGAAATTAATTGTCTTTAAGTTTAGAACGTGGGTTTTTTTGTCAGAAATGTTTATTTAATAAACCTTAGCTATATTCGATATTAAAGGATTTGTAAGTGAGAATTTTTATGGAAGCATTTTGTGTAAGTGTGAGTGTGATGTCCCGAACCATATAGTTTAAAAAAAGAAAATTTTCATAATCTGTTTTAGAACCGCTGCGAATATCTTTTAAAACTAATGCATTTTACTCTCTATTTCAATTTGGGTTTAGGGTGTCACATTCACCAATCCAATTTGACCGTTTCTCCTCGCCTTGTTATGTGCGTTCACCAACATAGAAGATAGACGTTTGGAGAACCGATGGTCAAAAGAAGCCAAAATTGCAACATTATGCTCTTTTCTCCAAGTACATTTTGTCTATTATTTGTTTAAATTAAAAACAAATATATCGAAAATATAACTTAATTAAGTATGCAAATGTATAATTAGTAATTAAGTATGTTAATTTAATCATTGACTTTGAAACAATGCCAAAACTGATCAACTTCATTTCACCCCAGGACAACATGATTTTTTATATTTCTCTTGTATGGCTTTAACAATTGCCTCTGCAGATGATATAAAATAAAGATATCTTCAAAGATAGTATGGAAATTAAATGTAAAAATTAATAGGCATAATATAAATGATTTACAAGCATAATGTAAAATGAAATAATTAACTGGCACAATATAAAATGATTTATGTGTACATCACCTTCTAGAATAATGACAGTCAGGTCATAGCAATCAACACACCCAGGTTCTATTATTTCGTCTATGGTTTTAGGATTTAGGGTTTACGGTTTAGGGTTTTAGGGTTTACGGTTTAGGGTTTTAGGGTTTACGCTTGAGGGATTAGGGTTTTAGGGTTTAGGGTTTAGGCTTTAGGCTTTAGGGTTTAGGGTTTAGGCTTTAGGGATTAGGGTTGAGGGTTTAGGGTTAGGGTTTAGGTTTTAGGGATTTAGGGTTCAAGGTTTAGGTATTAGGGTTTAGGGTTGAGGGTTTAAGATTATCCTCTGATATGACATGGTCTTCTAGCCATTCCATCACGACACATTTAACTTTTCTTTTGTTGTTTTCGTGTTGTGGTTTCATTGACGATCATGAATCCTTTTTATGGAGAAGCTTTTAGTCCATTACGGTTTTTGACTGTTGCTGTGATTGCATAAAATCAACATGTGTAACAATATCTTGTAACAAATCTTCAGAGATATTGCGTCATCATTGAAAACATGTACAAATCTGTCTTCACAATTGTTTAAACGTATCTTGATAGAAATGGCTAAACGGATCTTGACGAAAATGATAGAAATGTCATCTCAGAGGAAAACCCTCAACACAAAACCCTAAACCCTAAAATCCTAAACACTAAAAACCTAATCCCTAAACCCTAAATCCTAATCCCTAAAACCCTAAAACCTTAAACCCTAAAACCGAAACCCTAAACCCTAAAACCCTTAACCCTAAACTGTAAACCCTAAACCCTACACCCTACACCCTACACCCTACACCCTACACCCTACACCCTACACCCTACACCCTAAACCCTAAACCCTAAAACCCTAAAACCTAAACCATATAACCCTAAGCCCTAGACTCTAAACCCAAAACCCTAAACTATAAACCCTAAACACTAAACTCTAAACCCAAACCCTAGACCCTAAACCCTAAACCCTAAAACCCTCAACCCTAAACCCTAAAACCCTAAACCCTAAAACCATAGACGAAATAATAGAACCTGGGTGCGTTGATTGCTATGACCCGACTATCATTATTCTAGAAGGAGATGGACACATAAATCATTTTATATTACGCCAGTTAATTATTTCGTTATTGTTAATTAATTCATTTTACATTATGCTTGTAAATCATTTATATTATGCCTATTAATTTTTACATTTAATTTCCATATTAACTTTGAAGATATCTTTATTTTATTTCATCTATAGAGGCAATTGCTAAAGCCATACAAGAGAAATATAAAAAATCATGTTGTCCTAGGGTGAAAATAAAGGAGGATAAGACACCTCAATTTAATGAAGTTGATCAGTTTTGCCATTGTTTCAAAGTCAATGATCAAATTAACATACTTAATTTCTAATTATACATTTTCATATTTAATTAAGTTATAATTTCGATATGTTTGTTTTTAATTTAAAGAAATAATAGACAAAATGTACTTGGAGAAAAGAGCATAATGTTGCAATTTTGGCTTACCAGTACTCACAAGGGATGTTTCATGTTTGTTGAAGAGATTAAATACTATATGCTAATTATCATTAATTTATATTCAATTAATTATTATATTTCACCAATTAAAATTGAAAATTAATATTTTAGGAAAAACAACTTGGACGAGAGGTCACTCAAGCTAAGCGATACATCGCTATTTTTATGTTAATCCTAAAACAAATGAGTATACAGATTAATTCTCACAGATGATTCAGGTAAATATATATTTAATTAGTATTTAAATTTGTATATATATATATATATATATATATATATATATATATATTTCATTAACTACGTACTAATTATAATTAATTAGTTATCTAAATTATTATACATTAATTAATTAGTTTTAATTTTTCTTTTTTTTTTTTTATTTTTTTATAAACTTTAACAAGTCATGAAAGAATGAGATCATCAACAAGTTACTCTTCCTGCTGCTCAGCTAGCTGGTTCATTGAAGCGAAAACAATATCAGACAGCTAGTTTTATGAACATTAATGGCGATAAGTACAAAGGACGTGTGTTGGACACCGATAGTTTATTGTCAACATTTCTAAAGGGCTCATCAAGATATATTCAGATAGAGTCTTCTTCTTATCATAGTACTAATCGATCTCATCGTCCATCGACTAACAATGTTGCCCAATTAAAGGAACAATGGATGGCTGAGGGTTTAGTGTTAAGGATTAAGGGTTTAGGGTTTAGGGTTATCCTCTGATATGACATCCTCTGGTCTTCTAGCCATTTCTATCAAGATACGTTTAAGGTTTAGGGTCTAGGTTTTAGGGGTTAGGGTTTCAGGTTTAGGATTTAGGGTTTATGGTTTAGGGTTTAGGGTTATTTTGTATAAAATGATTTATGTGTCCATCTCCTTCTAGAATAATGACAGTCGGGTCAAAGCAATCAACACACCCAAGTTCTATTATTTCGTCTATGGTATAAGGCTCTATAGAGACCTCAGGAAATAGGGGAACAACTTCACCGCTAGTACCAATCATCGGCATAAGCACGAGGGATGGGTCGTTAACAACACGTAGCTTAACACCTTTTTTTATTTCACATAAATAAATTCATATACATAAATAAATTAGAAATATAAATAAATAAAGAAATATATAAATAAACATATATATATATATATATATATATAAATCGCAGTTCACATTTCACATTACAATATAATTATATATACATATCCATTTCACGTAAATAATTAATTTTCGACATCATCATCATCATCGTCATTTGATGTGAATTAAGTCATCATCTTCATCATTCTCTAATTCTTCTATTTCTTGTTCATCATCTTCTTTCCAAATGTTTGAATTGTGACAAAGTGGACTAATAGTCTCATCTCCAATCACATTATCCAAATTGGACATTTCATTCATCTGATATGCAACTTCTTCCTCCCGATCTACTTCACCTTCTTCGTTTCCACCTTTTGGTCTTGTTTTGATTGCAACACACCAACCTTGTTTGTTTCTGATTTCCAATGGATAAGGAACATCATACACTTGTCTTACATTATAGTCCATGGTGAATGGATCAAACAGTGGATATCTTTTGCTAAAATAAATGCCTACAGTGTTAGTTATCAAATTGATCTTAGTTCCCTTGCTAGATGGACCAAACCACTTACAGTAAAACAACACCACTTTTTAAACATAATCTAGGAATGCATAGTCAATTTTGTAAATATGTCGTATAAGTCTTCCGTTACACTACTATCATAGATGCTCTTCATACACACTCCACTATTTATTATTTCTTTTCCTACTTTCCAAGATTCATTATGAAATTTGTATCTATTGACATAATAGGTGTGTCATTCTTTGAAGCTTTTACTCGGACCCATAGATAAGTGCCTCATGTGGATGTTGATAGGAGTTAGTTCTTTGAGATGTACTTATTGTTAAAACCATGATGGGAAATTTAAATGTATATCAACATAAGATTTTCCTTAAAATGCCTTGAGCGATGACCATATATATGTTGTTTATTAAAATTAAAATACTATGAATTGTCAATATTAATTTAAATAAAATAACAAAATCCAGAGGGACATAAAACGTAGTCAATGTATGGTTTAATTTCAGTGTAGTTAATCAATTCGTGAACATGTACAACATTAAATACTTTATTACTTGACCAAAAAATTGGCAAATCCCTACCTACATGACGACTAGGCATGCAAAAGACTGATAAAGCATGTGGATGGCGTATAAAACTATCAATATCGTTTGTTCAAGTCATTGGTGACAATCTGTTGTTGTTTGAATAATGAGAACAAAAATGTGTTGTTTCACGGTGTAGGTAAGATGAACAAATTGAGCCTTCAAATCTAGTTTTATTTGGCGCCCTTTAAAGTACAAAAAAATATGGAATAATTGAGAAATTAGATTATGTTGCTTAAGTCATAGAAAAGTTATTTGGCGCCCTTTTAACTGTGAATTGGTTAAAATGAATATTGATGGTGTCATTCTCTTACAGAAAAATCTTCACATATATAGTAATGGTGTCGTTTCAACATCTATTTAGGCATACATCTAATTTGCCATCTTTGATGATCTTTTTACAAGAATGTATGCAATTGAATTTGTTTTTCGTAATAAAAATAAAAAAGAAAAAAAAAGTTTGTCTCTCTTAATAATTGGAGATATGTCTAGTTCAAGTGTGGTTCAAAATTGGTTGTTCATGCTTTCCTCTCTAAGTACAAATTTTTTTAGAGTCTCGCAATAAGATGTACAAATATCTCATTTTTTATATTTTAAAAACATCAAATGATTTTATCATTTTCAACGTTAATAAAAATAGAGAAAATAAAATATGCACCGTAATCTCATAGGAATCATGTATTTTACCAAAAGAGTATATTCCACCTCAATTTAATGGTATGATATGGAAAAATAGGTAATAACTAATGGATATCTAATAAACTCATAAAAATACTACTCTTTATATAAGTAACTAATCAATTATTTAATAATGATTTTATGTGAAAATTTTCCATTAGTGAAATCCTTATCTCTCTACGTGTGGTATTTAATCTTATATGTGTAAATCAAGTATAGTATAGAAAAAATTTCTCAAAGCTAAGTGGGGGCTCTTGCCTGCACTACCTGCAAGGTGGGGTCATCCCTGGTACGATGGAAAGATTTATAATTACTTTGGAGTCAACTCATGGTTTTCCTCGTCATGGCTCTCATTAGTCGTCTCTAATCTCCAATTTCATTAAATGGGATTCTTCAAGAATAAAGATTATCTCCCTAATTTTAGATTTAAATAATTTTTTTTTGAGTTTTGGTTTAGTTTCTCCAAGTTCTTTTTTTTTCTTTTATGTTTTTAATATATTTAGTGGTGGTGCAAATGATTGTTAGGATTTGAGGTTGCCAACGTAATTGAGATATCTTTTGGTGGTTGGTATTAACTTCAAGATTGTCATTTGTTTTAGAGTTTGGGTTGCTCTAATGTGTCGTGCACTAATTGTGAAGACTATTAGATTATGAAAGAAGGTTTCCTCTCCAAGAAGGTTTTCTACTTATCAGATGCTTTCAATTGCATTTGTCATTGTTGAAAAGTGTGACAAAAGACTAATGATGTCAGCATAATGAAACTTAAAAAACTGAATCGAAAAAGTAAAAACTAAAATGACTATATTGGTAAGGTAGAAACTTAAAGGACCTAAGAGAAAACTAAGTTAAACTTAAAAGACTGAATCGGAAAAAAACATAAAAGACCAAATTATTACTTTCATAAAATATAAAGGACTTCAGGATGTATTTTGCTTAAATTTAATATACATATGACTAATGATCTCCAGTTAAACACAACTCACTCGCGAGAACTCGATTTTGAATACAAGTTAGTGCAATTTTTGGACAGAAGTTATTTACTTATTGGCTGAACTCCAAATTATCATAGTCTAATTCTCAAGAAAACTAGAAGATTACAACAACAAAAATATACATATCGAAAAAACATTATTTTTGTTTTTCATAGGTTCCCTTTTTCGGAGATAATCTTATTTGATGAGTGTCAAACACTAACAATAAATACATTTCCTAACGAAAATTCGTGCTCATATATTATATTATGGAAGCTTAATCTTTCCCGCTAGACTCAATCTCATCGATAAAAATCATTAATTTTGTAACATCCAAATATTTAGTTTTAAACCATTTATACTCTCCAAAAGCGTGCTTCCAAAATATGAGACCTATTTTAATATCGAAGATGGAAAAGAAAAAAAGAATGTAAAGCTCATTTTTTTCTGGTTTATTTTATACTCCTCGATAAAATGGGTCGTTAGGACTAGAAGAAAAAAAAATCTAATTGCTTTCTTGGACACCGCTACGTAGACATCCATTTTATTTTCTATTCGCACCTCTTTCTAGATATTATCTGCCTTTTGAAAATACCCCCTCTTCTCCGGCTCCAATTTCTCTTCCATCTCTCTTTCCCCACCTCCATGCCACTCCTGCCCCCAATTTACAAAAATGTGTTTTCTATAAATAAATGTTGATGTATTAATTATTGTGTTAATATTTTTTTTTCTTTTGTCAGTAATTGAATTTTGGTCTTTTAATTTCTTCAACTCCTATAAAAATGTGCTATGAAAATTAGTTTTTTTAAAAGAAAAAGAAAAAGAGGAGGGAGAACATGTAGAAAAGAGTGTACTACTTTGACAGGTTGTTTATGATTGCAATATTATTTTAAAATTATTTAAAATTCAAACGATAATAAATGATGCTGTTAATTAGAGTTGGTGTATTATAAGGACTTCAGCGTTAAAGTTAGTGTCAGAATAAACTTACTAATAATAATAATGAAATGATAGACCAAATTAATCAGAGTTGGTGTTAGGGTTGTGTAAAAAATCTGATTATGAGGCTCAAATCCATAATCGGATCCAAATCCATTTTAAATATTTAGTTAAAATAATACGGTTATAATCGAATTTACTTATTAGCCGGTTGGATATTCACTCATATTTTATTTTTGGATTTGAATTTTATCTAGTTATTATCCACTCATATTATTTTTTTTGAATTTGAACCCTAAATCCTTTCTTGGAATCCTAATTCATTTCTCTAAATTGTAATTTACATACAATTTAAATTGAATTAACAAGATGCTCTCTTTCTCTCATTAACACAACAACAACAAAAATTGCTGCTTCTTCTCTAATTTCGACGACAACAACGAGGTAAGCACTCTTGAACCTCAACTTCATTCTTCCATTTATCCTTCCTTTTCTACATTTCAATCTCTTACTAACTTAACGGTACTTCATTTTTTTTTCTCCATTTCTACAGGTATTAAACTTTATATCATCCCCCCGTAGCACGAGTTTTCAATAGAAATTTTACCATTTTCATGACCTTAGCAAACTCTTATCTTTTCACAACAAAAAACATATTTCCTAAAAAACATATTTTCCTTTTTTTATAAAATAAAGTTCATACCTTCAGTTTTAAAATAATGCATAAAAACATAACTCATTTTTAATTACTTCATTTTGTATAAATTAGTCTTTTTGTTCATTTTAGGCTTTTTCTTTCTGTTTTCCTTTTGACATCTTGTATAAGTTTAACCATTTTTTTTTCCTTTCATATTTATATAAATGTTATCACCCTATTGTAAATCATTTATTGATTTCTCATCTTTTTTTGTCTTCCATTTTATCGGAGGATGAATGTCAAATTTGGAGAGTGTTGCTGGTTGTGGTGTAATACGGTGTATAAATTGTAATTTACATACCTTCGTTATTGATTGGATTATATGGTGAGGATTTGTTTAAGGTAATGAAAAGAAACGTATGCTTAAGCTTGCTCGTAGTTTTGTCATAATATTTTCATAATGCACCAAAATCTTAAAATTAACAAGTTATATCAAGTTTTCTGTATATAATGTCAAGTTTTCAAATTAATTAAAAGTTCGCAAATCAATTAAAAAATAATCGAATTTTAACCAATTTTGAGAAAGAAAAAAAAAACGGTTTTAAAATTGGATTTGTCGAAACCGGTTGCATAATCAAAAATCGGTTATTTAACCATAACCGATTTTACAACCGGTTTTAAACCAAAAAATAGATTTAGTTATAAATCTTAATTCATATAATGGTTTTAAAATGGATATCGTTTGATTTTTGGAAAAAACCAACCATGCAGAGCCCTAGTTGGTGTATAATAAGCACTTTACTAAGGTCATGAAAATAGTTGGTGTATAAAAACCAACCAGGCAGAGTCCTAGTTGGTGTATCATACATGTACACATAAGATTAATCATTTATTTTATCTTCAATAATAAATATTACTCACTTTACTTTTTAAAATGAGTTGTTTATTTTAGATGAACAAAATCCAATGCTTATTCCACACAAATTTAAAAATTGAATGGGTACTCATGGTCATGGGCCATGGCCACATAAATTGAAGTAACATTTTAAATAATTGTTATCACTTAGCAATCATGACTAATCAAGGAGATGTTAAAGCGAATTGTAGCATTGAATAGACGGATGTGAAATGAAACCATTGTGTTATTATATCAACCCATAACAAAGTCTTTAAATTCGAATTTTATGTGCAATTACATGTATTTTCCGATCAAAATTTTAAACTTAGTATTTTAGATTAAGATATGACTTAAAATTGGAAAATCTTAAACTTACGACTAAGACGCATGTGACTATATTGCACCCAATCTGAATCTTTACCTTCTTATCTTCACCAAATCAATAGATGTTTCATTTATGCATCATTATAAAAATCTATTATTAGCAAACAAATAAGGGGCACGGTTCTTTCATTATGGAAGAGAAAATGAATGGAAAGCATATATTAGGCACTATTTCTAAGAGTGGTTGGAATTAAATTTAAACTTTTATGTTGAAGGCAACAACGGACCTTTTCAGGAGCCGTAGAGAGTCATGACATCCCCTAATTTTTTTAAATAATAATGATATGTTATTAAAATAATAGTGATAAACTACTAAAATATCTTTCAAAATTTTAAGGATTGGAGAAAGCCATTCATTACTGCATTCCCTCTCTCTCTGCTTCGACTCTCCCTCTCTTTTTTGCTCCTTGACTCTCTCACGCAGTCGCGCTTGTCTCTCCCTCTCAGCCCTCTCGTTAGCGGCCGTGTCCAATGATGACTACACTGCTCCAAAAAATACTGATGGTATTGAAATTCCAAGGAAAGATATGGATGTTGATGGCTACCAAAGATGATTCTGATGAATCCTCTGATGATGAAGAGCAACCAGATTTAGCTCTGATGGCTAATACTAACTTTGACTCTGAATCCAACACTGATCATAATTCTGACTCTGGTTCTAACTCTGGAAGTGAATCAACAGATAAATAAATTGAGGTATTTTCTAACTTAACCCGATCTGAATTAATTAAATTCATAAATGATTTCTTAAATAAAAACCAAAATTTGTCTCTAAAACTGAAAGTACTTAGGAAAGTAAATGCAAACATGACTGAAGAAATTAATGTTTTAAAAAATGAAAGTGTTGAGCCTAAAATCGAAAATACAACTTTGAAAGATAATCATGTCTCAAAACCTTTAGAAAATGTCATATGTAATTCTGATTATATGAAGTAGCATTTCAACACTTTCTATCTAACAATATAGAAAGAAGCAACTATGCTTCTATGATTTATGGAGTTAGTAGAAATGGTAAAAGAGGTCTAGGATACCAAGAAATAGTAACTAAGTTTGAACCTATCAAACTTGATGTTTTATGTACAGTTTGCTCGAAGAAAAGTCACTCCAAAATATCATATCCCATGTTAAACACAAGGAAAGACAAGAAACCTTTCAAGATTAACAAACCAAAACCCAACCAAATTTGGGCACCTAAGAACAAAATTATCTATGTTGCAGATGTTCTCAGCAGTCAAGTTGAAACACCAGTCATGGTACCTGGACAATGGATGCTCGTGACATATGACGGGAGAAAAGTCTATGTTCCAAGACCTAACTTTGATCAAAGGAGGCACACTAACTTTTGGAAGAAAGCAGAAAGGTCAGATCATTGGACACAGCACAACTAGTAATAGCACATCTCCTTCCGGCAAAGATGTTTTGTTTGTTAAAGGTGTTAAAAATAATTTATTAAGTATTTTTCAATTAAGTGATAATAACTATAATATTATATTTAATCAAAAATCATGCAAAGCAATTAGTCAAAAATATTGATTTGTACTCTTTACAGGTCAGAGGCAAAATAACCTATATAAGATAAATCTGTTTAGCTTAGAGAAATAAGATGTTAGGTGTCTCATGTTAGTAAATGAAGAAAAATTAATTTGGCACAAAAGGTTTGGTCATGCAAACCTAAGATTAATTTCAAAATTGAATAAACTTCAACTTGTTAAAGGTCTACTTAAGCTTAGCTACAAAACAGAAATTATATGTGAAGCTTGTCAAAAGGGAAAACAAACTAATAACTCATTTACCCCTAAGAAACAACCTCATTAAATGGAAAGAAATATGACTTTGTAATAGTAGATGATTACACTAGGTAGACTTGGGTAAAATTCTTAAAAAATATAGATGACTGCCACAAAGTGTTTATTGCATTTTGCAAAAAAGTAATGAATAGAAAATGTCTTAGAATTATAAAAATTAGAAGTGATCATGAAGGAGAATTTGAAAACAAGTTATTTGAAAGTTTTTGGGATGAGAGTGGAATCTCACCCAACTTCTCTCCTAGAACACTACAACAAAATGGAGTTGTAGAAAGAAAGAATAGATCCCTTCAAGAAATGGCTAGAACCATGTTAAATGAGATGGATGTTGCAAAATATTTCTAGGCAGAGGAAATTAACACTACATGCTATATTCAGAATAGAATTCTAATTAGGCCAATATTGAATAAAACACCATATGAATTATGGAAGGGTAAAAAGCCTAATATCTCTTACTTTTAAGCAATTTGGTTGTATTTGTCATACATTAAACACTAAAGACAACCTCAGCAAGTTTGATCCCCACTCACAAAAGTGTACATTCCTTGGATACTCTGAAAGATCCAAAGTTTATAGAGTGTTCAATAGGGAAACTCAAATTGTGGAGGAGTCAATAGATGTTAAATTTGGGGGCAAACAACTTGGCCTTAAAAAGTCAAAGCAAGTTTAGGATACTGCAGGTTTACTGGAACCATAGGAAGCAAATGTAGACAAACCAGAAGAACCCAAACAATCAGAGGATATAAGTAAATCAGAGGAAGATGACAAAACATCAGAAGATGAATCTGACCAAGTCAGAAGCTGTCAAAATAAATCAGAAGTCAAAATTGGATGGAAATACAAGCCATCATATCCTAAAACTCTAATTATTGGAAATCACAATGATCCTCTAAAGACTAGATCATCACTGAAGGACACAACCTTGTTTGGTCTACTATCATCAATTGAACCTACCTTTGTTGATTAAGCACTGGAAGATGATGGATGGATCCTTGCAATGCAAGAAGGGTTGAATGAATTTAAAAGCAATGATGTTTGGGATCTAGTACCCAAACCAAAGAAAAACATTATTGGAACCAAGTGAGTTTTCATAAACAAGTTAAATGAAAAGGGAGAAGTTGTCAGAAACAAGACCAGACTGGTTGCACAAGGTTACAATCAACAAGAAGGTATTGATTACACTAAGACATTTGCTCTAGTGGCCAGGTTAGAGACAATACAAATCCAACTCTCCTTTGATGTCAACAATAATATTACTTTATTTCAAATTGATGTAAAATGTGTCTTTTTAAATGATTACATAAATGAGGAAGTGTATGTAAAACAACCTCCTCGTTACATTAGTTACAAACATGAATATTTTATTTTATTTTGAGAAATATTGATATCACACCTATTTTTTGTTTTCAACCATATATCTCATGGGACGCATGAGTTAAAGCACTAGTATATAAAATTTTGTAGCATAAAATATATATGCTACTTCTGTCTTTATTTATAAACATTCATTGACAAAAAAATTTGTCTTTTAATATCAGTCGCTTTTCTAATTACTAGATGCTTTTATTATTTTTTTCCAAATATAACCAAAATTAATGCTACTAATTTGTCTTGGAATATAAAAACTCATTATTTAATACATCAATACACAAATGACATTTTAGTCATTTTTCTATACAAAATGGATACATTAATTACACTACCAACTTTTCTTAATAAGAGAAAAATTTGCAATAAAAACTTATATTTAGGGACAAAACTTATATTTAGGGCCAGTATAACATTTTATTTTTGAAAGAATAACTATATAAATATTAAAAAAAATTATATTTTAAAAACATCAAATGATTTTATCATTTTCAATGTTAATAAAAAATAGAGAAAATACATTGTCATCTTATAGGGATCATATACTTTACCAAATCACTCCATTGGATATCAGTGTAAAACTAATTTACATTGACAATACATATCTATTAAACTCATAAAAATACCACTATTTGTATAAGTAACTGTAATACCCCAATTTTGTCAAACCAATTAAAAATAATTCTAATAAAAGTAATAATATGTTTAATAAATATTTTGCACCTATTATTATTAAATAAATTTTTTTTCATTTTTTATCTCCAGTCCAATTTTGAGTCCGTATGAGTTCCCATTACATTACATTTAACACCAAAAATAAAATAAACAAAAAAAAATAGTAAAGAAATGTTTCTTTCACGCCTATGCTTTTACATAAAGTCCCCTCCACTTTATTTATTTATTTTTTATTTTTGGTTTTTGTCTAATAAGGTTATTATCTTCACTGTTTAAAGACCCAATCAAAAAGATATACCACATATTTCCTCAATTATATGAGATAGCTTAATTTTTACTGCAAAATAATGAAAAATTCAGAAGCTCATGACACACATATTTATCATTTAAGTCTGTAAATTGAGAAAAAAATCACCAGTAAAAAGGTAGTTTTTTTACTGAAGATAAAAATAAAAAGATATAGAGAGTGTGATAACTAGAAGAGAAACAACACAGTAAAGGAAGAAAAAAATACAAGATACAAACAATGTATTCTAAATCTCTTTAATATTAATATTTTAAACTATGTGTTGATATGCTTATTGTTGTTATTGTTATTATTATTATTTTTTTTTTCTCTCCTTCAATCTTTAACATTAGAAACAAACAAATGAATAAGAATGAAAATATCATATAAAAACTTAACAATAAATCAAAAGAGAAACAAATAAAAAGCCAAACAAACCAAAGAAAGAAGATGAGACTTAAACCATTGTTTTTGTCGGAACAACAATCGAACGTCGCCGGCCGCCACGCAGTCAGACTTCTTTTTCCTGTTGCCGCCTCCCCCCTCCCTCCCTCTTTTTTTTTTTTCTCTTTTGTTTTTTTGGTTAAAATTAGGTTTATCTTACTTTTATGTTGTCCATTTTTTTTTTCTTTTTGATAGTTTTTTATTATTATTATTTTTTGACTAAAATTTATTTTTTAAGTTCAATTCAATTTTACTTTCTTAAAATTGGAAGTTTAGCTTTTTAATTTCTCCTAAAAAATAAAACAAAAATATTAACAATAAAATATTGAAATTGATTGAGATGAGACATCTTATTAATCTTACATATTTATAACATCTAATTTGTGATAAATTGACGATCTTAAACTCAAAAATAATAATAATCTTTTATAAATGAGATTGATCAAGATGTCAATCCTATTTTAAAATGCATGAGTTGCGACAACTCTGTGATCTTAAACATTTTCAAATTTTCAAACTCGGGGTCTTTTTCCTTCATCAAATCAACAATCATTTTTTTAACCAAATTCAAATTTCGGCTACAAAACGTAATTTTTTAAAAGCAATCAACACATCCGTATTTTCTAACCAAGAACTACGTAGCTTTGATTTCTCTATCGAACCGGGAGATACGTAGGAGCAAGATTGCACTCTTGTCAAGCATAATAATAAAAAGTTTTTTTTTACCTTATATTTTTAATACAATTTTATCTCTAGATTATTTACAAAAAAATTATATTCGCATTTAAAAAAGGAGAAATAAATTTATATAAGTTAACATTAATTTTGCACAATTAATTATAGATAACCGTATTTAAACGGATGTCGTAGGGTGCTAATACATTCCCTACGCACAATCGATTTTCGAATTCAAAAAATTTGTTTCAAAGATCATTTTTCTATTTTTTAAGGGTTTTACAACGTCTTCTCTATTTAAAATAAATTTAGGTAGTGACTCAATTGAATTTGAGAAACACTTAAAATTTTAAAACACGATAGTAACTAATCAATTATTTAACAATGATTTTGTGTGAGTTTTCCATTACTGAAATCATTCGCTCTCTCTAGAAAAAATTCTCAAACCTAAGTGGGGGGATTCTGCATGCACTACCTCTGCAAGGTATGGGCTGTCCCTAGTAAGATGGAATGATTTCTAATTACTTTGTAGTCAACTTAAAGGCTTTCTCATCATGGCTCTCGTTAGTCATCTCTAATCCCCAATGTTATTAAATGGGATTTCTTCAAAAATAGAGATTATCTCCCTAGTTTTAGATTTAAATAATTGTTTTCTTGATTTTGGTGATGTAAATGAGTGTTATCATTTGAGGTTACCAACGTAATTGGAATATCTTTTGGTGGTTGCTATTAACTTAAGATTTCCCTTTGTTTTTATGTTTGGGTTGCTCTAGTGTATTGTGCATTAATTGTGAGGACTATTAGATTACGAAAGTAGGTTTCCTCTCTAAGAAGGTTTCCTACTTATCAGTTGTTTTCAATTGTACTTGTTGTTGTTGAAAAGTGTGACAAAAAATTAACGGTGTAAGTATAATGTAACTTAAATGATTAAATCAGGAAAATAAATACTTAAAGGAGTAAATCGAGAAAGTAAAAATTTAAAGGACTAAATTTGGAAGGTAAAAACTTAAAGGACCAAATTTAGAAGGTAAAAACTTAAAGAACCTAAGAGAAAACTAAACTAAATTTATTTTTCCTAAATTTAAAGGACTTCGGGATATATTTTTCCTAAATTTAATATAAACATGGCAAATTAACTCTAGTTAAGTACAACTCGTTTGGGAGAACTCGAGTTTGAATTCAAAGTAGTATAATTTTTGGATAAAAGTTATTTACTTTTGGGCGGAAATCCAAATTATCACAGTCCAATTCTCATAAAAACTAGAAGATTACAAACAAAAGATAATATACATGTCAAAAGAACATATTTTATATTTTCTATAAATTCTCTCCATCGAAAGTAATCTTATTTGAGGTGTGTCAGGTTGTGGATATTTTTTATTTTCTAGTGGATTTTAGAGTGTACTACTTTGACAGGTTGTTTATGATGGATCATTATTTTAAAATTATTCAAAACTTTAATGATAATAAATGCCACATTTAATTAGAGTTGTGTATATATAAGCACTTTGACTTTAAAGTTAGTATCGAAATAATTTGAAGTAACAATAAGAACGAAATGATAGATTGGAGTTGCGTATAATAAGCATTTTGGTGTTATAGGTGGAACAATTTGCCTTATCGAAAGTGAGAAGTTGGTAAAGTGAGGGAATTAATAGTAGATATTATAACCACTCAAGATTGGTCATGTATGTACATATAATACCATTTATTCATTTTATCAACAATTATTGATATTATTCACTTTATTCTCTAAAGTTAGTTGTTCACTATAAATGAGCAAAATCTCAGTCAAATATTGACTGGGTATTCATGGTCATGGGCCATGGCCACATAAATTGAAGTAAATTTTTAAATAATTGTTATCACTTAGCAATCATGACTAATCAAGCAGATGTTAATTGTGTTACTATATCAACCCATAATAAAGTCTTTAAATTTGAATCTATATGTTTGTGTACAATTACATGCATTTTGATTGTTGAAATAAGATCAGATTATTTGAATTTTAAACTTAGTATTTTAGATTAAAGAAAAATTAAGATATGATTTAAAATTGGAATTGTCTATTCTTAAACTCACAACTAAGACGCATGTGACTATACTGCACCCAATTTGAATCTTTACTATCTTCTTATCACCAAGCCAATAGTTGTTTCATGTATGCATCATAATAAATTCTATTATTAGCAAACAAATAAGGGGCACAATTCCTTCAATTTGGAGGGGAAAGTGAAAGGAAAAGATATAATAGACACTATTTTTGAAAGTGATTGGAATTAAATTTAAAAACTTTTTTGTTGAAGGCAACGACAGGCCTTTTCACAAGCCATCACATCCTCTAAATTTTTTTTATTTTTTTTTATAAATAATAATGATAGGTTACTAAAATAATAGTGATAAGTTATAAAAATACCCCTCAAAATTTTAAGGTTTCGTTAGTAGCCGTTGGCCGGCCTTCACATGGCGTCATTTTCCTTTGCTCTTCCATGTGTCGTTTATCTCACCCAAACTCTCTCTTCTCGCATCTCTAGTCTCCCTTCTCTGCAACCAACAATGTCGCCTTCCCATCTCTCTTTGTCACGTTTCGCAGTTGCAGCGGTTATCGTGGCCTCTTGGTCTTGGTCCTCGGACTATCTGCTTCTTATATTTTTCAAGTTCTAATCTTTTTCTTCTTCTACTATTTATCAATTGTAAATGGTTTTGGTTTAGGATTGTGAACTAGTAGTAGTGTGTGAATTGTAATTGTGACTTTGTGAATTGTGAATGGTTTTGTGTGGGAATTGGGGTTGTGAGTTTTAGTGTGTGAATTGTGAACTATTTTTTTGATTACTGTAGTGTGTATGTGGGATTGTAAATTTGTGAACTGTTTTACTTTGTGAATGTGAGTTGTGACTTTGAGAATTGTGAACTGTTTTTTAGGAGCGATACGATGCTTAAACATAAGAAAATTGATGCACTTTTCAAAAAAGTTTCCGACAAAGACTAAAATTGTAAAGCTTCAACATCGACACTTGGAAAGCATCCTTCCAGCGATCAAACAATTCAATCAGATGAACATCCTTGCAAGATTCAAAAAATCACCATGGATAAATTTGATGTCTTTTGTTTAGAATGTGACCCCGAAAAATGTCTCCAAATTTAGGAATATCCAGTGAATCAAATAGATGAAGTTCGAATAGCTTATCTTAATTAGGATCCCTATCAATGTGTAGTTGAAAGTTATCTCCTCTATGGAGACAAGCATCTAAGACGATTTCAAGCATCTTGTTTCAAAATGTTCCCTTCATGGCTAGAGTACTCTCTACCTAATGATGTTGCTTGTTGTTTGCTTTATTACTTGTTCAATACAAAACCAAGTGGGAATCCTATTATTGACGTCTTCAATAGAAAATGATTTAAATCATGGAGAAATGTTAATTCCAGAAAGAGTTGCTCTATTCTTAAACATATTGGAGAGAGTCCTTGTTCATTTCAAAATAATGCAATGAAAGCATGTCAAGACTTGTTCAATCAATTTGTGCACATGATAGATGTCTTTAATGTGTAGAGTGGCAATCTAATTAGAAAAAATATACTTCATCTCAAGAGCTCTATTAATTCAATTCGTTGGCTCACATTTCAAGCTTGTGCTTTTAGAGGCTATGACAAATCACTATGATAAAAAAATAGAGGTAACTTTCTTGAAATGGTCAAACTCTTAGCATCATACAATGATGAACTTGAAAAAGTAGTGCTAGAGAATTATCCATATAATTCAAAGTATACCTCTCCTAAAATTCAAAAGGAAATTTTGCATATCATGTCTAGTAAAGTGAAACCCTATATTAGGGAAGAGATCAGGGATCCTAAATTTTGCATAATTGTTGAAGAATCGCATAATGAATTTCTAAGGGAGCAAATGGCTATTATTTTGAGGTTTGTGGATAAAAATGGACTTATACAAGAACGCCCTTTTGGTCTTGTGCATGTTAAAGACACTATGGCTATCACTCTTAATAAAGTCATTTGTGATGTTCTTTCTCGGCATGGTCTTGATGTTTTAAATATCTGTCCGCAAGGGTACAACGGTGCTAGTAATATGAGATGGGAGTGAAATGGATTACAAGCCTTATTTCACAGAGATTGTCCTTATACTTATAATATACATTGTTTTGCACATAGATTACAACTTGCTTTGGTTCCTACTTCTAGAGAAGTTTTTCCCATTCATGATTTCTTTTCACACTTGACTTTTATTATCAATGTTGTATGTTCCTCTAATAAGCTTCGTGATGAATTGCAAAGTGCCATATTAGACGAGATTTCAGCTTTTTGGAGATTGGGGAACTTGAAAGTGGTAGTGGACAAATTCAGATTTGCAATTTGAAACAAGTCAGAGATACTCGTTGGAGCTCACATTTTTCTTCTGTTTGTAGTATGATAAATTTTTATAATCCAACTTGTGCGGTTCTTAAAGATATTAAAAGAAATGGGACAGGTTATTCTATACGTGGGAATGTTAATGTTGCTCTTAAGCTTATGAAATCGTTTGAGTTCATATTGATTTTGCACATGATGAAAGAGATTATGCGAATTACAGATCATCTTTGTCAAGCTTTACAACAATATCTCAAGATATACATACTGTAATACATTTAGTCAACACTACAAAAACATTAATTTAAAAGTTGAGAGATGATGATTGGGATGATTTGTTGAAAAATATGATGTTATTTTGTGAACAACATGATATATTCCCCCAATTGTAATGTTATTTATATAGAACGCGAAGAGCGCGCTCGTCATCAACATGATCACATCACAGTGGGTCAACAATATAGAGTTATTACAATTGATCAATAATTGTAGGAACTGAATCACAGGTTTTGTGCGCAAACAATGCAACTTTTGAATCTAAGCAATAGTTTGGTTCCTAAAGATATTTACAAAGCATTTGATATGGATAATATATGTGTTGTTGTTCACTCTCACAGGGACCAAAATATTTGCATTCTATGTTCTTGGTATTGAAATTCTCCATCTATATTTTGGGATGCACTAATTTATAGTGTAAGATTTTGGGAGTAGAATGTTATCTAAGCCCATACGGAGTATAGTATATATATATATATATATATATTGATTTTCTATAAATATGCAAGCATTTAAAGAAGAAAAAATGCAATTTGTGCAACATATATTTATCAATGAAACTACTCGGCTCTACAACTATATGTATAGGTATGAATTCTTTTATTAATAGAATTCGATACTTTAGAATTTACAATAATCACATAGTGCGTATTACTATCTATGTTTCTATATATAAGATTTTATTGATTAAATTACAAGAGTTAAGAATATTTGTTATAGTATTAAATTTGTTGGCAATTTGGATTGTTTTACTAAATTATCTTTGAAAATAGAGAATTAGTTAATTGTTTTATGGTAGTATTTATAACTAAAGAAACTAAGCCTAAGTTATAGTTAGTTAGCTTAGAGGATTCTAAGCCTATGTTGCCTTCAGTAAGTTGTGTTAGTTACTGACTAAGTCATAAGTCAGTTATTCTAGTAGTTAGTGTTGGAACCAAATTGATTTTTCTCTTGCGACTTTGATGCTAACAAAGGTATTTTATGAGAACAATTTGTTAGGCTTCACTAACTGTGAAAGATATCAAAAGCAAGAAATAAGAAGTGACAAGAGGAAGTAAAAAGGTCAGAAGAAACAAAGTCAAATTAGTCAACGAAATCCACAAAATCGGACAAATTCACATTTTGGAAAAGTACGTGCATCTGCCTCTGATAGCATGCTTCTGGTAGTTTAGCGTGTTTTTGGTAGTTCAATATGTTTATGGCAGCTAAGCGTGCTTCTAGTAACTTTAGCATGCCTATGATGAATAGTAACTTCTACATGTCTCTGATAAACAATACTTCTACATGCCCTTAATGAACAGTATTTCTACATGCATCTGATGAACAATATTTCTACATGTCTTTGTTGAACAATATTTATGCATGCCTCTGGTGAACAGTATTTATGCATGCGTTTGATGAACAGCATTTCTGCACGTCTCTAATGAACAATACTTCTGTATGGATCTGATGAACAATATCTCTACATGCCTATAATGAACACAATTTTTGCATGCCTCTAATGAAGTCTACTCTCTGCATGACTCTAAAATTCAAAGATATTGTTCAAGTATCCCTCTATAGCTCATGTTCCGCTAGCTCTAATAATTGCAACATATTCCATAATGTGCCTCTAATAAGCAGTCTCTGAAGTTGCAGTGACTCTAATAATGCAACAAAAGTGAAGTTGCTCATGCCATTAATTCTAAGTCACGAATTTTTGCCTCTGGCAGAATTATTCAAGCAACACAACATCTAACTCCAATCAAGTCAATGATTCTGATGGAGTGCTCAAAAGAGATTGAACTTAGCCATATCCTTACTTCTGAATGACCAAGAATAAGCACATAATTGTTCCTGCCAAAATTAAATAAAGCATAAGAAGGAAGACTCAAGTGAATCAATTTACAAACGTAATCTAAACAAATACGCACAATATCTTTCTAGAAGAATTGCTTAGATCAGGTTGGGAAATAAAGAATTGGCTACCGATCATATTATCAAAACAGATCTTTTAGAATTATATTTGGAAGAAATGTTTGTTGAACAAGCTGGAATGAAGATACGATTCATAATCCACAAGGGGTTGAACTGAAGCCCTAATTTTAACTAAAAATAGATACTCAAGGCTGAAGAAGAATTTAACGAACCAACAAACTCAGAAATCATAAAAATCAAAGTTATTTAGAAAAACCTCAAGAGCTCAATCTTTCTAAGTATTCAAAGTTTAAGGTTTTAAGTTCTAGCAAAGCACTTGTTTAAAGAAAAATATTCTAAGTGTTGTAGTGTGAGAAAATCATTGTATAAAATTTGCTTAGTAGAAGAAAAACCAAGGCACTCAGCCCGATAGTGGCTTTAGTGTGCCTCAAGCATTATGAGGATCTCGGGTTGTGTTGAGAGGACTTGACTTGTAGGGTCAAGTGGGTAATTTGCCTCTAATAATCTGTAGGTTTTAGGTTGGGTAAAGAAGACATGACTTGTAGGTTCAATGTGTGGTTTTCCTTAAAAAGTCTGTAGGTTCAGGCTGTTTTGAGAAGACTGACTTGTAGGGTTAGGGGTTGTGTAATTCAAGGTGAATTAGTGGATAAATCTTTATGTGTGAGAGGACTAGACGCGACTACCAAGTTGGTGGTGAACTAGGATAAAATCTTGTGTGTTGTTTTTACATCTTCATTATTTGTTTTACTGTTGAATCTAATTAGTAAAATCGTTTAAGTCACCAAATCAGAATTAGAAATCAAAAGAGTTTTAATTTATACAAACACAATTCAACCCCCTTCTCGTGTTGCATACCATCAATTGGTTTTATAACTAACTGAACCATATGGTAATGTGTATATATATATTATGATCTCTTTGTCAATGTAACTAATTCAATTGATGAAATAATATGAGGTAATTCAGTAAACTTTGTCATCTCAACATGGTAATTTAGTAAATCTGCATTTGACTGCTTTGTGTGATGCAGATTGGGGGTCTAACATTGATGATAGACATTCCACTACAAACTATTATGTTTATTTGGGAAATAACTTGTTTCGTGGTCTTCAAAGAAGCAACCAATTGTGTCCAGATCAAGCACCGAAGTCGAATATAGGAGTCTTGCAGTTGTAACTGCTGAACTATTATGGCTAAAGTATCTTCTTCAAGAATTACATATTGTGAATAAAGCTCCTCCAACTATCTATTGTGATAACTTAAGTGCTGTTATGCTTGCATCAAACCCAATTCTTCATTCTAGAACTAAGTATTTTGAGCTTGACCTTTACTTCATTCATGAGAAAATTCAACGCAATGAATTAGTGGTTCTTCATATCTCTTCTGTTGACCAAACTACTGACATCTTGACTATTTTCACTAAGTGTCGACTCAAACTCAAAGTTCACGATTATTTTCTCTTGAGTTTGCAAGGGATGCAAATGATACTAAACCTAAGTAATAATCAGCACTATGCCTAAGTCATAGTTAATTAGCTTAGAGGATACTAAACCTATGTTGCCTTCAATCAATTATGTTAGTTATTGATTTTATCCTAAGTCAGTTATCCTAACTATGAGTTTTATAACTAAGTGAACTTTATTGTAGTATGTGTGCATGTGTATATTGTGATCTCTTTGTAATTGTAAGTAATTCAATAGATGAAATAATATGAGATAATTACGAAGCTTTGTTTTCTCAATAAAATATTATTAAAAAAATATAACATAATTAGAGATAAGTTAATAAAGAATTAATTAATACAGTTGAAAAATAAAAAAAAAACCTTTTAAAAATTAAAAAAATTAAAAGAATTTTATATTTGAAGACAGAGAGTGTAATAATTAATTATGATAGATTTAAAGAGGTACAAAATTAAACTACCAATTGTCATGTGATCATTAAGTATCTTGGAATATGATAAAGCCATCACCAATTATTGCTCATGATTGTTGAAATTCTGAGTGGTTAGGAGGTAGTAGCTACTACTACTAATTTCCAAATTGAAAATATTGTCCACAACCAAATCAGGTTAGTTGGAACAAAAATTATTTTTAATAGGCATCACAAGCATATAATGGGCATGTGCTAGATTCAAGATTGTAAAATAAATCAAGGTTTGAATAGTGACAAACTTGAAATATAGTAATATTATATAAGTTGGTGACATTTATATATATATAGTGATGAAGTGATACATACATATTTGTTTGTGATAAAGCTATAACAATGTGTTGATCACAAGAATGGAGATCACATTCACATGAATTTGCACGATGATATATTCGATCTCTGACTTCCATCTGCCGCTTAGTTGTGAGTGTATTAATTTGTGACAGTTTTCTGATAAAGTACTGACGGAAGAAAAATATTATTTTAGTGTCAAATCATTTAGCAACTTAGAATGTAATCTGACAAAATTAAATCTTTTGAAAAATTTAATCAGGCATGAGATCTTCTTTACATTCGATTAAGAGACCATTCTTTTATCCTAAACTTTTCATAACAGAAATTAAAGAAAGTAAACAATAGAAATCTTCGATTCCATCATAATTATAGTCTATAGGTCGGTATGGCAATAGGTCGGGTAGCACAGAGGTGGATTTTGCTTGCTCAAGAAACTAGAAAGAAAACTTAGATTGATCCGATAGATGTTGTTGCTCCAAAAACTTGATTTAGAGATTAAAGATAAAAGTGGAGATGAGAATCTAGTGGTAGATCACTTAAGCAGAATAAAAATGGATGAGGACCCCACCCCCATTCAGGATGACTTCCATGATGAGCAACTGTAACAGTTGCGTGAGGTAACTCATTGGTTTTCTGATTTAGTTAATTGTCTAGTTGCTGGAGTTCTTCCTGCAGATGCATCTAGAGCACAAATCCACAAACTCAAAAGTGATGCCAAATACTACGTGTGGAATGATCTATATCTGTCGAAATTTTGTAGTGACCAGGTGATTAGGCGATGTGTCCCCCACCATGATGCTCAATCCATTCTTCATTTTTGTCATGCCTCTCAGGTAAGGGGACATTTTGGTCCTTAACGAACAGAAAGAAAAGTCTTAGACTCAGGTTTCTTTTGACCCACTTTGTTTAAAGATGCTTTTGAGACTTACCGAACTTGTAAACAGTGTCAAATAGCAAGAATAGGAATCACTCGTAGGAGTGAGATGCCTCAACAACCTATGTTTTTATGTGACGTATTTGATTTGTGGGGCATTGACTTTATGAGCCCTTTCCCTGAATATTTTGGTTTGGTCTACATTTTACTTGTTGTTGATTATGTTTCAAAGTGGGTGGAGGCAATACCCACTAGGACTAATGATTCTAAAGTTGTTGTAGGTTTTGTCAGGTAAAATATTTTCAGCAAGTTTGGAATACCCCGAGCCATCATAAGTGATTTATCATAGCACTCGGGCACATGTTCCTAGCTTTTTACTCTGTTTTTTTAAAATCACTTTATACCTTAGAATAATTTTTTAGCTTGTTTCTAAACTTTGGGTTGAAATTGAATTATAATTTTATTATTTGCATTTGGAACCCTGCTTGCTCTGTAGGCCATAACTTGAGTTCTGGATATCAGATTGAAGCATGCGAGCAGTCGTTGGAAAGCTAAAAATCAGAGCTACAACTTTTGTGTTGGCATAAAATCTCAATGCCGAAATCTACTGGGCCTAAATTGCATATTTCGTAATCTGGACCTTTGTAATAATTTAAATAGCGGGCCACTTGTTTTAAAGCCCAAAAACCCGAGCACTGTATATTTGGGGTTTCTTTCCTTTTTTGGAGGAGATTGTTTTTCGGATTAAAAACCAGAAAATTATATAAACACTTTTTTTATTTTCATGGAAGGCTAATTTCATCAGATTAATCCACGAATTCAGAGTTTCATCACACCTGGAGATTCAGGTTATACCGTCGATTCTGATTCATGATTCTATTTTCATTTATTTGATTATATTGATATTCTGATTGCTTAAACTGAATTTCAATAGGATCGATTAAATTTATTTGACAGAATTCGGTTTTAGTCTCTAATTTAATTGAATTATAATTCTGCGACGCTTGATCGTTAATTGTAATATTTTGATGATTGTGATGCTTAATCCAGTCAATGAAACCGAACTCGCGTAGGATTGATTGTACGCTTGTTTGATCAATTCTGTAGTCAAATAAGAATATAATCACGAATTAGAAATTAAAACTCATTGATAGAATCTGTGATAGGTCTGAAACTCGAATAAGTGGATTAATCGTTTTGCTCATATGTTCAAACTAAATCATTATAAGAAAACCCCTTTCGGAATTTCAACTCTCAATTCGGTTAATATTATTATATCAGAAGTCCTTGCGAAACGACTCGAGTTATTACCTCTATTTACATTTTATCAATTGTAATTGACCCGTGTGTGACAGCGGATCAATGATCAAGACACTCATTTTTGCAATCGCACCATGGAAGCTTTGCTTCAGAAGTATGGGGTTGTTCATTGAGTTTCTACACCTTATCATCCCAAGACTAATGGGCAAGCTGAAATCTCAAACAGGGAAATCAAACAAATTTTAGAAAAGATGGTGCAGCCAAACAGGAAGAACTGGAGCCACCAACTAGAAAAAGCTCTTTGGGCTCATAGAATAGACTACAAAATAGAGCACCGTGCTTATTGGGAGGTCAAGAGCTGTAACCTTGAGATGGAGAAAACAGGTTTGGAGACAAAGCTTCAATTGCAACAACTTGAAGAGCTTAGGCTAGAAACCTATGAGAACTCCCATATTTATAAGGAGAAAACTAAGCACTTTCATGGTAAGATAATTTCTAGGAAGGAATTCTCCATCGGCCAAAAAGTTTTTTTGTTCAACTCCCGCCTTAAAATTATGGTCGAGAAACTTCGATCCAAGTGGATTGGCCCTTTTGTTGTTACTGACACTTTTCTTCATGGTGCAGTTGAAATAAAAAGTGAAAACACCGATAAAGTGTTCAAATTGAATGGACAATGCTTCAAGCTATACCATCAGAGTTTTGTGCTTGAAGATGCTCCTACAGAAGAACTCTCTTTCGAAAAGTGCACATACACAGCAGTTTGAAAAGAAAGTTCTCTTTCCTTACTCTTATTTTATACTTGTTACTTTCATTGAGGACAATGTGTAATTTAAGTGTGGGGGTATCATTTAGGATTTTATTTGTTGTAGGATTTTCTTTTACTCAAAATACAAACAAAAAAATACAAAAAAAAAATGTGCATTGCAGTGCATGTTTTTTCATCAAATTTTGGGATTGCAAATGTGGTGAGTTATTTTGGGTTTGTGGCATGATTGGATAGTATCTCTGCATTCTTGGTACAATAAGTTGGATTAGAACACTAAATTGTGTATCATTTGTGATAGGTCATTAACCTTTGTGAGATTTTGAGCGTTATTATGGATGGAACACATTTTTTTTTCTTATGTGTGATATCACTCATGATTGCTAGTTACGCTAGAACTTGACTTGACGCTTGTCCTCATGCATATATTGAAATGATCTAGACATTTGATTCTTGTTAAGCTACTGGCCAAACAAACCTACCTTGTAATTATCCGTTGTTTAAGCCCCTTTGAGCCTATTCATCCCATTCTTTGTTATATAGCTCATTACAAGCATAAAAGTGAAAAACAATGAATTAACCCAATCTTGAGGGATAAAGGAGTTCTTCTTTAATAAGTGTGGAGGTGCTTAACTCAACTTGTTTGTTTAAATCTGAATAGTAGTAAAAAAAAAAGAATAAATGAGGAAAATGGTTGTGAACAAAGTGAGTGTGAGAATAAAAGTCATTGGTATTTTTGGTATTTTTGTTGAGTTACCTTTCAATGTTACTTTTTTCTCCCGATCATTACTCCTTTATCCTCTTTGATTTTTAGCCCTAGTCTCTTTAGGATTATCTCACCCTTACCTTGGCCTGTTACAACCTTAATAAAGACCTTTTGATCATTATGTGCATGTGTTTCAAGTATAGATGTTACAGGCTTATCAAGCCTATGGTAGTGCTAGCTTCATGATGTGCTTTAAGTGTAAACAGTAGCCCAAACACTTGAGAGGTTTAAAGAATTCTATATCCTGTGAGGACTCTATCACTTATGATGCATTCTTTAGTTAATTTTTCCTCTTGTTTGCTTTGGCTGTGATGAAAAGCTATTCATGATTGTCATAATCGTTGGAATCATATGCATTGCTTTGCTCGGAGTGCAAAAGCTTAAGTGCGGAAGAATTTGATCAATGCATTTTGGCACATGTTTCTAGCTTTCTATTGTGACATTTTGAAAGCTCTTTATAGCCTAGATTAGTTTTTTAGCATGTTTCTAAACTTTGGATTGTAATTGAGTTTTAATGTTATTATTTGCATATTGATCCTTGCTCGCTCTGCAGTCCATAATTTGAGCTCTAGATATCTGATTGACACATGCAACCAGCATTGAAAAGCTAAAAATCAGAGTTACAACTTTTATGTTGCCACAAAAGTCTAATTCTGAACTTTACTAGGTATAAACTACATATTACGTGATCTAAGCTTTTTGTAATTATTTAGTATCGGCCCAATTGTTTTTAGAGCTCAAATTAATTGAGTACTATATATTTTGTTTTTTTTTAGGGAGGTTTAGTTCTGCTTTTAGAAAGAGATACATATACTCAAAGTTTTCCTGTTTTCTTATTTTTGGATAAATATAACATATTTGATGGAAGACTAATTTCTCAAATTAATCTACTATTTCAGAATTTCATCAAGACCTTGAGGTTTATTTTATAATGTCAATTTCTCAGATTAATTATATTTCTTTTTATTCAAATATATTGTTAGTATGATTGCTTAATTTGAATCTCAATAGAATTGATAAAATTAGTTTGACATAATTCGATTTCTAAATTAAATAAATTGTAGTTTTTCGACGTTTGATCGTTAACTATAATACATTGATTACTGTGATAATTAATCCAGTCAAAGAAACAGAATTATAATAGGGTTGATTACACTTGTTTGATCAATTCTATAGTCAAATAGGAATAGAGTCACAATTTAGAAATTGAATCCATTGATAGAATCTATGATAGGTCTGGAATTCTCTCGAATTAGTGGATTCATCATTCCAACGTGATTGTAATCCGTTTTCTTAATCTGTTTGAACCTAAATTTGAAACCCCCTTTTTAATTTCATTATTCTAAATTCAGTTAATGTAATCAGAAGTCCTTGCGAAACGAATCAAGTTGTTGCCCTTACATTGTGTTTTATTACTCGTATTTGACCGGTATGTGACAACGGATCATATTTCATACATGTTTCAAAAGTAAATAACAAAATTTAAAAGGTATCTCTACCATGGGTTGCCTCCCAAGAAGCAATTGTTTAACATCAGTAGCTTGACACCTAATTCGTCTTTTCAAGGTGGACGATATGATTAGAAAAATAGTTCATCCTTCAGTTTCCTTCTACTGGAGAGCAAATCCATCAATTTGAGAGCAATTAGATCTTTAGACTTCGTGATCATCCTCATTTGAAACCAAGAAAACAAAAATTGAGTCACAATGTTTATTGTCACATTTAACTTTTTGTGACTCAACTTTGGCTCTACTTCCTTATTCATGTGTTCCTCTTGCTTATTTTCTTCTACCACAACAATGAAGTCATCTTCAATCTCTACTTCTCACTCATTTTCTCAAAATCAACAACTTGCTCAACTATCCTCTCACATTGACTCTCAAAGCTTTCAATTGAAACTTGATTAAACTTCATGAATTCAACCAAAATATCTTCAAGTTGAGAGTTGAAATCAATTTCCACAACAATAACAAGAAGAATGTGGTTCACAATTGTCAACTTTATGTGCTAGTCCACAAAAATCAAATCTCAGAAGTAGTTGTTGCATGACAATTTTTTTTGTAATGAATTTTCTATCGACGCTCTTATGTTAAGAAATAACGACAATAGCTCAAAAAAGATTAGACCTTCAATATCTTCCATTGCTACAAAACTCAAAGAAAATTTTAGTAGCAGAGCACAACTTAGAAGATATGAAAAAAAAAA
>JBBPBQ010020323.1:17767173-17871080 GCA_037974755.1 Cicer yamashitae
AAAAAAAAAAAAAAAAGAGAAAATAATAATAATAATAATAATAATAATAATAATAATAAATTATATATATATATATAAGAATTACAAAAAGTAGTAGAATATTAAAAATAACTAAGTATTACTACTTTGTTTTGTCAATAAATTAATCAACTATATATATATATATATATATATATATAAAAAAATTAGTTATTTTAATAAATTAATCAACTATATATATATATATAAGTATTTAAATTATATAAAATTAGTTATAAGTATTTAAAATTTGTAATTTTAATTAGGAAAATAATAGTTTCTGGGTAGTAAGTCCCATGTTTAAGCCGACGAACAGGCGTTTTAGGGCAGTGAATCCTTTGAAAATTTTTTCTAATTAAAAAGAAAATTTTCAAATATGAATAACTTATTTTGTAGAACTTCTTCTTTTTCCACTCCTTCTACCAAAACCTCTCAGGACAAAAGGAACCAATCAATAGTGAAGAAATTACTATTGAAGATTTTCAAAAATCAATTAACAATTGGCAAATTCCAAAAATAAAAAGGGACCAGGTTTATGAAACTAACCTTTTAAAAAACTTACTCAAAACTGACTTCGTTATCAAAACAGAAGAAAGAGATGTTCATTTGTCAAACCCTTTTGAAACAATAGATCTTCTTTCTCCAAAAATACTGCAAAAACACCGTAACAGGAACTATAATTTCATACATATAGGTCTTGTTCAAGTTGGAATCAAACCCCTAACTAGGGAAGGATTAAACACTTCAATCCTATGTGTCTTACGAGATGCAAGGTTTTTAAACTTTCAAGATTCAATAATAAGTACAATTGAATCTAGTTTGTGTCAAGGACCAATTTGGTTTGAATGTTATCCAAATTTTTCTTTATCCTTGAAAGACCCAAACATCATAAAATCCCTTATATTACAAATCAAAACACATAATTACAATATGTTAACAGGATCTATTCCTGTAGCTATTATTTACAGAGTCCATTACAAAGCAATGTTTTCAGCCTTTACCGCTACAAAGAATATTGAAAATAAAAAGGGGGAAACCCTATTCTTACAAACTGATTTAACAAAAGCAAATACAGTTATTCCGAAAACCATCCTTTGGAAAGATATAGATCTTCCTGAAGAATGGGTTCTGGAAGGAGCTATTAAACCACAATCTCCTGAACAGTCAAAACCAAACAACAATTTGAGAGAAGTAATACAATATAAAGATGGAAGGGTAAAACTAAGTTTTTCCAGAACTTCCAGTGCCAGATATTCTGATGTTGGTCCCTCCAGACTCCCTTCAGTTATACAGTTACCTGATAAAATGGAAAGCTTCACAAAACCACATTTTTCGTGTTCTAGCATACCAAGTGCTTCTTTTCAAAACGTAGATTATTCCACAAATGTACCTCACCAAATCTATATGGCACCTCCTAATACTAATGAGGAGCAACAAAACATTTCTCCACCAACTTCACCATCTTTTTCTGCAATAACTAAAAATGTTATTAATGAATTAAATGTCTTAGAAAAAGAATTTGAAGTTGATAAAACAATTCTTCATAATGATTTTTATGCTTCAAAAAATACAGAAAAAAGAACATGGTTTTTCAAAACCTTTTTGAAACAAAGAAAAGAAATTCAAAATGAGTTTTATGAATTCGTTTTACAAAACAAAACCCATATTTTATTTTTTGATTGATTTGAAATTTATACAACACAAAACCAAATTTTCTATCCATTCAAACAAAACCAAAATTCTGTAAATCCCATAACAACTAGAAATAAAATTCCAGAATGGGAAATGTCAAATGGTAGAAAAATACAATGTGAACATCCACCATTAAGACAAATCAAATTAGCTCATCTAGATCAATTAGTAGATGCTGCACCTTACAAACATCCAAATGAAAATTCTGATAAAGATATTAAAAATATCATTATACAGAATAATTTTACAAATGCCCATCTGAGCACAATTGCAAAACAATTAACTAAGATAGAAGAAAACCAACAGACCTCCGTTGTCTCCCCTGTCGAGACAACCGAGTTGAAATTAAAAAACCCAATCTTTAAACCTTTTCAAATTTCTAAAACAAGTCAAAAATTGTTTAAAGATGGCAAATCAGAATTTACCCAAGCCTTGAGAGACCAACTAAGTAGAGTAGAACAATCTTCTACCTCTTCACCTTTAATAGTTAAAGACTCTTTAGAAAAAACGGTCACAACTTTAGATCAAGTTTCTGAAGATGAACAAGAAAAACAAAACCTATGCAGACTCCAATGGCAAAAGGGTCAACCTTTAGCCATGGTTACAGCACCAGATCTAGGAATTGCGAACAGACCTAACGTCCTTTCTCAATCTAAATTCAATGCCAGTACTGTCTATGAATGGAACATAGATGGCATGTCCGAATACAACATCCTAAGTCTCCTTCAACAAATGAAAATGGCATCAAATGCCTACAAAACCCAAGCCAATACACCTGACAAAGCCATAGCTGAACTCCTGATAGCAGGATTCTCAGGACAGACCAAGGGATGGTGGGATTACCATCTCACACCTTCTCAACACTTAGAAATTTTGAATGCTATCCAAACCACAGAGGAAGGAATTCCCATCCTCGACGAGAAAGGAAACCCAATACCTGATGCAGTTGCAACACTAATCCACACAATTAGCTTGCACTTCATAGGTGATCCATCTCACTTAAAAGATAAAAATGCAGAACTTCTTTCAAACCTCAGATGTAAAAAACTATCTGATTTTCAATATTACAAAAACACTTTCCTAACTAGAGTTATGCTTAGCGAAGACTCAAACAAACCTTTCTGGAAGGAGAAATTCCTTGCAGGACTCCCAACCCTTTTAGGAGAAAAGGTTAGAAACAAAATTAAAGAAGTCTATGGGGTAAACCAAATTCCATATAACCATTTAACTTATGGGGAACTGGTTAGCTTCACTCAAAAAGAAGTTTTGAAAATCTGTCAAGATTTAAAACTTCAAAAACATCTAAAATGGGAAATGAAAAGAACTAGGCAAGAACTAGGATCTTTTTGCAAACAATTCGAAATACCTACTACAAATGTTTCTAAAGACAGTGGAGGATCTTGTTCAAAAACTTATAAAAAAACCTCACCGAAAGTCTTTCTCAAAACCGGGTAAACAAGAATTCTATAAAAAATCCAAACCACAAAATTCTTACAATCATAGAAAACCTAATTTCCACAAAAGAAAACCTTTTCATTAGAAGTTCGAACCTCAAACTTCAAAGCAAATAACTTGTTATAAGTGTGGCCAAACAGGACACATCTCTAGATATTGCAACAGAAATAAAACACTTCATGAATTACAAATTGATGAACAAATAATGCAAAAAATTGAGGCAATACTTTTAGAAACCTCAGAAGAAGAAGCATTTACAGATTTTGAAATAGGTTCATCAGAAAATAATAAACCTTTGCAGTTTGATGAATTAGGAACCTCTTAGTCTCCTAGTGATTTAGAATCTAGTTCAAAATCAGTCAATGTTTTATCAAAAGATCAAGAACTAATTCTTGATATAATAAAGCAAGTTGAAGATACAAAACTTCAAAAGGAAATAATAGGAAAGCTATTAAATACTTTTGAATCAAAACAAAGTCAGCCTTCCACATCTTCATCAAAATTACTTCCAAAAACCACCTATGATTTAACAAATATCTTAGGAGCAAAAAGAAAATCTCAAAACCCTGTTACTATCCAATCTCTTCAAGAAGAAATTAAACTAGTAAAACAAGAGTTAAAAACTCTTAAGCAAAAACAAGAAACTGATTCAAACATTCTCCAAAATCTTCTTTCCCAAATTCAAAATCAAACCTCTTCTGACCCGGAACAGGAAGAAGAAGCAGAAAATGAAGATTTTTCAATACCCTTAGAAAAAAAAATTGAAAACTTGGAAGAAATCCCAGAAGATTTCTTATTTGTTTTAAGATCTATAACTACAAGAAAATATTTAATCAAAATCACTTTAGTTTTTTTAGAAAATTTCAAATTTGAAACAATTGCACTTTTTGATACGAGAGCAAATTTAAACTGCTTAAAAAGCAGCATTGTTCCAGATAGATTCCTGCAAAAAACTAATGAAAAACTTGTTGCCGCTAACAACTCTAAAATGATTATAAAAAATAAAATTGGAGCTTCCATAAAATATGGTAAGGTTTCAATTAAAACTCCTTTTGTTTTATTAGAAAATATATCTCATACTGTCATTTTAGGGACTCCTTTCATTAACATGATAACTCCCTATTCTGTCAATTATGATAGTATTTCCTGCAAAACAAAAGCAACCAAAATTATTTTCCCTTTTATTGAGAAACCTAGAACAAAGAATTTAAATCTTTTAAAAGCTTGTTCTGTTTACAAAAATGAATTGAATTGTTTAATTCAAAGAAAAGAAAAACATTTATGTTTTCTAAAACAAGATATCTCCTTTCTTAGAATTGAACAACAATTACAAAAGGATTTTATAAAACAAAAAAATTCTGAATTACAAAAGAAAATTGAAAGTGAAATTTTTTCAGATTTGCCAAATGCTTTTTGGGATAGAAAACAACATATGGTAGATTTACTATATGAAAACGATTTTTATGACAAACAAATCCCAAATAAAGTCAGGCCTATCCAAATGAATTATGAGCTAGAACAACATTGCAAAAAAGAGATCCAAGATTTAGGACAAAAACGTCTAATTACAAAATCTAGATCTCCCTGGAGTTGCGCAGCTTTCTATGTTAACAAAAATTCAGAAATAGAAAGAGGAACACCTAGGCTGGTAATTAATTATAAACCTTTAAACAAAACTTTAAAATGGATTCATTATCCAATTCCAAACAAAAAAGATCTTTTACAAAAACTGCATTCTGCATTTGTATTTTCAAAATTCGATATGAAATCTGGATTTTGGAAAATATAGATTGATCCAAAAGATAGATACAAAACTGCATTCACTGTTCCATTTGGACAATATGAGTGGACTGTAATGCCCTTCGGATTAAAAAAAGCTCCTTCAGAATTCCAAAGAATTATGAATGATATTTTTAATCCATTTTCAAAATTTTGCATTGTCTATATTGATGATGTTTTAATTTTTTCCGAAACAATTGAAGAACATTTTAAACACCTTAAGACTTTCTTTATGGTTGTTAAGAAAAATGGACTAGTTGTTTCAAAATCATAACTTTCCCTTTTCCAAACTAAAATTCGTTTTTTAGGACATTATATTTCTCAAGGCACTATAACCCCTATTGAAAGGTCTTTATTATTCGCGGATAAATTTCCGGACAAAATTCTTGACAAAACCCAATTACAAAGGTTTTTGGGAAGCCTAAATTATGTCTTAGATTTTTGTCCAAACATCAATAGAATAGCAAAACCTCTCCATGATAGGTTAAAGAAAAACCCTGTCGCTTGGTCAGAAGAACACATTAGAACTATCCAATTAATCACAAAACAAGTTAAAGAAATACCTTGCCTACATCTAGCAGACCCATCAGCACAAAAGATTGTTGAAACTGATGCGTCAGATATAGGATATGGGGGAATTCTTAAACAAAAATTAAATGACAAAGAATGCATTGTTCAGTCTACATCTGCACACTCGAATGATTGCCAAAAGAATTACTCTATTATTAAAAAAGAAATTCTTTCAATTGTCATGTGCATCACAAAATTTCAAAGTGATTTACTCAATCAAAAAATTTTACTTTGCATCGACTGTAAATCAGCAAAAGAAGTTTTACAAAAAAGATGTTCAAAACATTGCATCAAAACAAATTTTTGCCAGATGGCAAGCTATCCTTAGTATTTTTGATTTTGACATTGAATTTATTAAAGGAGACCAAAACTCAATTCCAGATTTTCTAATTAGAGAATTTCTCCAAAACAGGACTTGAGCGATGCCCAGAAAATCCAAAAGAATTGGGGTCCAACAGGACCAACCAGAAGAAAACCCAAAACCTATTTCTTCTGCAAAACCCATCAAGTCTTGGGAAAAAGCAGTAGAAGAAGAAGAAGAAACACAAAATGAAATCCAAAAATGGCTTAAAGGCCAACAGCTTATGGCACCCCAAAACTTTGTAGAAATCATAGGTTTAATAGCAGAAGACATTAACATGCAAAAAGCCGCAAGGCTCCGGGAGCTCCAAAAAGAGATTGAATGTCTCTCGATGGAACTGCCATTTTCTCAAAAACTTGAAAGGGGAGAATCTTCAAAACTTCCTCAAGAGGAATTTTCCAAAATTACTTTAAAACCAAATGAATCTCAGATTGTTGTAGCAAACTTTAAACCAAAATCTGAGTATTTCATCAAAAAAGAATTTCAAAATATTTGGACAATAGAGGATCACTATTATAATAGAAATCCTCAATTGGTCATCTCAAAACTTTTCCCAGAAGGCTGGTATTTCAAACCATGGGACTTATCAAAACCCCAGTCTTACTATAAATTTATTCTTGAATTGACGGGATCAGTAACAATTCAAGACAACCCAAAAGAAGGACCGGTGGACTACTCCACTGCAAAAATCCATAAAATAATCCCACCTTCATAATGGGGATCAAACCTTTATACCCCAAAACAGTTCCAACTTGACTTCAAAACCACAATAATGGCTATTTTTCTTTAATCTTACCATGGATGCATCAAAAATCCCCCAATGGTTTGCCCATTGGTGGAAACTATATGGCTCCATCCCTGAAATCCTAAAATCGGAAGTACAAGATAGCTTCCAACTTTACAAAACCCAATACAAACCCACAGATAGAGAACGCATTTTTCACCCTCTCATGTTGTTCTCTACAAAATTCTTTTTACCATGGGTCTTAGCATGGTATTTTGAAATTGACCAAGTCGGCACCCAAACAATCCTAGTTCGAAAATTCAAAGTTAGATGGTGGACAAAATTCTCCATTCCACCAAGTATCAAAATTCAAGCCATCTCAACATGGCTTCAAAAACAAGGATTGACGAAACCACATCCAATGCAGACTCAATTTTTGGCCCAAAAATCATTTGCCCAAACACAATTGGCAACTGCAAAAACTGAAGATGAATATTTTGAGATTATGGCTCAGCTTCTAAAGAGCAAGACCAACTCCTCAAAATTCTCCTCAGGTACTACTTCAGAAGCTTCCATGAACTTGGAAGATGAAAATGAAGACGACTGTTTCGGTATTTTCACACCTACAAAATAATTTGTAAAATTGGTCCAAATTTAGGGCCCAATAAAAACTTGTAGAATAACGGGCCTAGCCCAATATTGTTCAAAAAAAATGCAGAAAGGGCAAAATTGGAATTAAAAAATTATTTAAAAAAAATGCAGAAAGGGCAAAATTGGAATTAAAAAATGACTTAAAAAAAATAACTTAATTTTATTCTAATTTTATATAACTTAATTTTATATATATATATATATATATTGTTAATTGTAATTCTTTCATCCTCAAACTAAGCGTATCATAAATTCCATAACTTTCGTAATATTATTTCCCTTTCAACTATCAACTTGTTTAGTTGAAAAGATGAAATAAAACAAAACTACAAGAAGTATCTAGTTAATGGAGAAATTAAAAGCATAAATACATAATATCTAAAAATTAAAAGGCAACTATTTATTTAAATAATTCCTAAAGTTAGCTAAAAATTATGATACATAAAATAAATAAATACTTAAAATATATTTAAAAATATGTATGTGATAAAGAGGTATAACTTAGATTTATCATTCGTTTAGCCAACTAGCAAAACCCCATTTCACATTTGATTTATCATAACAAGGCCTTCCCGTTTATATTAATTAATGAGAAAATAAAATAAAAACAGAAATTAAAGTAAAGATGATTATGAGAAAGAGTTCGTGTATTATGTAATGGTGATGCAATGTGATTTGAAAGGTACTTACTAGCTTTTAAAGTAGTGAATGAAGAGAAGTTAATGTTTATGATATGAAAAGATAAAGAAAAGCATGTAAATTTTGGCTCTTATTAACAATTGCATGATTTATATTCATCTTTATGCAAAAAGAATTAAAAAAAAAATACAAAATCAAAACCATTTGTATGTCATTAGAATTCAAAATGCAAGTGTTTTACATTCATTCAATTATTCTTTCTCTCATGCTTGGCTCCAAGAACAATTTTTATTTCACATATAAATATTTAATCATATTAGAAGCTTATTAATGGAGAAAGAGCAAGATAAGGAACAAATAGAAAATGAGCCCAAGTGTGGAAAGAATAAAGTAACTTTATGAAAATTAAGGAACAACCTTGTCTTCATTACCACAGTCGTGAGAGCCAAAACACATTTCAAAACAACAATACAAACTCCTACAATACACTAATAATCTTAATAATAACACTCAAAAATAAAATGAATCCAAACAAGAATGTCATAAATAACATTTATAAGAAAGAACCACTTTAAACACTAGATTGAGACACTATAGAACATGATAAGTAAATGAACGATTTCTATTGCAATATCTTCAAATATTAATAACTAAATATATATAAAAATTAATTAAATCCAAAAGAAACCCATCTAACATATGTAGTGGTCCACTTTTATATATATATATATATATATATATATATATATATATATATATATATATATCTTTTTATTAGACACTCGACTTTCTAATACATAAATCATTCTTAATATACAAGTTATATTTTCATCACAAGACGCATCATATCATTGGAAGCACATGTACAGTTATATTGCATTTTATTTTACAAATGATTGTATTTCTTTTGCAGTCATGATAAACAAATTAGATACAAAAAACAAAGAAAAAAATAACATAACATACTTACAAGCAAGAACCAATATCACCTCAAGTTGATAAAGTTTTCTGTTGATAGCTGTCGCGGCCTAAAATTTCGTGTTTCTCGAATTCAATGGAGTCGCCACCAAAATTTTATTTTAAAGTAGTGGGAAACCATGTCATTTTCTAGTTCTATTTGTGACTAAGCTGAGAGAATATGTCGCAACTTCATTTTGGGTAGTACAATTAAACAGAGAGCATGCCATTTGATCTCTTGGGAAACAATTTGCAAGCCAAAGAAGGAAGGTGGACTTGGCTTCAAGAATCTCAAAGTCTTTAATCAAACATATATGACCAAACTTATTTGGCAACTGATTATTGACATAGTTAAATTTTGGGTTCTATTAATTATGGTATTATGAACACCCTTTTTATCCAACAACGCAAAATTGCTTCAAATACTTGGAGGAATATTTGTAAAGTGTGACCCAATATCGAAAGTAATGTGTGATATGTTATTCCTGATGGTCATTGTCGCAGCCTAAAATTTTGAGTGTTTCTCGAATTCAACAGAGTCGTAACCAAAGTTTTATTTTAAATTAGGGAAAACATTGGGAAACTCTTAAAAAGAAAAATGGTCTTTGAAATCAAATTTTGAGTTCCGGAGTCGATTATGCGTAGGCAAGGTATTAGCACCCTACGACATCCGTTAAAATACGGTTACCTATAATTAATTGTGCAGAATTAATATTAACTTAAATATATTTATTTCTCCTTATTATTAAATATGAATATCCATTGTTTTTTGAAATAAATGCGTGCTTAAAAAAGAGAGGGAAAAAAAGATTTTTTTTATTAATGTGCTTGACAAGAGTGTGATCTTGCTCCTACGTATCTCCCGGTGCGATGGAGAAATCAAAGCTATGTAGTTCTTGGGTAGAAAATGCGGATGTGTTGATTGATTTTGAAGAAATTGTGTTTTGTTGTTGATAAAAAAAAGTTGTTTTGACGAAAAAAAAAAAAAAAAGAGTTTGTTTGATTTGAATAATTATTTGGAAAAAAAAATGAGTTTTAAGACTATCAAGTTGTACAACTCGTGTCTCAAAAACTTAAGGAGTAAAAAGATGTCTCATCCAATTAATCCGTTTAAGAATATTTTTTATTATTTTCGGTTTTAAAATTGAATTTTAAAGCCACCAAGTGGTACAACTTGTGTCTTAATTAATCTAATATTTATTTATTGTGAATATTTTTTTAAAAAAAAGTAAACAAACACAGAGAGAGAGAGAAATGAGTTTCATTGTTAAGAGAAAGAGAGTGAGAGAGAACAAACACACAAAAAACGGTCACGAAATGGGAGTTTCCCGCGGTGGTGGTACGTCGAGGGTCGAAGTTGACAGAGGTGGCTGAGTGGACGCTCTAGCGATAGCGCTCGTGGTGGTGGTTCGCCGGAGGTCAAAGTTGACGAAGTGGCTGTATGGACGCTCTGACGGTAATGCCCATGGTGGTGGTTTGCGGAGGTCGATTTGATGATGGTTTCCTAAGGGATTTGCAATGGATGATGGAGGTGGTGATGTGTGGCTCATGCTCTCTCTAACTCTCTACATTTTTATTCAAGTGTTTTTCATTTGATTTTTGTTGGTTGTGTTATTAAAAAATGTTTGGATTTGTTTATGGTTATCAATTGATTTGATGAAGAAGATGGTGGTTTTCTATGTTGATCTTAGAAACAAAGAAGAACTCTCTTTCCTCTATTCTAATTTTTTTAGGAAAATCAAACTCTCTCATATGAATTTTTGATTCTCAATTTATAGGCTATAGGGATGAATCGTTGCGTCCATTAGATAAATTGAGTTCCGGTTTTTCTATTGTTTTACATAAATTATGCAGTGGCAAGTGAAGATGAGACTTCTACTTTTTGATGGAGTGCAAAGTTGGTGAAGAGACTTCTACTTTTTGATGGAGTGCAAAGTTGGTGAAGATTCAAAAGGAAGGAAACATGGAAGCTTAAATTGTGGAAGAGGGAGGCTTGTACTTTTTCTACTAAAAACATTATTTTTATTTGTTTGTTAGTTATTGTTACTTTTTATTTATTTTTTATATTTTTATGATGTAAATTGGATACTTTGTTAAAACATCAATGAGAATGTGAGCTCAATTATTGAAATAGATTTATGAGTTTAATTTTGATTTTTTTTTGAAAATTTTTTAGTACAATAGAATGTGATCGTAAATATATAAAATTAAACACATTATTCTGACTTATTATTTTTTGATTTTTTTTAAAGGACCGGACAAAATTAAGGTACTACAATAACGTTTTATAAAAGTAATTCAAAAACAAGAACCACATATTATAAAGTATAGAATAATAGAAAGAAAATAAAATAGAAAAGATGAACTTTGTATTATCTTTTTCAAGGTGTATCTTTACAATACAATGTAACCTCTATTTATAGGATTCAAAAGGTAAGTGAATAATCACACTAAGGGCCACTAGTAATTAATACATCCACTAACTACTAGGAGTTATAGGAATATGGAAGACTAACTATTGGACATCTAAGACTTAATAATATTTATAACAAGAAGAATTAATAATGTAGCCAGACCCACAATATTATTTGTTGATTACATACATTTTCAATTTTTCATTTTATGAGAACAACTCCATTTGTAATTAAATTCTTGTACGTTGAGGAGGGATAATTTATGACATTTTGTCTTGTTAATATTATATAATTTATGTTTGTATTTCCTAATAATTTTCTTTACATTAACAATATTGTGACTTATACTGTAATGTAATTTATTTGAATAGTTATGACATTTTAAATTATAAATGTGATTGATACTAATTCTAAAATTAAAAGTTTATAAAAATTACATAATTACATTTTTATTAAATGACATAACTTGTTGAAAAATATAATTTATTCTATCTATTTTTGTTATTGAGGTATAAAAGATTAAATGGCAATTTGTATCGTTGACAAAAATAACTTATTACAACGATTTTAGTCGTTGACAAAGATAGTTTACCACAACAACTTTTGACAATGTGATATGTCAAGAAAGACAACAACAATCGCCGTTTCAAAAAATTACTTTTGACAGTGACATCAAATGTCTTTGCAAAACTTTTAGCAACAGCACTTATGTCAACGACATTTTTGTTTTGTTAGAAAAAGCACATTTCCCAACAACTTTATATTTTTCTCAGCGACATTTGTCAAAGCAAAAAACATTTATCTTGTAGTGCTAGCTAGCAATGTCATTTTCATTATGGGAGAGAATTGCCTCTCTAAAAATAAGAAATGTACTCTTATGGGTGCCACGGAAAAAATATAAGTTATTACTTGCAGATCTAAGATAACACACTTTGTGATATTATGTAAATGGCTAAAAAGCTTTTTGAGAAAGTTAACATGAAAGTTGCACCATCAATTTCTATCTGGTTTTCAATATCTAGACATTTTTGGACTGACTTAATTTCAAGTGAAGTATACTCTTTAGAGTTTAATAAATTATTGGAGTAGTTAAGTTTTAAGTAAAGTATACTCTTTTAGAGCATGATAAATTCTTGAGTGATTTAGTTTCAAGTGAAGTGCTCTTTATAATGGAGTATCATAATTATTTTGAACTATGATTGTCAATATAGAAAATAGAAGTTGGAGAGAGAGAGACCAAAGTCATATGTATTGACTCTAGCTACGTTATAAGATGCATAAGTCGAAACATTTTAATCTTTAATGTAATTTTGTTCTTTCTCTTATACTCTTGTCTTAGATTTTTGTGAGATGTAATTCAAATATTTACTTTGAAAAGTGTGAATATATCAAGAGTGTTAGATTTACTGAGAGAAATATCTGGTATATGATGTAAAATACTTCACAAAATTTGGTTGTCAATAGACAACAATCAAAGGTTTTCTCCATGTTTCAAAATTTTCACATTATATTTATTTCTATTAGTTTTCCCAATTCACATGATTAATTTTCTTTTATTTTTAGGGAAAGCCAATTTACCCATTTTCATCATCAAAACTTGTTCAATCAATACAAACGCATCACAAAAAAAGATGAGGACTAACATAATAAATAGAAACTAGTGCAAGTTTAATTTTCAATTTTTACGACTTCAACCTATTGAATGTACTACTTCTAAAATTTTATTTTCTTTTTTGGTTTTTTAATCAATTTGATTATGAATGAATAAAAAAAAACATGAAATAAATCTTAAACCAAAATGGCTATTATTTATTTATATTAAAAGTATATAGGAGTTTCTATTCAAATTTTTTTAAGTTAAAATTTTACTCTTTTCAATGCAAAATTACTATTTCTTGTTAACAAGACTCTTTCATAATAAACTCAAATATTTTGGTCTAGTGATAAAAAAATTAGACTTAGATTTGTAATCTATGAGGTTTGGAGTCTTGCTAGTGTCATTAGACAAATTAGATAAATATCAATCCTTTTAGTAAGTACATACCGAGCTCTTTAAGTCTTCCCTACATTGATTTAGGACATCATTCACTCATCTTATATTTTCAATAAAAAAGAATTTATTTTTTTAATAATAATAATAATAATAAATTAATTATTGATTAATTTACTCCGTCTTTATTTATAACCATTTTTTTTTCAAACTTATTAAGAAAAGAAAAAAGTGAATTTAATGTGCCTATTTTATGTATAAATGTTCATAAATATATATCTCTTTTTTTTTCATATTTCAAAATAAAAAAATATAATTAACAGGGAGTATGTATGAGAAAAATAACACTAAACGAATCTAATAAATTAATAAATTAATAGAAGACTTATAATTAAGAACAATTATTTTTAATAAATATTTATAATTAATGTGAGGAGTCTTATAAAACAAGTCTTTATTAATTAGATCAATGTCTCAGTCTCACTCTTTTTTATCTCAAAATTCTGTGCCCTCACCACCAAAAATCGAATCAGAATTTATAACAAACAGTGAACTAGATTTCTATCCCTCATCATCTTTTGCTTTCTCTTTTAAGAAAAAAGATATCAACAAAAATTGAAAATCATTATTTCTCAGTATCTGCTAGGTTGCTCCACTCCACTTTTCAATTGTCTATACATTATTACAAACCAAAAAAAACCTTATATCCATTTATGTGCATGTAGCATTTATATTCCTTTGAATAGTAACCAAAATAACCTTTTATAGTTCAATATTAAAGTTCTGAAACCAAAACAAAAACAACTTTGTAAAGTGCTGAGTTTTCTGTGCCAATTGGTGACTAGAGTCATTAAAGAAGGGACTTTTATTGTCATAAAGTTATCAAGTTTCAAAGGGTAAAACTTGATTGTGATTCTGTAAGATTGAGTTTTTCTATGCATATATATTTAATACTTTAAGATAGGGTGGACATCGGGCGGGTTTGGACGGTTTCGGGCCAAAAATGTGAAACCGGCCCAATCCGCGGGTGATATTTATAGGCCCAATTTCGTCAGTTTTTTAATTCGGGTTCGTCGGGTTCGGATTCGTTGAGTGTCGGTTTTGGGTGGGTGGGTAAAAACGGGTTGGACTTTATTGGGCCTATTTTTGTTTTTTTTTTTTTATAAAAAAATCTGGTCTTATATAATTTGTTATATATAATACAATTATTGCCGATTAAAAAAAAGCTGGTCCACCTTCTAATTTTACATCACACTTGTTTTATATCTTCAATTTTTCTAAAGCACATAGCATTTGCATAATAATCAATTTAATACATCACAATTTTGTACAATAATCAATCAGTTTTGTTTCAACATCACAATTTCTAAGTTCTGAGGTTTGGACTTCTGAGTTCTGAGGCTTTGGGCTCGTAAGTTTGGGCTTGTAGTACTGACAGGTGAGTAAACCTTTTTTTTTTTTTTACAGATAACTTCAATGTAGTAATAGTAATAATAATAATAATAATAATACTAATAATAATAATAATAATAATATGGGCGGGTTCGATCGGCGATGGGTCCAAATAATCAACCCGAACCCGCCCGACGTAACCCTTATGAATCCTTTTTTTCTTCCACGCGGACCCCATTACCCGTCTCAACCCGACCGCGTCACCCAAATTCAACATGGGTCGGGCGGGTATGGGCGGGTCGAATTATCTTGTCCACCCCTACTTTAAGATATCTTTCATCTTTTTAACATTTTTTTTTCTAAAATTCTGATTCTTTTAAAAAATTAAAGATATAATATTTTTTTGTAGTTTTTTAATTTAATTTTAGATACTAATTTAGTTTTTTTTTTTTCGTTATTTAATTTTACGTAACAATTTAATCATTTAAGTTTTAAAATGTCAACAATTTTATCTTTTTTTTACAAAAACTTAGAAAATCTATCAAAATTTTTAAACAAAACTCATAAAATTCATTACCAATTTTAAGAAAATTCATATATTCATCAAATTCATAACTCAAATATCCAAATAAATTAATATTTTAATGTCCAACAACATCAAATTCATCAAATAAAGAATGGAAATATGAGTTTATTTGAAGATTTAAATTATAAATTTGATGAAATTTGCATTATGTTGAAGATGATAATTAATTTTATGGATTTTGTTTGAAAATTTTGATTAATTTTCTGAATTTCTATAAAAATAAGATAACATTGTTGATATTTTAAAACATAAAAGATCAAGTTGTAACTTAAAATTGAATAAAAGAGCAAATAAGAAAGAAAGAAAGAAAGAAAGAAAAAAGATGAGTGATAATTTGTTACCTGAAAGTAAATTAAAGAATTGTGGGAGATGTCCTTAATTCCTAGTTTAACTGACAAATGTTATGGCAAAATTAAAATATAATTAATGATATTTTTTTCTTTTATATGCTTAGAAACTCAAAACATATATTAAATTAAATTTGTTTTTATTTAATGAATAAAAAGAAAAAAAAATGAAATCAATCTAAATTTATTATTTTTAATAAAATATATGTAAAGTTAAAAGGATGTAATGTAATATTTTTCTCTTGGTACGAATAATATTTTCCTCAAAACAGAATGTATAAAAGTGGAGTACAAATTAAAAACCATTTTTTAGTAATAGTAAAGACATTCAAACCAAAACTTTGAAGAAAAAATTTTCATATGTGTTTTCTTCTCCAAGAAGTTTTAGAAGAAATATTTCTTTTTCTTTGTCTCAATTAAGCGTAAGTAAAAATGAAATGAATAAAGACTAAAACTTTTCTTTATTAATTTTCTTTGTGTTGGAAAATTTAATTTAATTTTTTATTTTTTTTTTTGAATTCTACACATGAATTTTCAGATATTTGGATCTGGGCTCTTTTATTATTTTTGTTATATGGGATTGTGTTTTGAATTTTGATCATTTTTTTTTTGTCTCATAACGTTTCTTTTTATGCATTTCAGATCCACAACGATTAAGACAGTTTTTGTGGATAACAAAGACAATGTTGTCTCAAAACCAAACAGAGGAAGCAATAGTCACAACCAACTTTAATGAGACAGAACAAGAAGGTGGTTCAAATGTAGAAGATAGAGATCAAGATCAATCCATGTTCAATTTCAAAAGTTTCTTATGGCATGGTGGTTCTGTTTGGGATGCATGGTTTAGCTGTGCTTCAAATCAAGTAAGTATGAAATTGTTTTTACTGTGTTGGTGCTAGCTTCAACTCTGGTTTCTATAGTTACATCATTGAATTTACATAATCATCGTGAACTTAATTTGTCACGTACATAAACATGAACAAAGTTCACATAGGTTATATGAATTCATGCAGCTTATTGGATGTAATTGAAAAAACAAAAGTGAAACTAGCATAAATGTTTTGACTGCAACAAAAATTGATTTTGAATAAATTTGTTTTATAAAACGTGTGTTTAGATTCAAGTTGGGACCACTGAATCGCCGTGCGTCGACTAAAAACTTGAAACTCTAGCTTTTTCAAACCGTATCTTGGATGTGAGAAATGGGTGAATCTGCATTCTCCCAAAATCAATTATAAAAACTTAATTCAAATCATTTCTAGAGACTAAAATAAATTCAAATGAATTTTAGAGATTTAATTAATTCGACTATAGAATAATTAAATATACCAAAATTAATTCGCATTTCTAGAATCAATTTCAACTACTACAAAAATATAACGAAACATACACTAAATTACCACACAACAAAATACTCATTTTTTATTACTAAAAAAATATCTTCATGATTTATGAAACCAATTACTTTATTTTTAGTTTCATGATGATTTAATAATCAAATTTACAAATTTTTATAGGTGGCTCAAGTATTGTTGACACTGCCATATTCTTTCTCTCAACTTGGTATGGTATCAGGCATCTTGTTTCAAATATTATATGGCATTATTGGAAGCTGGACTGCTTATCTAATCAGTGTTCTCTATGTTGAGTACCGTGCTAGAAAGGAAAAGGAAAATGTTAACTTCAAGAACCATGTCATTCAGGTTAGTTTTTTTTTTTTTAATTTTTTTTCATTTCTCATGATTAATTCTTTCTATTGTTTTAAATTGTGATAATGGTAACACTGAGCATAACAATATTTGATATTAATTGTAGATAATCACAATTCACAATTAAATCTGACTGATGTGTTTTCAATCACATCACAACGATATAAAAAACTAAAATATTGTGGATCTTATCATGGTAGCAAACATTTTTTTATAAAACTTTTTGATTTTGTCATCTTATGTTACTTGTTTTTAATATGTGAGTCAATTAAAAATAATATTTTTAAAAATTAAATTGAATTGACCGGTTCAATCAGCTAAACCGATAATTAACCAATTTGTCAAGTGGTTTAATTTCAAATACATTACATTCTGGTTGAACTGTAGTTAAACTGCAGTTGGTTCAACGAATTTTTATTTGTTTTCACTTATTTAATAGGTTTTTTTTTCAATTTTTTATATATGTATATGAAATCTTATTCATTTGTGATTAAACCAATTGAACCATGAACTAAAGGTCTCGTTTTTTAATCTCTATCGGATTTTTAAAACAGTATTAATTAAAAGACATTGTTATGGTTGTGGATTTCAGTGGTTTGAAGTTCTTGATGGATTACTAGGTAGATATTGGAAAGCATTGGGTTTAGCCTTCAATTGTACTTTTCTCCTCTTTGGTTCTGTTATACAACTTATAGCATGTGCAAGGTGAGATCTTTGCTTCATTTTAAAAAAGAAACTTTGACTAATCTAAAAAAGTGTTATATCACATGATTATTATATGCTTTTTTTGTTTAATGTTGGTTGTTTTGATTACAAAATGCAGTAACATCTATTATATAAATGATAAATTGGACAAAAGGACTTGGACTTATATTTTTGGAGCTTGTTGTGCTACAACTGTGTTCATACCTTCATTTCACAATTATCGTATTTGGTCATTTCTTGGTCTTGGAATGACCACTTACACTGCTTGGTATCTTGCTATAGCTGCTATAATTAATGGCCAGGTAAATAATAATCTGTGTTTCAATGATTACATTCGAGTTAGTAAATAAATTGATCCTCAAGTTTATAAGCATAGATAAATTTAATCTTTAAATTTTACAGATTGGTAAATACATATCTGAAATTGTATAGTGTCGGTTAAAATAGTTTACGTAAATTTTTGTCATTAGAGATTATAATATGGGACGTTAATTGAATATGTGATTCACGTTGATTTCATATAAACATCATCTCACTTGAATTAATTTACTTGTGAACTATAGTCATTTCAAAGGCAAATTTGTCGGTTTATGTTGAATTAGTTCATGAAAGACCTTAATTTCATGGACAAATTAGTTCATGTTGAAATGATCTTGATGTGGGATCAACATGAAGAAATTATATTCAATTAATGTGTCGAATCATAATCTGTAATAAAAAAAGTTTACATATAGACTACTTTGAGTAACATTTATAATTTTATGAATGTATTTATCAATTTATAAAATTTAAATACTAATTAATTTCACCGACACGAATTCAAAGTTCAATTTACATATTAACTCAATTACAATTACAAGTTTTAAATTGTGGTCACATTGCATAGGAATATTCCAAGCAATATGAAGCTCTATTTTGATGAAAATTTCTAAAGAGATATTTAGAAAATAATAAATTTTCATTTCACAAATTTAATAAACTAAATTACCTTGTTATATATGAAAAGGTTTAGGCCTTAATTTTGTATGAAAGAAAATAAAATAAAGGAACAATTAAAAAATAATTATTGTTTTTTAAATCCGAAATATACAACTTAAAATTTGAATAGTGATATTGATATAAAACAAGATTGTGATTGCAGAAAATTATGTTTCAAAAATCAGGAGAATTGATCATGTTATGTGACATGAGGGCCCATTAAAATCTCCACACTATTGAAAGCAAAAAATAAATAAAGAAAAAGTAAATTTCAAAAGTGAAGATTCAAACACATATGAAAATATAAGAAAAAATTGAGAAAATCCATTTCTTAAAATCAGATATGAAAGTTTTGATTTTGCAAATGATGTTAACAGATAGAAAATGTGGTACACTCTGGTCCGACAAAGCTAGTGCTGTACTTCACCGGAGCCACTAACATACTCTACACGTTTGGTGGACATGCTGTCACTGTGTAAGTTTACTTTTTTACCCAAACAATTCTCCACCTTCTTTCACTTCGATTCTGTTTGCAGCTTTTGCTTGTCTTCTCTGTTTTTCGAGATTTACAACGTAAGAAAAAGATTGCAAAAATGTGTTTATTGAGTGATTGGTTACTGAAATGGTGTATTTGCATGTAGTTTTTATCCTCTATAAAATATAAATTAAATTAAATTAAATTTATTAATTTAAAATATAAATAAAAATCAATATTTTATATTTTATTTTGTATTTAATTATAATGTCTTAAAAATACTTTCTATTTAATTTAACTTTTTTTTTTCTAATGACTCAATTTATTATTTATTTAAACAATAAATTTATTTTTTTATCGAAATTGTATAAGTAAAGAGTTTATTTGATGTGTACAATAAGATATATATAATATGATAATTTATCATATATTGGCTCAATTTATTGTTTGATAAGACTAACAAGATATATTAAGTTATACTCATATTGGTTTGTTAGTCTTTTAAATTGTCTTTTCTCTATGTAATTTTAATTTTATATAATGGATTAGAGTACTCTTTGTATTCCATTAATATATTTTGCCTATAAAAATATATCTTTTTTAATAAATTTAAATATGATTTTAATCTATACAATTATAATATTTTTTGATTTAATATTTATAAATTTTTTGTTTAAATTCAGTCCCTAAAAATTCAAAATGTTACTTTTAATCCCTAAGATCATATGTGGCCCAATAAACTTATGTGAGTAACTAAAAACAATAGTTTTAAATTTGTAGGGACAAGACCTAAAAGAATAAACTTACAAAAAGTCAATCAAAACAAAAATATAATTGTAATAACTAAAATTATATTTAAAATTTTTTATTATGCGCATTTCATCTATTTTTATCTATATTTTATTTTAGAGATATTATGATTTACTTTTTATTATACTTAAAAGTCTTAGTTTAAACTTTAACAATAGCGCATATAATTTGTAAGTAGAAGTTTATAGTATTATCCCAATGACTCAATCCACGCTTAGTTAATGAAAAATAAGAAAAAAGTTAGTGCTCAAAACTCTTAATTTTATCATAAGAGAGTATATTCATATTCTCTTAATTTGATAGTCGTAAGAGAATAAAGAATTTATTCTTTAATTTTAGTTCAATTAACAAATACAATATTATTAAATTAAATATTATTTTTCCGAATTCGAATTCACACCTCATAATTATATGAGTTTTTAGTGGTAATAATATATGTCACCCATGAATTAAAACAAAGAAGAGAGAACAACCTCTTTTTTAAAATTACTTTTGATTAAAAGTGTATTGAGTATAAAGTAATTTTTACTTAAAGTTTAAACTTAATGGAAGTAAATTTGAATATAAAAATCACATTTAAAATTAAAAATTACAAATCATAATTTCACACTTAAATCAATTTTCAAAAGCAAAATTAATTATACACACTTAAAATCAATTTTACACTCTTTAAGAGTGAAACCATACATTAACTTAATATTGCAATATTTATCAAAATTTTGAGTAATTTTCAACTGTTAATCTATTTCAAACGAGGCACTTATCAACACTAGGAATTGCATATATTAGATTTATGAAATATAAGTAAATTCACACAATGGCACTCTAGAATCACACATTATAGCATTGAGTTGAACAATAACTTCCAATTTCTAACTCATGTTTTTAGAAATTTCAGTGTATATATTTTTTTTTGGGGTGCTTTTTCTTGCTTGATCTTTGGTGTGTAAAGTGAATAATAATGGTGACACACATTTGCAGAGAGATTATGCACGCCATGTGGAAACCACAAAAGTTCAAGTACATATATTTGCTGGCAACTTTGTATGTTTTCACATTAACGATTCCTTCCGCCGTTACCGTTTATTGGGCTTTTGGTGATGAACTGCTAAACCATTCCAACGCCTTTTCTTTACTTCCCAAAAGTGGATTCCGTGACGCCGCCGTTATCCTCATGCTCATTCATCAGGTAACGCTTTCTAGTCATCATGTTACAAAAATTCATAAATGTCACATCGTAAAAAAATAATGCGATTTATTCGTTTCAAATTTAAATTCGAAATTTTATAATTATTTGAATAATTAAAGTGATTATAATTATTTTTTTTAAACAAAAAATAAAATAAAATAATATTTCTTAAAAAAATCGATGTTTTGTTTTACTTTATTTTATTGAAATTATTTATAAAAACCATACTAATTTTGTATGATGTGACTCTGAGTAACCGTAACATTTAAATTGGGTTTGTATAGATGTTAATATACTTATATACAGTCATTCTTTTCCAAATCTTTTGTAGTAGTAGTATTTTATTTTGACTCTTTTAATTATTTAAAAATGATTAATATTTTAGAAATACAATATATAATTAGTTTATAGTTTTTACAATATTACTTTTAATAGAAATGACATATATATTACTTTTACTATAAATCAAAATAATTTTATTGTAAAGTTGTTTACTCTTTCCAAAAAGAAGTATAAGTTAAAATTATATTTGAAAAATTAATGTTTCTAATTTAAAATTTAAATCAAGTTAATATATCAACTTTTTAAATATCATATTTACTTATATTTTATTTTGGACGAAATATTATTTATCAATCAAATTAACAAGATTAAATATAGTATTATAAATGAAATATCTTATATGATTGTATTATTATAATTAAGATTAGATGCCTAAAAAGTTATTAGATAATAGTGCAAAATTATTGTAAAAATTAGTATATCATATATTATTATTTAGGCAAAATAGCTCATGCAGTCCGTTAACATAATTTTTAATAACAATTCAGTCTTTTATCTTATTTTGCTTCTAGATTTGATCATTTATTTAATTTTAAGTAACGATTTGATCTTTTATGTTTTAAAATGTCAACAGTATTATAATTTTGTACAAAAACTCATAAAATTCATCATCATTTTCAAATAAAACCCATAAAATTCATTATCAATTTCTAAAAAATTCATATATTCATCAAATAAAGAACTCACACTTTAAGATTTGATCCCCATGTCATTAAGGCAATATCTTCATCTTCTTCTTTTTATCATTCTCCAAATCAAATCCCTAACCTAAATCTTAAAATGTGAGTCATGTATTTGATGTTGTTGTTGTTGTTGGAGATGAAAACATGAGTTTATTTGAAGATTTGAGTTATGAATTTGATGAAAATATGAATTTTGTTGAAGATGCTTACTAATTTTCTGAGTTTTGTTTGAAGATAATGATGAATTTTTTAAATTTATGTAAAAAATAATAATATTGTTAACATTTTAAGACATTAATGATCAAATCGTTATTTAAAATTAAATAAATGATCAAATCGAGAAAAAAATGATAAATGACTGAATTGTTACTTGAAATTAAGTTAAGAGACCGCATGAGATATTTTGCCTATTATTTACTATGAATCAAATTATTTTTTATCTTAAAGCCATGTAATATCTTTTTTGTATTATAAATTTCATGATAATCTCTAAATTTATGATTAAATAAAGTGTAAACATTATGTTTTTACCCTAATATCCTAGATTAACACTGAAAAATTGTCAATCTTGTCTTCTTTAGTTGTACTCTTGAAAAGTATTTTCTAAACCATGATAACTCTTGTAGAACTTGCAAATTGTTTTTTCCTTATAGCAATGATGAGCATAACCATTTCACATTAATACCAACACTAACTTCAATTTTTCCTTCCCTAACTAATATTTGATGCAGTTCATCACATTTGGGTTTGCATGTACTCCTTTGTACTTTGTGTGGGAGAAAGTTATTGGAATGCATGACACAAAAAGCATTTGTTTGAGAGCATTAGTAAGATTACCAGTGGTGATACCTATATGGTTTTTGGCAATAATTTTCCCTTTCTTTGGGCCCATAAACTCAGCAGTTGGGGCTTTACTTGTTAGTTTCACTGTCTACATCATTCCTGCCTTAGCCCATATGCTCACTTATAGAACAGCCTCTGCCAGACAGGTAAATACAATAATCTTTTTGACTTTATTGAAATCACATGTCATTAATTTATTTGTCTCCTTCTATGATAATAAAATATCTATATTAGATTTTACTCAAAAAACATCTAATATAATAATGATTACTTTTAAAAACCAAAAATAAATAAATAAATAAAAATGATACCTTAATACTCACAATGAAAAAAATAATAAAAACTTTAATATTTGCAATTGGAAAATCTTACATTAGACAACTACCTCGAATACAAAAAAGTTGAAATACAAATTGTCTGATTTTGATCGTATAAATATACAAAAATTCATCAAATCCATATGTTTGTGGTACAAGTTTTGCAACCAAAACAATTACAAGAACTTAAACCCCATTAATTTATTGAAGAGAACACATGGGTTTTAATAAGAATATATAGGGTGAAAACAAATATTTAAGACATTATAGTAAAGAGACATGAGAAATATATTTGTAATTCAAAGATTTCAATATGTATTTGTAATTTGATACATCTAGAGATACCACAAATATTTAAGAATACATATTAGAAATGACATTTTTGTATTAAAAGGAGAAACTTAAAATTATCGATAGTTGGATTTAAGTGGTTATGAACTTAATTGAAGATTAAATCGATCATGAATAATACTTTTTTTTAGGTACAAATCATGAATAGTATTTTAATTCAAACTTTAATTTAAAAAAAAAAAAAATTGACCAAACTTTATTTACTTAATGGCTGAAATCCATATTACGAAAGTCCTTTCTCCTCAAGAATATACTAAAACGAAAAAGAGAAAATCAATTAGTACCTTTTCCATAAAAGAGATAGGGAAAAACAAATGGAGAAATTTGTTTTGTCCCACCGTCATCTCTTGTTAGTTGTTATGTTACTTAAGCCCTTGTATTAATTATGAGTGGGTTCACAGTCATAATAAGATATGTTGCCCATGTTGAATTGTCTTTCCTTAATCCTAGGTATTATTGTATGATCTGCAAACGGTTACTAATGTATGTTTGGAGGGTAAGCTTTAAAAGTAACAAAATCACATAAGAGATATCTTGTTAAATATCAAAATAAAGATGAAATTATAAATATAGTTGACTATGTAGGGGTTGAATGGAGTGGACTTGAGATTTAAAAAATGAGATTGTTTTGCCTTATCTTTAGGTTGATCCTTAATATTTTGGAATTGTAAACATTGGTTTTAGTAAGGCCACACAATTTATCACTAGATATATTTGATTATTATTATAATTGATTTTGTCTTAAAATTTCAATTTTATTTTTGTCAAAAAAAATCATGATTTTACTAAATTAAAAGTATTCAAGTAACATAAAATTTCGATGAGAAAATTGACATTATATTTTAAACTGCAATGCTATTTATTACGAGAAAAAGCCCACCAATGTGTCACGAAGACTATCAATAAAAGGAATGGATTAACCATACATTGGCAGTTAATGAATTTAAATGATTTTTAATTTTTGTCATGTCACTCATGATGAGTTTGTGGTATATCTCTCGTGATATAAAGTATTTATGTATTTTATATCAAACTTGTTTTATGATTGAAAATATTTAAACATAAATGCACTTAATTTTTGAACTTAAATTTAAATAAGTCAATTTTTCAAAATAGTTTATAAATTCTTCCAAACACATAATACTAAGTTTGTTTTCTCATTTTACAGAATGCTGTTGAGAAGCCTCCTTTCTTTCTACCAAGTTGGACAGCTGTATATGTCTTGAATGCATTCATCGTGATATGGGTTTTTGTGGTTGGATTTGGGTTTGGAGGATGGGCCAGCATGACCAACTTCATAAGACAAATTGACACATTTGGGCTTTTTGCAAAATGTTACCAATGCAAGCCCCCAACACCACCCCTTCATGCCTCTAATCATAGTCGAGCTCACACAATCACATAGTAGAGTTAAGCTACAATCATATTTCCCTCAATACTTTGTATTATATATTATGTGTGATGGTTAGGTTGTGCATATTGTGTCCCTTTGTTATATAGATTTGTTCCCTCCTTTAAGATTAGTTGAGCAAAAATAGTTTGTCAAATATTGTGATTCCTTTGCTATGAAATGCATAGGCCAATTAAATTAGTGTGTTTGATATTAGGGTGACAAAAAATAATTTTAAATGAATTGATTTGGAGTAAAAGCGAGTTTAATGTAAATTGACTTATGTCTCAACATATTTATGTGAAAGTGAGTCGAACAACTTTTAATTCAAGTTCAAGTGAGTTGAATTTAATGTAAATCTATAAGGCAGCATCCATATACAAGTGATTAATTTTCAAATGTTAAACTGAATGGGATCACATTAATAGTTTGATTCAGTTCTTGAAAATCACTTTCATAAAAACTAGCTAATTTTTGAACCAGCTTCAATTCAGTTCTGAATCGGATTGAAACTGGTTTATAAATATAAACTAGTTTAATATTTTGAATAAATATTTAGTTAAAATCGGTTTCGAACTAGTTCTTTAATAAATTATTCAGAAAAATAATTTCAAAATTCTTTTGAAAAAAAAAATTCAATTTTTTTCTAAGAAAAATAGATATAAAAAATGACCCGATAAAAAAATATTTCGAGAAAAGAAGTTCCGATAACTTTTTGACAAAAAAATTTTCATGAAACAATTTTTTGATTTTTTTTTCCGAGATAATAGATATAAAAATGTTTTCGAAAAACATTTTTTTATTACTTTTACAAGAAAAATTTCGAAATTTTTTTAAGAAAAAACTGTTTTTCTTTTAAAATTTTCTGAAAACAAAATGATTTAAAATTTTTTCAAAAAAAATAAGTTTCTACTTTTTAGATTTTTTTTTCAATAAAACAATTTTCTAAGATAAAAATCTTAATTGAAGTTTAAAAAATTTTAAAATAATTAAACTGGTTTTTGAATTAAGTTTGGTTAACCGATTTATTTTAAATATATAGTTCAGTTCATGAACCATTTAACTTATTTGATTTTTTGGGTGCAGTGCAGTCTAATTTATGAATATGGCTGCAACAATAGGGTGCTCGTGTCCTTCAAATTGTGTTCTATGTGTAGGCTCGATCCAAGATAGTTTACACATGTTTTTCGTGTGTCCTCTTACTGTTTGAATTTCGCAGGCTACAGATTTTAGCGCTGCTACATGCGTTGCAACAACAGCTCAATCCACTGTTGCATAAGTTATTTTTCGTTCTCTGCAAAATGCAGCGCAGCACAACGCTGCTTTTTTCCCTGCGGCCATTTGGAGTATATGAAAGTATAGAAACAATAAGAGTAATGCTTCCACAGTACAAAGAGTAATTCTTTAGAATTCAGTGCTATTTTTGAAGATGGTAGAATTTAATATTCCAATTGTTGTACAAACTCTGGTGTTGAGTTTATTTGGAGACAAGTCAATGAGGTCATTCACGCTCTTGTTCAAGTGGCCACATCTCTAGCTAGTTTCAATGTCTTTATTTCTTTCCTACTTTATTTAACATATTTGCATGAATGAAATGCCACTTTATTCAACATATTTGCATGAATGAAGTGCGATAAACACTCTTTAGTAAAAAAAAACTTTTAATTCAAGTGTTATTTACAAAGAACGAAGACATCCCACAAGCCGATCATGTTTTGGAGCCTCTTCAACTATCCTTTCTATATAAAAATAACTGACAAAATTCTAGAATTAAGATTATAAATTATGTTTGGTTACAAAATATTCAAAATCAATTTTTTTTTATTTCTAGAATTACCATTATATGACTCACAAAAATTAATCCAAATTTTCTGTTACTAGATACAAATATTTTGATATTTTTCTTTATTTCATGACTTTTTGTGTGTTTTAATTGGGAGATAGAAAATAGTACATATTTCGTTTTCTCTTGAACTTATGGATTGCAATCTCATTGTGATATTGCATTTTTCAAGCATTGCAATAAAAATAAAAATAAAATTATGATATCTTTAATTAATGTCTTAAAGGCAATATGGTTTGAGTTCAAAAGGGTTGTGTCATGTGTGTATGACTTGTTCAATCATTCACTTTGAGATCGCTTCTCATTCTGCATTCGTAGTGAACAATGGAGTAGGGATATAGTCTGTATTCACATGGGTTGTGATTATGGACCTAGTCTACTTTGAGGTTTGATTTATTTTATAAGTTGAATCCATTAATAATAAGAAGAAAAAATGTTAAACAACTTTATTGATTTAGGATGGACCCAAAAAACAAATTTGATTTCAGACTTATCAACCATTTTATATATGTATACATACTTGTGATCATCCAAATATTTCAATAGATGTTGCATTTTTGATATCAAACCCCTTATAATCTTCTTGTATCTTTAACGTGCATTATAAACATACTTCATTGTAGTCAAACTTTCATTTTATTTTTTTTCTGTATTCAAAGTTATTAGAATATTTTTTAGTGATACCATGTTAAAGAGATGACTTTCTAACTTTGGATCCATCTCATAGTTGTGTTTTTCAAATACAACACTAAGACTCAATTCTTTGGTTGTTAGGAAATTTATGATTTTTTTGTTGTAAATATATTTTTGTTTGTTTTTGATCTTAACTTTTTTGTTTTAGTCATTGTAAAATTAATCATTATCATAATGAGTTTATGCAAAATATATAATATTTGATTTTAATTCTTTAGTTATTGAAGATATAAGGAGTTAAAAGAGTAAGAACGAAAAAACAAAACAAAAGATAAAAATAAATTAATAAACTTACCGGAATTTTTTTTAAAAAAAAAAAAACACGCATGCGAAGTACCGATGCCTTAATTGAATGAGAAAAGTAAAGTAACACATTTTATAGTATTTATATGACAAGGGCAATAACATAAACAAAGAAGACCCAATGTGGCCCAATGTTAAATTGACCCAAGAATATTGATTAAAAAACAATTAACCCAAGAATATATAACATGAGTATTCTATTCTAATATGGTAATGAAATCTAGACACCATTTTTTCCTAAATTTATGATACTTGGTTATAAATACCGTTAAAAAATTTGATTAATTTAGTTATATAGATAATTAATTCAAATTACAATTAAAATTATTATTAATTCAAATACATAATTAAGTATAATTTTAAATGTGATTTAAATTAATTATTTATTCAATTAAATTAACTACAATTTTAATTATTGAAGGTTTCAAAATGGTGAAATCACCTTTGAATAAATGAAACAAAACAAACAACGTATTGTGAGATTTTAACTTTAATTATTAAAAACTAAAAAGTATGTATTGTAAGAGTAGAGGATGCAAAAGTTTCCTCAAAAGCTAAAAACTATAGCCGAATCAAGTTGACCAGCTTAGCACTCATTATGTATATGTATATAAATAATGTAAGCACAATTTGATTGAAGCTAAAAACTATATGTATATAAATAATGTAAGCACAGTCATGCTTGCAACTGCACTGTTTAACACACTATTTTTAATTTGTTGAAATTTAAATTAGTCCTTCTAATTAAATCATAAGATAGTAACTAAGGATTAACAAGACTTAGTCGCTTCTATTCTCCTCTCCTATCTTTTAATTGGTTCTTTATTTTTCTTAAAAATAAAATTAATTTTTAGTTTGAAATCACAACTCTAATTTATTTTTTATTTTCTTTTATTTAAATAAGTAATTTTTACATTATTTAATTTTTTTTTTTGTGTTTTTTTTTTTTGTTTTTGCGTTTTAGTGCGACGTTAAGTGTTTTAGTTTTTCACCTCGTTGAAGAATTCATTATTTGTAGATGAATTTTTTATAATGTCATAAACATACATAAAAATATTCATTAAAAATATATATTATCTTAACAACAAGTACTAAAAATACATGATAATTTTGTAAAGATTAAAACTTATACTTTTATTTTAAAAAGGATAAAATTTTATAAGTATTAAAAACATATTTAAGTCTAAATTTATGGAGAGACATTTGAATTTCAATTAATTAACTCATGTCGGAAATAGTGTGTTTCAGAGACCAACTAATTTGTTCCTTTCGCTTATTACCTTATTGACGAAAGACGACTCAATTGCATATTCTTTTAAAAAATGAAATTGAATTTGCACAATTTTTAACTATATATTTAGCCTCCATCCATATTATTATATAGCCTCCTTGTTAATATAAAACCTGAAAATAAATGTCCTTAAACAAGCACCAACATTTCAAACCATAAAACAAAACGCCTAAGCACCTTAAGGAACACAGTGGAATTAAAAAGTGAATCTTCCTTCCAAATTTGTTGAACAATTGATATGCCTCGCAGTGGAACCAGGTATATTTTTACATTTGTTTAAATACAGATAGAAACTAGAAACATATATAAACAATTGATATTGTTTAATTTGGAGCATCTACCGTTAGCTTTATAAAGATCGGTTGTTTTGTTTTAAAAATCTGATTTTGATTATTTTTAAATAAAAATTTGAATCATTCGATTGATCTTTAGAAACCTAATATTGATGTCTTTGTTTTTGTTTTTAGAAATAACTAATGTTGTAACTATAATCTTTTATTACTTCAACTTGGCTATTTCTAATTAGTTAGTAATAATATTGAATTCGTTTGTTTTTGATAACAGATCTAGAAGAAGTGGCTCTTTCGGTTCAAACGTTGACGATTTGTTGGAAACAAGCATTTCTCAACCAGTTGAGGAAACTGCAAAGACGAGATCTGACTACAGGTTAAGTTTTTATATGGTAAATTCGACGTGGGGTTTCAGATTCGAACCCGGAACAAAAAATTCAATATAATAATATCGGTATTTGTGAGTTGAATTAGAACTTAAACACGGTTAAATTTTATATTTTTATTGGGGAATATAAATATCTTGAGTTTAATATTGATAATATGTGTTTGTAAAAAAGTTTACGTAGTTTATAAATTATGTTCAATGGTATATTCAATTAGGATTTGAAGGAATTTTAAAAAGTTATTTTGTGATGAAATTTTTGAGGTATCCAATAAAGATAATTTGAATTTTTTAAGTAAAGTGTAGATTTTTTTTTACAACTTACAAAAAATATTGTGGTATTCAAATTTTTTTAAATTTTAATGGATTTTTTTCTACAATTGACTTTTCGTTAGATTTTATTAAACTTTTTAGTAAATTTTTAATAGAAAAAATCTTTCTCTACCACATGATTTTGTTAGTCTTGGTGAACTTACTGTCAAATTAACCATATCCGCAATGACATTACAATTATAATTTAAACTACATTTTTCCAAATTTTTCTACAATTTAAAAGAGGTTAGAATTTCAAACATAAAATGAAATTACATGAATGTAACATAAGCAAAATGATATAGAGTGTGTACACCTTCAGTCATTATTAATTGCTTGAAGATGTTAAGACTCTTCTAACCCTTCTACGACCTCACTTTGATGATATAAGTTTTTCTTTAGGTGCAAATTAAAATCATGCTTAATTACATTTGCAGCCGAAGTCCACGTGGACGCATAAGAAATGGAAGACATAGTCGATCACCACGATTAAAGAGTTCATCAAGAAGTAGAAGGAGTTTAAGTTCATCACGAAGCAGAGGTAGAAGTTGCTCACGCAGTCACTCCCAAAACAGAACACATACACCCAATTTGTTGCAAAGTAGAAGACAAAATACATACAACAATAGTGGAACACCCAACAAAACAAAGCATGTGGAACCAGGTTAGTTATGATTAATTACTTTTAATTTGGCTTAAATATATGTGAAAATAAAAAAAATAAAAAACAATATTTTAGCCTACTTTTCAATATTTTAAAAATAAAAAAATAAAAAAAATATTTTAGCAAGTCTTTCTATCTCTAGACCAAGCCTACTTTTCAATTTTCATATACGGTTGAAAAAATGGATCAACGTAATCATGTTTGTTTATACATATGTATATTTACATAGAAGAAATTTTTTTGGAGCAAAGTGGGATTGAAATTGACCTCAAGGCATTGAGTCTAAAGGCAGAAGAGAAACTATCCAACCGACCCAAAAATGGAGTGATATATGATGAAGTTGAAGCCAATTTGAGAAGCATTAAGAAACGGTTGAAAAATTTGTCAAAGATTCATAAGACATTCTCAATTGATGAGGCTATTGAAATATGCGACGCAGCTTATATTTTGAAGCTTTTGAGAAAATCAGAACATGAGATTGAGTTGGCTGGGAAAATGGCTCACAGTGGCGCACTCTTGATGCTTCAAGCAGATATGATAGCCGAGAAAGGGCGCCAGCTGCTTGCACAAAGCAAGCACAAGTTGCGGAAGGCACTCTATTAACCAAAGAATAATGCTAACAACACATTCTTTAACCTATATTCTTCTATATACTCTTTTTAATTGGTTAAAGTTCACATGAATTTTACTAAATTCATAAGAGACCAATATGATTTGATAAGTCATATGTAAATTTCAAACAAAAAGAGTGTGTTAAAAAATGTGTGTTAGAAAGTACAATAAATATCGAAGTTAACTACTAAGATTTATAGACAACGCGGATCAACCATTTGAGTTATATTTAGTAGCAAAGACGTTGAAAATTTACGGCACATAGAACTTTTATTCATGTATTTAAATGTTTATGTAGTACAATAAACATTCAACCCTTGCATGTACTCATTCTATTTCATATTAACTGCTATTTCAGAAAACTGAACAAATTTAAATGTTATCTTCTTAATATGAACTTTTACGCTCTTTAATTTTGTATTCAAACAATTGTTGTGTACATAACCTAGAGTAAAACCCATGAGATGATGGAATGCTTTTATTTAAAAATACTTTTTATAATATTTGTTTCATTTTAAATATAAAAGAAAATCGATTCACACTTCAACACTTAATCTTTTCATACCTTCAAATTTATTAAAATTACAAAATAATTATTTTATTATTTTATTAAAATATTTAGAATAAAAAAGTAATTCATAACTTTCGATATTTTAAAATAGAAAAATTCAGAATACCAAAATTTTGAAAACCTACAAAAATTTAGAACAATATTTATTGAAATTATTGAATTGGGAAGGTTAGTGTCGGCCAACCACACAACTCTCAGAAGCTATTCAACAACTTACCGCTCCAGCATGTTTTTTTTTATAGAACAAATTAATTATATTTTTTAGAATTTCGGATACTTTTAGTTTTAAATTTTCGGAATATACTTTTTTTTAAATTTTTTTTATTTATTTAAAAAATTCAGAATATATTTTAGGTTTCTAATATTTTAATTTTAAAAATATTAAGAATTTAGAATTTATATAAAAATAAAATTTTCACAATAAATTTATGTTCCAAAAGTTTTAAAATAAAAAACATTCGGAATACTGAGTTGTTTGAAATGTTAAAAATTTGGAGGAATGCATAATTAATTGGCTAAATTACTCTTTTAATCTCTTAACTTATTTTTTGGTTTCACTTTTGTTCCTCAGTTATATTTCATTCTTCTTTAACTATATTTCCATTAATCAAATCGGTCATTTTCATTTATTTCTTTTAAAAAAAGTTAAATTTTGTCATCTTCATCTCACTCATCTTATAAACCCATAATTTTTTTATCTCATTTAATCTAAAATCCAGAAAATTCATAAAATTTATCATATTCAAACCCATAAACTATCAAATCTATAACTTACAACTTCAAATTTATAAAATTTCAAACTTAGTAAAATGAAAAATCCTTAAATCAATTATGATTTTTTAGAATTCCCTTGTGAATCAATAAATCTATTCTTTAATTTTCTTTAAATAATTTTTTTAAAATAAAAATTAATAAATGTATCATCTTCATCACCTACATCATTCATTTTCATCATCCAAACTCAGAAATTCATCACTCCTTCAATCCAAAAAAATCAGAAAAATCTATCAAACCCATAATCTTTGAACTCAACCTCAAATTCAGAAATAACTCATCAAACTCAAACATTTCAAACTCAAAACAGACAGAGATGACATCAAATCTATATTGGACTGAGATTCAAACACGCCATTAAATCTAATAAATCAATATTGGATTGAGCTTCAAACACGCCATTAAATCTAATTAATTTGTCAAAATATTATTGTTAGCATCAGCCTGGCCCACACACATTCGAATGCTACTAAATAGTTTTATGGGTTTTTCGTACAACATTGAAGGGAGTGTGAGATTGTCGATACTAGTATTTTTACTTTTCTTGATGTCTTTAAGTGCGAAAAATTTGGAATTCTTTTTTATAATATATTCCTCTTACCGAATATTTTTTATAATTAAAGTGTAGGACAAAATTGAAATTGAATATAAATACAGGGATATAGTGTCTAAATATTGGAGTGATAGATTTTTCAAATGAAAGTCATGTTAAGTACTGAAAAGCTATTATACATCCAATTTTGAAGAGTCAGGCAGCATTTTCAAAACCAATTAAATTAATTGATAAAGAATAGTGCCAATAACAAATTTTATCTAATTTATCTTACGGTTATAATCATCCAAATATTAGGGTAACTTGTTACTTGGAATTTTACCTAATGAAACTAAAATAAGGTAATATTTTTAATTTAATCATAATTAATCTTGGTGAAAAAGATCATTATCTACATTTTATTACTTATCACGATTGTGTGCATTTGTCACGATTGCATATTATTTATTTTTATCTTTGCCAATTTGGTATTTGACATCCATGGAGAATTTCAAGGTAACATCTTAAAAATGGTTATTAACTTTAGGGAAAAGGTAGTCATTGTCTTCATAACTACGAATCATTTACAGTTATTTTTAAATGAATTTTGATTAATTAAAGTAGTCATAAAGATTTTTCAACTTACACTCAGCTCATTTTTCTAAAGTGTTAGTTAATAAGTTATATCTAATTAAAATTTGTCAAATATTCAACATTAGTGTAATTGAAGAAAGACAAATGTAAATTATTTGGTAAGTGCTAAATTATAAGGTTTTTCCTACCTTTAACTGGGGTATCATCTACTCACCCTAAATTTTTTTTAAAAATTGTCAAATGCGGTTGAATTGTTATTTTCTAACTTACACAAGTTTGAAAATTACACACACAAAATAAATATCTAACAAACAATAAAGGGAATAAAAAGAAAATCCAAATGCAACAATGGTTGCTAGATTAGAGGGATGTTTTAAATGTTGGTGAGGACTTAATAAAGGTTTCAATATGATTAAACTAACTAAAGTTGGTGAGGACTTAATATCACTGTGAAAAATATTGTGTCACTTGTTTTTGAAGATTATTGTTTTACTTGAGATTTTGACCGATTAAACTAACTAATTTAGAAATATTTATGATTTAAGTGTAATTAATTCTCGTGAGAATGACATGTATTTATCCTTTATTACTTATCACAGTTATATATATATATATTTATTTGTCACGACTGTGTATACATTCAAAATTGTGTATACATTCACTATCTTTAATAATTTAGTATGTATTGGACATTTTGATTTTATATTCATAGACAATTTTGAATGTTTAGATGTAGTGATAAGAATTTTCTACTTTTTCAAATTACAGCCGGATATGTAACTTCCTAGCTTATTCAAGTTTGCAAACCACACACACAAAATAAACAATAAAGGAAAAAAATTCTTAACACAACTATTACAATACAAAATAAAATAAAGAAGATAAAAGAAGGTTTAAACATATTTTGTCCATTGACATTGGCCAGCACCCAAAAGAAATACGTTTTAGTTCTCACAAATGGTTGTAAGACATGATTTTGAATTAATAGCTCCATTTTTTCTTGACATCACAAATATTTCTTTGAAAGAGACACGGAATGTGTTCCTTATTTGTTAGTCGGTCGAATACTATTGATTAAGTCATTCACATTAAAACCATAATCAATGGAGTTTTTGATGGAAGATGAGACCGTTGATCTTATAGAACCAATATCCTTATCTATATTTTCTTTAAAGTCAATAGTTGAAGGTTTGAAGTCCCGAATTGAGTCGATCATTTTATCTACCGATGAATTATGGAAACGGCTAGGATGTATTGTCCTAATCGATCCCGTGTTATTAAGTGCATTGTTTTTTATTTTGAATTGGGTAAATTTATTGTTTGGATTAGCCATGTTGGTAGCTTTTTCTGCCACAATCAAGACAAGATGAAACATTATAGTAACAAATAATTAGTATTATGTTCCATATAACATTATCCAATAGAATAAAAGAAATTCATGATGTCACATATCTTAGAGTTTTATGCTTATTACATCAAAAATTGAGCACAAACAATTGATCTAATTAATGATGAAATGATTAATCTTAGAATTACCAGCAAAACAAAACAACCATTCCCATTTTTAACAAACGAAAACGAACACATGAAGGTTGGATAATTAATATATGCAAAATAGAATCTAAACAGTTAACATAAAGAACGACACAAAACACCAAACACAAAAGTTATACCTTGAAACGTCTTGTGAGAAATTTGTTTTCACAACTTAGGCATGAAGATCCACTTTGAAGCAATTTGTTGTTTGTTTAACAGTATGTATTTGCATGTTTTTATAATAAGCGAGTTGCTTCACAATAACCCGGATGGAGCTACTACTTTTTTATATATATATATGATAAACTTTTATTATTTTACTAAATTTAAGATAAACTTTGATCACTTTATTATTTTTATAATTTTTTTTTATAAAATAAAATATAGATAAACCCATGTATTCTTCCACGAAATTGTAGTCTATCACTAATTCTTATGGTCTTTTGGTATAAAGTCTATATCACGAAAAAATTGTTATAATGACTATATTTAGTTTATCACTAATTATTTTTTATTTTTTGGTACAAAATCTATAAATAATTCTACAAAGTCTATATCACGAAATCTTTACTCATAAATAAAAGTCCATATCATGAAATCTATCATTAGTTTTTATTTTATTTTTTTACGGTCAATCATTTATTCTACAAAGTCTATCACGAATTTACTATATTTTTTAAGTTAAAAATTTATTAAAAATAGAATAATAAACAAAATTGAGAGACATAAATCTAATCTTAGACACCAAAAGAAAAGATGAACTGTAAAAAAAATATTATCCTGCAATTAGATGAACCGTCAAAAAAAAAATATTATCATGCAAATATTATACACGTATCCTATCCCCTTCCTAATCCTTTGTTTGAGTTAGGATAAAATAATACGTTCTCAACCGGATATCATTGTTGGTGTTTCTCTCTTCCTCTAGCCTTAAAAAATCGATGAAAAATAATAATTATTTTCTTTTCGAGATAATGTTATGATAATAAGGGCTTGTTTGATTGTGTTTTATTTTTTAGTTTTTGAAAACTATTTTATAAATAAATTTTAAAAAATTGTTTTTAAGAAGAAATTTTTAAAAAAATTGTTTGCTAACTTTAATTTTTAAAACAGTATTTGACTAGAGAATTAAAAAAACTGAAAAATAAAAAGTAAAACACCATTTATCTGTTTTGCTTTTTTAGTTTTAAAAAGTATAATATTAAAAATAGTTTTACAAAATAGTTTTTAAAAACAAGTAATCCAAACAAATTGTTTAGTTTTTAAATTTTAAAATACTAAAATTACTTCATAAATTATTTATATTTTTATGATAGTGAGTCATTATTCAATTGTGATAGATAGAGAAATCACAATTTTTATGATAGTGAGTCATTCTTCAATTGTGATGGGTAGAGAAATCACAATTTTTTCAAGTATATAAAATTACTTCATAAATTATTTACATTTTTTTTAGCATTTTTGTTTATTTATAAAAAATTATATGAATGTTATTTTGAAAGAAAAAAATTAAATAGATTATAAGGACAAATTCGTCATTTTATCAAAATATAAATCATATCATCTTGTTATCCGTTGTGTATCAAACACTGAATAAGATAAACTAATTTTATCAAGTTTGTTATCATGTGCACATCAGGACATGATAATTCTTTATCCTACCCATATCCTATCCTGTCTCTATCCTGCTTCTTATCCTATCCTGTGTATATCTTATTCGATCCATCAAACTGACCCTTAGTCTCACTAATTATTATTATTTTGGTGCAAAGTCTATCAATAATAATATTAAGTCTATCACGAAATTGTTATAAATGATTGCATTCAGTTTATCACTTTTATATTCATATAGAGAAGACTCCAAGTCAGCTTTTGAAAATTCTTATTTGCGACAACAACAAAAAAACAAATATAAAATTGTCATTCATTTGCTTTTATTTTGGACAGAGTGGGAAGCTACACTGAAATTAAATTTGACAAAGTACGAATTGACTTAAATAGCTTTTTTATGACTACGAACTAGTGTCTTATTTTTTATTATTATGCTCATATCCTGTTATGGTTCAGCACATGCATGGTTTTGGTTTAAATATTTAATTAAGTTATTTCGTTAAATTATTGTATTTTTATTTTTGAAAATATATATCTATTTTATTTTAATGAGAGATTCTTGAAATAGATTTTTGAAAATTATAAAAATACTTTTATATATATAATTAGTAAATAAAAATTAACACATATATTTAAAAATAAAAATAAACAATATTTTCACAAATGAAACCACCCTTGATTATTCATAGACTCATTCTTGCAACTTAGTCATAAAATTAAGAATATATGATCACAAGTGTCGTATATTATAAAGTTGTTATGTGTGAAAGGGAAATAAACTTTTTTATTCTTAAGCCACCTATATATTTCTGACCTTATTTTAATTTGGGGTGGGTGGTTCTTTTGTCATGACATATTTTGATATTTATATCCTCTCCCAAACACGAGACAGAGTAGGAAGCTACACATATAATCTCTATTGGTTTATTATAATAGTAAAAATATACATATTGAATTTTATATATTGTGAGTTCAATCTTTTGGTCTTAAAGGATTTTGACACCTTTTATATCTTGGATTGAGACACTATCCTTCTATCAAAAGGAAGCTACCCATATACTTAGTTTTTATTACTCAATTATCTTTCCCTATTTATATTTTGTATTTTCTCTTCACATTTCATCCACATTTCTCCAACCAATTTCTTTTTGTTCTTTTTGTGCTAAAGATGCAATCTGATTTTAGTTGGATGGTTCCCATTGAAGTGATGTTGGGTTCTCTAAATCATGGAGAAGTTCAAGCATGTAGCATTTCCATTATTCCAGACAAACTTAGAGAAGTTAATGAAGATGCTTACAAACCAACACATATATCCATTGGACCTTTACATAGAGGAGCCACAAGACTCCTTCAATTAATGGAAGAACCAAAATGGCATTACATGCGCGAGTTTCTTGATCGACAAGGAACAATACAAGAACAAAATAGAAAATCAGAGTTAAGGTTAAGAGAATGTGGTTTCGACATTCTCAAATTAGATAAAATTGTTCGTGCAAGCTATGGTGGAGGAAGCAACAACATCATTGAAGAAACAGAAGAACATGAAATTGCTAAAATTATGATAGTAGATGGTTGTTTTTTGTTGGAGCTTCTCATTAGGCTCGGAGATTATACCAAGAATCAAACAACAACTTCTTATAACAACGACATAATCTTTAAAACAGAGGAAAAGGTGTTGTCCGTTTTAAACGATGTAACAATGCTTGCAAATCAAATTCCTTTTCTTGTTCTCAAGAAGTTATATAGGAAGGTATTTCCCGATGGTAGTGAAATCAAAGATGATCATCGTGTGGCTGATCTTGTTCGTAAGGCTTTTGGTTACCCTTCGGTGAATAGATCCGGAGGTGCTCATATACTTCATTTGATGCACTTGTCCACAGTGGATCAAAACCAACAACATGAAGGTAAAAAAGCGGAGATAGAATTATTCCGATGTGCTACAAGGCTACGTGCTTCTGGGGTAATGATTCGACCAAAATTAAATAGCACAAATCAAAATCAACATAAATTTGTTGATATATTTGATTTTGATATAAGTTTTAGTGATTCAGGACAGTTGGATATTCCACCGCTATATGTTAAAGAAACAACAGAAATAAAGTGGAGGAATTTGATTGCTTGGGAGCAAAGCAAAATTTGGATTCAATGCAAATACACTTCTTATGCGCTTTTCTTCAATGGTTTGATATGTTGTGAGCACGACATTGAATTGCTTAAAGAAAAGGGGATTATTGTAAACGAGTTAAACAAAAGTAACGAAAATATGTTGACTCTGTTTCACACGATATCTAAGGGTGCTGAACACATGGATTTGAGTTATAATGAAATTTGTGGAAGGTTGAATGAATATAAATACAAGGGAATGAAAGTCACTAAAGTGTTGAGAAAATATCCTATAAATGCTTGGCATCAATGGAGGCAAATTTTTGATATTGTTGTGTACTATGTGCGAAATTGGTACAATATTTTGATCCGTGACCACATACCTACGGTTTGGAAATTCATAGGAATTGTGGCAGCTGCTATGCTCTTGGTTCTCACTATTATGCAGACATATTACTCATCTCGCACCAAGGACTAATTTGTTCTCTTATCATGTTGTTATTGGCATATCGTAGTTTTCATCAAAATGTTGCATTTATTAATCCAATTGTTGCAGTTATGAATCAAAATATTGCAGTCATATAGAGATATAGAACCGTGTTTAGTGTTTATGTTTTAACAATAATTCCTCTGTTTTTTCATAAACATCCAAAATATGTCATATATTAAGAATGAAAAAAATTAAACAAAATATATTAAGAAAATTTGATTGTGCAATCAATATATACTTTGTGTATAATAATTACTAAATTATATTTTGTATAAATGCATTTAATATCAATTTTTTTTATCTTCCAAAATACGTTGGTAATATTAATAAGGTATAGATTTTGAAAGACAAAAACAATACGTATATCTAGTAATTTTGTAAGACACGTTGGTAATCTTATGCGGGTCTAGGTGAAATTTGAATTTGTTTATCTAAATTTGACTTATCTCACTTAACCTAACCTGAAAATGCGTCGGGGTGGGTTGCCTCCTTATGCCAAATTAAAAAAAACAGTTTTTAATTCAAAAAAATGCGAGCTTAGTTGATTTTTGTTTTCAATTTTTTATTAAATTAACCGAATTAAAAGAGATTGAAATTGACCGATTAACTTATCCAACTCAAATGAAAAGATTAATATATGAAGCGTTAAACTTTGGAGTATTGCTATTATGTTATTGATAATTTACTTATATTTTTTTTTGTTGATAAATTTAATTATTTATAATTTGTTACATATGTAAATTTTATTTTTTATTCAAATTACATAATGTAAATTCAATTATTATTAATTTAATTATTGTTGGTAAATTTAATTAAATATTTTTCATTACTGAAAATGAGTCGCTAAAGATGTAGTTGACACATATAATTTATACATAGATAAATATTTTTCATAAACCATTAGTTGAATTTAATACTTTTTCATATCTTATAAATAAAAAGAAAATAGTTAAAATATACTAAATATAATTAATTATAAAGAGCATACATGAAATAAATATTTGTCACAAAAAAACTTAAAATTAGTGATTTTTAATATGATCGGTATAAACATAAGAACACTTATAATTCACTAACTATATCGTTGTCATTATTTTTTGTAAAGTTTTAAAATAAAAAATAAAAAAGTTGTGGGTCGGCACACAAGTCCGCCAACCCACCACGGAACGAGGCGGGTGGTACTTTCAATCGACCACCTAAGTTAGTCACCTCCACTTTTTGGCGGGTTAAACATATAATTAAAAATGAAAGAAGTATATTAAGGTGTAAGAATATACTATACCGAACTAGACTTTTTAAGGTCTAATTTTCATCTTTCAAAAAATTTAAATCCTACAACAACAATAATAATAATAAGTAATTAGTATTACTTTAATTAATAAAATTTCTACTGTTTGATAGACCTTAAAAGCTTTGTCCATGACTTTTAATTTAACATTTTTAACTCAATAGACTTTTAATTCGATTACTATCTCTATTCGAAAAATATCTAATCTAACTTGATCTTATTGTGAGCTAGCCCCTCTTGAACGGCCTAGCATTTTCCTGTCATATGAGCAGTCTTGCTTTAATTTTTATTTAATCTCTAATTTATGAACCAAAGGTTACGAAATTCTAACTCACCCCTAAAACATATTGTTAAGTTCCTTCCCATCCCCAAGCCAAAACATATGGTGCGTAGTTGTAAACATAAAGCAATTTAGTATATGACTTTACGAAATAAAAAGTTAGTTCCTTAGATTGAAAGAATATTAATTAATCTAATCTCTTAATTAAAATATATCTTTAGCAAACATTCAACAAATATAATTGAATAAAAAGTGGGTTTACTGTTGGGAGGAATTTCATATTGGCTGATTGTCAGGAGAGCAGGAAGGTGGCGTGGGTAAGATGGCAGAGGATTTTTACACTAAAGCGTGTTGGAGACGTGGATATAAAAATATCTGAACTTATTTAATCTAGCATTATTAAGTAAACTAGATTTCAATATGCGCATTGCATGGATTTCTTGAAATTTATTTTCAAAAAATTAGTAATATATAATTCTCTTTTAAAATTAATTATTTTATTTTACACAGTTTTATTTGTAAATATCGTCTTAAAATAATAATAGTTAATTAGATGTATAAATTATAAAGAAAGAAATGAACAGTAAAGTGCTAGTCACGTCACAAAAGAATAACTTGAAAAAATATTAAAAGTGACATTAACATATATATATATATATATATATATATATATATATATAATTCACAATGCAACTAAAGAAATTAAAAAATGGTTGAATAATTTGAAGTGATAGTAGTAATTACTTTTCTTTCTACGATAATAAGATATCTTAAAGGAAAAAGTTTGAACTAAAACAAATGTAAAGACATTAATTAAATTCAAATATAAAAAAAAATATGTGCATTTAGAATAGAATAATTCTGAAACCCGATAGAAACTTTATTTTTATTATATTAGTGTGAAAAGCAACATCACTCTTTAAGATAAGTGTTTCCTCTGTCTCATTTTAAATATCTCATTTGAGGTGTGTACAATTCTTTAGAAAATAATTAGTTGATTTGATTTCAATGATAAAATGTTTCATTTACTCAAATATTTTTAATAATTGCAATTAGCGGAAAAATTTGATGAGTTGAAATATAACAAATAAAGTATTAGTGGAAAAAAAAAGTAATTAATGTTTTATTGGAATTGTAAAATGACAAATAATTTAAGACAAAAAGAAATGGCAAATGAGATAGAGGAAATAAATATTTCTTTGTAAACTTGACTTATCAGAATGAAATAACAATTTACAAATTTGTGAAAAATCTAAAATATTTGGTTAAAATCTAATTTGTAACCTCCATATATTTATTTCCAACTCACATGCCTTTTGTGTTGGGTCTTTTTTGTTGAATTATATGTGTCAAATATTTCAAACCCAAAACAGAAGATATCAAAGGTGTGAGATTCAAACACGACATTAAATCTAATTAATTTGTCAAAATATTATTGTTAGCATCAGCCTAGCCACACACATTCGAAACACATTCGAATGCTACTAAATTGTTTTATGGGTTTTTCGTACAACATTGAAGGTAGTGTGAGATTGTCGAAACTAGTATTTTTACTTTTCTTGATGTCTTTAAGTGCAAAAAATTTGGAATTTTTTTTTATATTATATTCCTCTTACTGAATATTTTTTATAATTAAAGTGAAGGACAAAATTGAAATTGAATATAAATACAGGGATATAGTGTCTAAATATTGGAGTGATAGATTTTTCAAATGAAAGTCATGTTAAGTACTGAAAAGCTATTATACATCCAATTTTGAAGAATTAGGCAGCAACTTCAAAACCAATTAAATTAATTGATAAAGAATAGTGTCAATAACAAATTTTATCCAATTTATCTTACGGTTATAATCATCCAAATATTAGGGTAACTTGTTACTTGGAATTTTACCTAATGAAACTAAAATATGGTAATATTTTTAATTTAATCATAATTTATCTTGGTGAAAAAATATTTATCTACATTGTGTGTATTTGTCACGATTGCATATTATTTATTCTTATCTTGCCAATTTGGTATTTGACATCCATGGAGAATTTCAAGGTAACATCTTAAAAATGGTTATTACCTTTGGCGAAAAAGTAGTCATTGTCTTCATAAATACTAATGATTAAAAGTTATTTTTAAATGAATTTTGATTAATTAAAGTAGTTTGTAGTACCTAAATTTTGTCCCACATTTAAAACCAAAATCATTTTTTTTTTCTTTTGAATTTTAAATATTCTGAATTGTCAAACATTGACTATTTTGAGTACATAATTTACAATGTTCCTAATTCCTAAATAATGCCAAAGATAAAATAATAAAACAAAAGAGGAAAGTTGTGAAGAAACTGCTGCTCATTTTTCCATTGTGTTGTTAATATTTCCATTGGATATGGATCTGTCCATTGTGTATGGATGGGTATGTTGATGTTTCCTTTGTATTTGATGTTGTCATTATGTATATCCATAGTTTCCATTGTATATCCTTTATTTGGTTTGCCTTACTGCCACAAACATTCCTTTATTTTACTACAAACATTCCTTTACCTGTTACAAAACAATGAGTTACTTCATTTTATTTTATTCAAGACTAATAAGGTTATTACTTGTACCATTTGTGCACTCAAAGTCTGATTTTGTGTAAATTTTAACAAAACTATAAAAAGTCCAGAACTTATTTTATCTAATGAGCAAAAAGATTTACCACTTTAGCCTATAAATTTTGAGTTCGAAAATCAGAAATTGGGGGAGGCTGATAAAAACATCTAAAGAAAGTTTTATTTTTTTGAAAAAGAGAAGAAACGAAAAGAATTTTTTTTTTTAAAAGAGAGATTCTGAAACAAAAATAGTGAGTGTAGAAGAAACAACAACTTAGTTACATCCTCAAAATCATATATTTCAAAACTAAAAGAAAAAATAGAAAACGAGAAACATAGGTGATTACCTGTTACTTCAACCTCCACCGGTCACCACCGCCAACCATCGTCACCACGGCCGTTTCTTCTTCGCAACATACCACAGATCTGCGTCACTCTCATGTTTGTTATTCTGCTCTCTATCTCTTTACTACATCATTTTCTTTGATTTTCTTGTCTTTGATTTATGTTGAGTTATATGAAACTGATGTTAGATTTAAAAATGGATTTGTGTTGCTAGGCTGAAACTTAGAGTTTTTATTAAATGGTGATTTGTTTGGTTTATAACGTGACTTTGCCTTTGCTTTAATTGCTTTATGAGATGACTTTGCCTTGCTTTAATTTTGATTGAAAGCTGAAGATGTTAAAAGTGTTTCTGTGCAAGCACGCGTTGCCTTGGTTTAAGATTTTAGCTGTTCTACAACTGGCAGTAGATGTAGTACAATCATAGCCATTAATGTTAATTCATATATCAATTTTCTTTCCTTTATTAAATTATTATTTATTTAATTCCTTTTCCTAAATAAATAAATAAATAAGTAGAATGTTGCTCCCAATTATGTTATAATAACTTGACTGTATTTTATTTTTTTTTACTTTAATAATTATATAAAGTTATTTCAAAATAATTAATTAGATGTGACATTTTTAAAACTTAATATTTAAAACTAAAACAATAAATATTCTTAAAAGGATTAAATTAGATGTGACATCTTTTTACTCCTTAAATTTTTCGAGATACCAGTTATACTATTTGACATTTTTAAAACTTAATATTTAAAACTAAAACAATAAATATTCTTAAAAGGATTAAATTATATGCGACATCTTTTTACTCCTTAAATTTTTTAAGATACCAGTTATACTAGTTGACATTTTTAAAACTTAATATTTAAAACTAAAACAATAAATATTCTTAAAAGGATTAAATTAGATGCGACATCTTTTTACTCCTTAAATTTTTCAAGATACCAGTTATACTACTTACATTTTTAAAACTTAATATTTAAAACTAAAACAATAAATATTCTTAAAAGGATTAAATTAGATGCGACATCTTTTTACTCCTTAAACTTTTCAAGATACCAGTTATACTACTTGACATTTTTAAAACTTAATATTTAAAACCGAAAAATGATAAAATATTCTTAAAATGATTAAATTAGATGTGACATCTTTTTACTTCTTAAATTTTTTGATACACAAGTTGTATTACTTGACAATTTTAAAACTTAATATTTAAAATCAAAAATGATAAAAATATTCTTAAAAGAATTAAATTAGATGTGACATCTTTTTACTCCTTAAATTTTTTGAGACACAAGTTGTACAACTAGATAGTCTTAAAACTTGCATTTTAAATTATTATTTAAATTAAACAAATTCTTTTTCAAAACAACTTTTTTTTTATCAACAGCAAAACACAATTTCTTTAAAAGCAATCAACACATCCGTATTTTTTTACCAAAAACTATGTAGCTTTGATTTCTCCATCGCACTAGGAGATACGTAGGAGCAAGATTGCACTCTTGTCAAGCATAATAACAAAAACTTTTTTTTTTTCTCTCTATATTTTAAATGTATATTTATCATTAGATTATTTTCATAAAAATATTATATTTGCATTTTAAAAAGGAGAAATAAATATATTAAGTTAATATTAATTTTTCACAATTAATTATAGGTAATCGTTTTTTTAACGTATGTCGTATGGTGCTAATACCTTCCCTACGCATAATCGACTCCCGAACTCAAAATTTGGTTTCAAAGACCATTTTTATTTTATTTTTATTTTTAAGGGTTTTCCAATATTTTCCCTATTTTAAAATAAACTTTGGTGGAGACTCCATTGAATTCGAGAAACATTCAAAATTTTAGGCCGCCACATAGTCATAAAGATTATCTAACTTACACTCGCTCATTTTTCTAAAGTGTTAGTTAATAAGTTATAGTCCTACTTTTAACTAGGGTACCATCTCCTCACTCTAAATTTTTTTTAAAAATTGTCAAATGCAGTTGAATTGTTATTTTCTAACTTAAACAAGTTTGAAAATTACACACACAAAATAAATATCTAACAAACAATAAATAATATAAAAAGAAAATCCAAATGCAACAATGGTTGCTAGATTATAGGGATGTTGTAAATGTTGGTGAGGACTTAATAAAGGTTTCAATCTGATTAAACTAACTAGTGTTGGTGAGGACTTAATATCGCTGTGAAAAATATTGTGTCACTTGTTTTTGAAGATTATTGTTTTACTTGAGATTTTGACCGATTAAACTAACTAATTTAGGAATATTTATGATTTAAGTGTAATTAATTCTCGTGAGAATGACATGTATTTATCCTTTATTACTTATCACAGTTATATATATATTTGTCACGATTGTGTATACATTCAAAATTGTGTATACATTCACTAATTTAGTATGTATTGGACATTTTGATTTTATATTCATAGACAATTTTGAATGTTTAGATGTAGTGATAAAAAATTTCTACTTTTTCAAATTACAGCCGGATATGCAACTTCCTAGCTTATTCAAGTTTGCAAACCACATACACAAAATAAACAATAAAGGAAAAAAATTCTTAACACAACTATTACAATACAAAATAAAATAAAGAAGATAAAAGAAGGTTTAAACATATTTTGTCCATTGACATTGGCTAGCACCCAAAAGAAATACTTCTTAGTTCTCACAAATGGTCGCAAGACATGATTTTGAATTAATAGCTCCATTTTTTCTTAACATGACAAATATTTCTTTGAAAGAGACACGGAATGTGTTCTTTATTTGTTGGTCGATCGAATACTATTGATTAAGTTATCAACGCTAGGACCATAATCAATGGAGTTTCTGATGGAAGAGGAGACCGTAGATCTTAAAGAACCAGTATCCTTATCTATACTTTCTTTAAAGTCAATAGTTAAAGGTTTGAAGTCCCGAATTGTGTCAATCATTTTATCCACCAATAAATTATGTGAACGGCTAGGATGTATTGTCCTAATCGAGCCTGTGTTATTAAAATGCATTGTTTTTGATTTTGAATTGGGTAAACTTATTGTTTGGATTAGCCATGTTGGTAGCTTTTTCTGCCGCAATCAAGACAAGATGAAACATTATAGTCACGAATAATTAGTATTATGTTCCATATAACATTATCCAATAGCATAAAAGAAATTCACGATGTGACATATCTTAGAGTTTTATGCTTATTACATCAAAAATTGAACACAAACAATTGATCTAATTAATGATGAAATGATTAATCATAGAATTAGCAGCAAAACAAAACAACCATTCCCATTTTTAACAAACGAAAACGAACACATGAAGGTTGGATAAATGATGCAATAAGAAATCTTCAATCCTGTTAAGATTAATTGAATAAATAAATATATGTTTGGTTCCAGAATTTATAACTCACATAATTGTGTTTGAGTTAGTCAAACTTAATTTACCTATTGTATGGTTGGCTTAAAGCACTACAATAAAAATTAATTTTAGCGGCAATTATTATTGCTTAAGCTTTAGATTTGATTTAAGCCTTAAAGTCAATTTACCTAAAAGCTAATATGTCTGGCTTTTGCAATAAAATAGAATTAATTCTAAAAATTATTGATAAATCAACATATCCAAAAGTAATGGTGATACAAATTATTCAAGCATAAATTAATAAAAAATATTATTTTAATAAATATACTTAAAAATAAATTACTTTACATTGAATTTACTTTTAACATAAAATAATTTTATGAAATCAATTATTTTCGTTGCAAAACCAAAAATGATAATTAATATATGCAAAATAGAATCTAAACAGTTAACATAAAGAACGACACAAAACATCAAACACAAAAGTTATACCCTGAAACGTCTTGTGAGCAATTTGTTTTCACAACTTAGGCATGAAGATCCACTTTGAATCAATTTGGTGTTTGTTTAACAGTATGTATTTGCATGTTTTTATAATAAGGGAGTTGCTTCACAATAACCCGGATGGAGCTACTAGTTTTTCATATATATATTATAAACTTTTATTATTTTACTAAATTTAAGATAAACTTTGATCACTTTATATTTTTATAATTTTTTTATAAATAAAATAAAATATAGATAAACTCATGTATTCTTCCACGAAATTGTAGTCTATCACTAATTCTTATGGTTTATTGGTAGAAAGTCTATATCACGAAAAAAAATTGTTATAATGATTAGTTTATCACTAATTATTTTTTATTTTTTTTGGTACAAAGTCTATAAATAATTCTACAAAGTCCGAAATCTTTACTCATAACATAAAAGTCCATCTCATGAAATCTATCATTAGTTTTTATTTTATTTTTTTACGGTCTATCAATTATTCTACAAAGTCTATCACGAATTATTATATTTTTTAAGTTAATAATTTATTAAAAATAGAATAATAAACAAAATTGAGAGACATAAATCTAATCTTGTCAAAAAAATATTATCATGCAAGTATTTTGGCTGGACGAAAATCATATAATAAACTTAGATGTGCATATTTTTTTTCTTAAAAATAATCTATGTGGAAAACTCTTCATTAGAAGCTCGTGCTTGTCTAGCATCTCTATCTTTAAATAAATCTAAACCTTTCAATATCTCTCGGTCATGAACAATTATTAGATATAAATTATTATCAGTAACAATAACATGCGGTTCTGTCATACTCAGCAATATAATCTTTGAGTTTAAAATTTAAATAAAAAGTTTGATGATTTTGAACATTATTCTTTTCTTACTTACATGACTCCAAAAATTAATAATATGCATATCTTAATATATATTGATGATTCTCATGTAGAAGATTGTATGTAATAATTACTATAAATAGTTCCATTTAGTCTCACTAATTATTATTATTTTGGTACAAAGTCTATCAATAATTATATTAAGTCTATCACGAAATTGTTATAAATGATTGCATTCAGTTTATCACTTTTATATATTTATATAGAGAAGACTCCAAGTCAGCTTTTGAAAATTCTTATTTGCGACAACAACAAAAAAAAACAAATATAAAATTGTCATTCAATTTCCTTCATAGTTAAGAAACTTACTTCTTGGCTAAACAATCTTACTTGGTTATTAAGTTTACTTAGTATTTAAGTCTTAACAATCTCCCACTTGAAGACTGATTAAAATCAGTCTTCACACATTGATCATGCAACAGCCTTCTCTGGTCTGTTACTTAGCAGCAGCCCGGAGACGTAGGCAGATTTAGTCGAACTCCGTTATCGATTTTGTGTGTTATTATTTCGCAATTATACTTTTACTTTAACCTAATCACGAGAAATTTTGCATAGTTTCCTAACATACGAACTAGTGTCTTATTTTTTTTATTATTATGCTCATATCCTGTTGTGGTTCAGCACATGGTTTTGGTTTAAATATTTAATTAAGTTATTTCGTTAAATTATTGTGATTTTATTTTTGAAAATATATATCTATTTTATTTTAATGAGAGGTTCTTGAAATAGATTTTTGAAAATTATAAAAATACTTTTATATATATAATTAATAAATAAAATTTAACACATATATTTAAAAATAAAAATAAACAATATTTTCACAAATGAAACCACCCTTGATTATTCATAGACTCATTCTTGCAACATAGTCATAAAATTAAGAATATATGATCACAAGTGTCGTATATTATAAAGTTGTTATGTGTGAAAGGGAAATAAACTTGTTTATTCTTAAGCCACCTATATATTTCTGACCTTATTTTAATTTGGGGTGGGTGGTTCTTTTGTCATGACATATTTTGATATTTATATCCTCTCCCAAACACAAGACAGAGTAGGAAGCTACACATATAATCTCTATTGGTTTATTATAATAGTAAAAATATACATATTGAATTTTATATATTGTGAGTTCAATCTTTTGGTCTTAAAGGATTTTGACACCTTTTATATCTTGGATTGAGACACTATCACTATATACTTAGTTTTTATTACTCAATTATCTTTCCCTATTTATATTTTGTATTTTCTCTTCATTTCATCCACATTTCTCCAACCAATTTCTTTTAGTTCTTTTTGATACTAAAGATGGAATCTGATTTTAGTTGGATGGTTCCCATTGAAGTGATGTTGGGTTCTCTAAATCATGGAGAAGTTCAAGCATGTAGCATTTCCATCATTCCAGACAAACTTAGAGAAGTTAATGAAGATGTTTACAAACCAACACATATATCCATTGGACCTTTACATAGAGGAACCACAAGACTCCTTCAATTAATGGAAGAACCAAAATGGCATTACATGCGCAAGTTTCTTGATCGACAAGGAACAATACAAGAACAAAATAGAAAACCAGAGTTAAGGTTAAGAGAATGCGGCTTCGACATTCTCAAATTAGATAAAATTGTTCGTGCAAGCTATGGTGGAGGAAGCAACAACATCATTGAAGAAACAGAAGAACATGAAATTGCTAAAATTATGATAGTAGATGGTTGTTTTTTGTTGGAGCTTCTCATTAGGCTCGGAGATTATACCAAGAATCGAACAACTTCTTATAACAACGACATAATATTTAAAACAGAAGAAAAGGTGTTGTCCGTTTTAAACGATGTAACAATGCTTGCAAATCAAATTCCTTTTCTTGTTCTCAAGAAGTTATATAGCAAGGTATTTCCCGATGGTAGTGAAATCAAAGATGATCATCGTGTGGCTGATATTGTTCGTAAGGCTTTTGGTTACCCTTCGGTTAATAGCTCGGGAGGTGCTCATATACTTCATTTGATGCACTTGTCCACAGTGGATCAAAACCAACAACATGAAGCGAAAAAAGCGGAGATAGAATTATTACGTTGTGCTACAAGGCTACGTGCTTCTGGGGTAATGATTCGACCAAAATTAAATAGCACAAATCAAAATCAACATAAATTTGTTGATATATTTGATTTTGATATAAGTTTTAGTGATTTAGGAGAGATGGATATTCCACCGCTATATATTAAGGAAACAACAGAAGTAAAGTGGAGGAATTTGATTGCTTGGGAGCAAAGCAAAATTTGAATTCAATGCAAATACACTTTTTATGCGCTTTTCTTCAATGGTTTGATATGTTGTGAGCACAACATTGAATTGCTTAAAGAAAAGGGGATTATTGTAAACGAGTTAAACAAAAGTAACGAAGATTTGTTGACTCTGTTTCACACGATATCTAAGGGTGCTGAACACATGGATTTGAGTTATAATGAAATTTGTGGAAGGTCGAATGAATATAAATACAAGGGTATGAAAGTCACCAAAGTGTTGAGAAAATATCCTATAAATGCTTGGCATCAATGGAGGCAAATTTTTGATATTGTTGTGTACTATGTGCGAAATTGGTACAATATTTTGATACGTGACCATATACCTACGGTTTGGAAATTCATAGGAATTGTGGCAGCTGCTATGCTCTTGGTTCTCATTATTATGCAGACTTATTACTCATCTCGCACCAAGGACTAATTTGTTCTCTTATCATGTTGTTATTGGCATATCGTAGTTTTCATCAAAATGTTGCAGTTATTAATCCAATTGTTGCAGTTATGAATCAAAATATTGCAGTCATATAGAGATATAGAACCGTGTTTAGTGTTTATGTTTTAACAATAATTCCTCTGTTTTTCATAAACATCCAAAATATGTCATATATTAAGAAAGAAAAAAATTAAACAAAATATATTAAAAAAATTTGATAGTGCAATCAATATATACTTTGTGTATAATAATTACTAAATTATATTTTGGATAAATGCATTTAATATCAATTTTTTTTTATCGTCCAAAATACATTGGTAATATTAATAAGGTATAGATTTTGAAAAAAAAAAAAAACTTATATCTAGTAATTTTGTAAGACACGTTTGTAATCTTATGCGGGTTTAGGTGAAATTTGAATTTGTTTATCTAAATTTGACTTATCTCACTTAACCTAACCTGAAAATGCGTCGGGGTGGGTTGCCTCCTTATGCCAAACTAAAAAAACTGTTTTTAATTCAAAAAAATGCGAGCTTAGTTGATTTTTTTTTTTCAATTTTTTATTAACTTAACCAAATTAAAAGAGATTGAAATTGACCGATTAACTTATCCAACTCAAATGAAAAGATTAATATATGAAGCGTTAAACTTTGGAGTATTGCTATTATGTTATTGATAATTTACTTATATTTTTTTGTTGATAAATTTAATTATTTATAGTTTGTGACATATGTAAATTTTATTTTTTATTCAAATTACATAATGTAAATTCAATTATTATTAATTTAATTATTGTTGGTAAATTTAACTAAATATTTTTCATTACTGAAAATGAGTTGCTAAAGACGTAGTTGATACATATAATTTATTATAAATACTTTTCATAAACCATTAGTTGAATTTAATACTTTTTTATATCTTATAAATAAAAAGAAAATAGTTAAAATATACTAAATATAATTAATTATAAAGAGCATACATGAAACAAATATTTGTCACAAAAAAAATAAAAATTAGTGTTTTTAATATGATCGGTATAAACATAAGAACACTTATAATTCACTAACTATATCGTTGTCATTATTTTTTTGTAAAATTTTAAAATAAAAAATAAAAAAGTTGCGGGCCGGCAGATGACAGAGCTGGAAGGTGGCGTGGGTAAGATGGCAGAGGATTTTTACACCAAAGCGTTTTGGAGGTGAGGATATAAACAATTTGAACTTATTTAATCTAGTAAACCAGATTTCAACCCGCGCGTTTCATGAGTGTCTTGAGATTTATTTTCAAAATATTAGTAAGCATTATATATATATATATATAAAAGTCTCGTTTTTCATTTTGATTCGTAAACTAACACTCTTATTAAACAAATCTTATATCTTAGTAACATAAATGCAATGACTTAGATATCAAATCAAACACAATAGTTGTATTTACAATTTTATTTTACACGTTTTATTTGTAAGTATCATATCAAAATAATAATAGTTAATTAGATGTATGAATTATAGAGAAGGAAATGGACAGTAAAGTGTTAGTTACGTCACAAAAGAATAACTTGAAAAAATATTAAAAGTGACATTAGCATATATATAAAATTCACAATGCAACTAAATAAATTAAAAAATAGTTGAATAATTTGAATTGATAGTAGTAATTATTTTTCTTTCTACAATAATAGGATATCTTAAAGGAAAAAGTTTGAACTAAAACAAATGTATAACATAAGTGTAACTTAAAAAAGACATTAATTAAATTCAAATATGAAAAATATGTGCATTTAGAATAGAATAATTCTGTAACCCGGTAGAAATTTTATTTTTATTATATTAGTGTGAAAAGCAACATCACTCTTTAAGATAAGTGTTTCCTCCGTCTCATTTTAAATATCTCATTTGAGGTGTGTACAATTCTTTAGAAAATGATTAGTTGATTTGATTTCAATGATAAAATGTTTCATTTACTTAAATATTTTTAATAATTTCAATTAGGGGAAAAATTTGATGAGTTGAAATATAACAAATAAAGTATTAGTGGAAAAAAAGTAATTAATGTTTTATTAGTTATTGTAAAATGACAAATAATTTAAGACAAAAAGAAATGGCAAATGAGATGGAGGAAACTATTTTCTTGTAAACTTGACTTGTCAGAATGGAATAACAATTTACAAATTTGTGAAAAATATAAAACATTTGGTTAAAACCTAACTTGTAGCCTCCATATGTTTATCTCCAGCTCACATGCCTCTTGTGTCGGGTCTTTTTTGTTGAATTATATGAACCAATTAAACAAAAAATATAATGTCACTCATGATACAATTATAACGCATAAGGAAATATTGAAATTTGATTTGGAGAATGTAAAGTTAAAAATATGGATTAGAGGTTTCAAATTATCATGTAGACAAATGTGTTGTTATTATTGTTCTTTAATTACTGTGGGAACTTTAATTTTCCAAGAATTGTATAAATTTCAACCATTGTTTAGTTAATTTATTGTGCTAAAAAAATATACATTGTAACAATGGATCTACTTTGAATGATGGAAATTAGGAACTATCAAGACCTTATGGTTTAAAAAAAGAAGAGGAAATGACCTAATAAGAAGTGACTGGAACGAGACAAAATGTACGGTTTGTTGAATAGAACATCAATAATTGGTATGGACATAAATTAAATAAATTAGATTTTTTTATTATTGATATTGTAAATGAAAGATAACATAAAAATTATGTAAATAAATATTATGCATAAAATGGAACACGCATTTCCAATGGCTAGCAATCCCCTGTGGAAGAAGAAGATGATCATGAAGGAGTAAAATATACCAAAGTTAGTTACTCAAATGAGTATTAACATCAGTTGAATTTCATCAAACACCACAAAAGCATGTCTCCAGATTGTGGTATCGTGTCTTCTTGAATCTTGGTTCAACCAAGAAAAAAAGAATAGATATTTGGACTTACATTGGAAATGGTTACAGAATAAATTCATATTTTACATCATGAAATTGACAACTTATCAACCAATAAAGTACAAGAGAGTAGAAACCATATTTTATTCATAAACTTTTTGTTTAGTGGAATACTGTATCATCTTACCTCTTGACACAAATGATATTTTGAGGATCACCCAATTACTATTTAGCAAGATGACACATTTTATTATTTTTTTCTTGTCTACTTTTGGTTCTATCGTACTCCATCCCAAACTCAAAATGTTGCTATTCCATGAGCAACTTCAAACTTATAATTTGCCAAGTCATAAAATTCAAATCCTATATAACTCCAGGTAAGGTTTAGGATAATATTTATTTTGGACATTGACATGTAATAAGGCTAATAAAGGATAATAACTAATACAGGGTAGGCAAAAAGGCTCAAAAGGCACCAAAGAAAATTTTCATTGTGTATGCACAAATTACAAGTAAACAATTGTAGATAAAATATGTAAGTTATGAAGAAATGATACATGACATAATATCACAAAGTGTTTAGGTACAAAGCTCACATGGTAGGTAAAGAGAAATATAAGCCTTCAAGCATCATGCTAAACAAATCATAAATCATTTCCTCAAAATATTTCAATAGATATAGATAGCAAAAGAACACTCTATGATGCATGTTGACAGTTACGCTTCTAACACATGGAGCATGAATTAACAGAAAAGTCTAAACCAATGCACAAAATCAAATCTCACAAGTAAATCAAATTCATAACAAATCAACTTTGGGGAGTAATTAGTTCATTCATCAATACATTTGTAGAAAATAAATTACTAAGTTACCTCTCATGAAGCACTTCTTTTACGTCCATAGCTTGACGCGTCAACACTCAAATTAAGGTGGGAATAATGAGTCAAGAAAAACATTTCATCCTTTATCTTCCTTCTTTTGGATAGAAAGCCCATGTACTTGGCATATAGAAGAAAACGTTCCCATGCCCCCTACAATTAGGCATTTGGGATATATCATCCACTGTTGAGAAGAACAATAATCATCTAGTAAATGACTATTCTCTTTAGTCACCAAAGATTGAGTTTTATATGTTGCATAAAGATCTACATGCCTTACCTTTGACTTTTCCTTTGTATCGCTATTTTTGTTTTTCAAATTTTCTCCATCTAACACAATAGTGTTATGTTCAGTTTTTATCTCAACAAGTTTCCTTTCAAAATCAATAACTTTCTCCTCAATATTCTCACAATGAACTTTAAATTTATCAAAAGAAGTTTAACTATTCCTCAAGATTTTAGTCAAAATATTTTCGAGTTAAGAGTTGTAATCAATTCTATGAACTTCATGCTCTATATTTAAAATGAAACCAGGCTTCTCACAATGGTCACTTTGATGATCATCCCCATAAAAAAAAGATGCATAAGGTTCACAATCATCATTTTCATGTGCTAGTCAACAAAAATCACATCTAAGTGACAATTGTTGTATGACATTTATTTTGAAATAAATATTTATATCCAATGACTTTATCTTGCAAGATATAGTCATTAGTTGATACAGAAATATACTTTCAATATCCTTCATTGCTTCAAAACTCAGAGACACTTGTTATTAGTAAAACCAAAATTCAAAAAAAATATAATGAATGCAACAAAACTAAAAATAATTTTTTAAAAAAATTACGAAAAAAATTAAAATAACTAAGTATTACTAATTTGCCTTGTAAATAAATTAATCAACAATATTCAGTAACGATTCCAAAATCTTGGCAACTCTTTGACATGTGTGAACCTAATACTTATCCCCCAGGTATCGGTTCGATTCCCACGGAAGGCAAAAACAGTGCCAATAACGGTAAAGGTAAAACAGATACAAATGTTAATTAATTAGACATGTTTTAATACTTTATATTCATATAACAATATTGAAACATGACCATATATTTTAGTTCTAGTTATTATAGCCTATTTTCCAATAATGAAATAATATCTACATATGACTAATCAAATGCTTTATAGTTTCATAAATACTATATAAAAACCAAAACCATAGAATACATTACATCACTCGAATAAAATAGAATTTCAAAATACAGACAGAATTGCATTTCAATAATTAATATTAATACAATAACTAAATTCAATAGTTAAAAAATTCCAAAATCCTGCAATAAAATAATTCAGACAGTTTGATCCCTTAACTCAATTAGTAGTACCCTTAGAGTCCACTTCTTCCCCATACTACAAGGGAAAGGGAAAATGTAAACATTTATTGCTTCCAAGAGTGATATCTTCAAGTTCCTAGCCTCCAAGATGTGCACAATATGATCTCCCATGTCTCCAAGGTTAGAACCCTTGCAAAATATGAGTTTTTAACTTAAATAAGGTTTTAAGACGTGTGCTAGCGCATTGCTAGGATTATGGGTGCATTGTTATGCTTTGGACCGAAAAATATGGCATCAAACGTACTATAGTGCATGGTTGAGCGCAATGTGCTGCCCTGTGCGAAATACTCTACGTTGTTAGATAAATACATTTTTTCTTTCAAAATTGTTCTCCATCTAATTTTACTTGCATGTTTCCCTATTTTATAGTCCAAATTGGATTTCGGTGTCTTCATAAAAGTTGTAGCAATGAATATTAACTTTCATTTGAACTAATTTGATTCCATTGGGACATCTACAACTCTTGATATGATTAAAATACTGCACATGGATCATGTTGGTTTTTCACAAAAATTCAACACTATGCTAAACCAAATAAACAAAATAACACTACACAAAATAGCTAGTTAATCGTGAAAATGAAAGAATAAACACGTATTTGCGCCTAAAAACTACACAAAATAGGGCCTAAAAACGCGTATTTGCGCATTGCTGGCAAGTTTGGGCACAATACGTTGATCTAGGCGCAATGCTATGATTTTGGCAGCAATATGTGCCACGAAAAGCACTAGGGCGCAATGCGCTGCCTTTGAGCGCAAAGCTCTACAAAGTTAAATAGACACTTTTGTTCTTCCAAAATAGTTATCTTTTTTATTTGACTTGCCCTTTTCACCATTTTATAGACCAAATTAAGTTTTGGTATCTTCAGAAAAGTTGTAGTTATGAAGATTAGCTTTCATTTGCAATTAATTTGACTCAATTTGAATGTTTACAACTCCATATATTATTAAAATACTGCACATGAATTATATTAACTTATTCACCAAAATGCAGGATTGCACTAAACCAATAAAACAAAATAAAATTACACAAAATAGCTCTTAACTATAAAAATGATAACATGAACACGTTATTATATCGAAAATACTTTTTTCAAATTAACTTTATAACGAACATTAAATTAAAAGTAATAAACTAAACAATTTACTCAAAATGAGGTTGATGGGCATGGTATTATTTATTTTTTGCTTTCTTCTTTTCTATTTACCAATACTTTCCCATTCTCTCCCATTCCCTCTTTCTTTTTGCCCAAAACTCTTTGTCTCTCTTCTCCTCACTACTCAAAACTGGCTTTCCCTCTGTTCCGACAAGTTCTTCTACGTAATCATCATAGTTGGGTACACCAGAAGTTGGGTGTTTGATCATATACGACTTAAAGTATGAACTTAGACTGGAGATAGAACTAGCACTGCGATATTTGGATTCTTGTGTCGCTTTTTTACTGTATACATCATTATCTGTTGTTGTTCGAAAGCTATTTAAAGATGCACCGTTCCAAACAACTTTTACAGACTCAATCGCTCTACCAATTATTGATTTGTCGGGTTTGCTGCTAGATTCGGTCTCTTTTAAGCGAAAGCTGGGCATAAAGCCCGGTGGTTTACTCCAATTATTGTTGTTACCCATGGGCTTTTGAGGATTGTTTGGATTAGGCATGTTAGTAGTTTTTCTGCCATAGTTAAAACCAGATAGATCATTGATAATTTCACTAAAGTAAACAATTATTGTGGCAATTTTTTAATTTTTTTTGTACTTATAAAAAAGAAAAAAGTTAAACTAATTTATACGAGCTGGTCAATTTCTTTTACAAATGATATATTAAAAAAATAGTACTCGACGACAATTTAAAGAGTCAAATTCATCCGTAAGTAAATTTATAGTAACTAGCAATATCTTTTTTAATATATATAACTAAACTGTTTGCAAGAAACTCTTCTTCGATTTTATTTTTGAGTTATGTTATGATAATTTTTATTACTAAAAATAATTTTTTTTTTGTAGTAGAGATTAAAAATATCAAAACAACTTAAAAAGATGCATTAATTAAATAAATTCTTTTTTAATTTTTGTTTCTTCTAATAACATATTTGAAGTAGTTAAATATATTTTATTGAAGTAACAAAATATAAAATCATACTTATTTATTTTAAAAAGTATTTTTTGAGGTTGTCAAAACTACCGAGTGATGGGGTAGCTTCGCCCCAAAATAATTAAGAACCTAAAAAAAAGAAAGATTATGAAATATACCTTGAAATAATGAAAGGTAGTGACACGTCCACTTATTTCACTCACTGAAACTGTGTGAAATTTGGTGCTGTTTTTTCTAAGGATATGTATGTGTGTTGGTTTTATAATAACGAAGGGCTTCACAATAACGCGGAGAAGAACACGCAATATTCTAAGGTGACTTTCTATCTATTTTTTTATTTTTTTATGAAGACTTTTATCTACTCGTTCTATATTAAAATAATTGAGTTTTTTTTATTTATTTCATACAAATTAAGAAATTATAAACGAATAAAAAAAATACTATTTTCATTAAATTATTTTTATTAAGTATTGAAATATTGTCAATATCATAAATCCATTCAAAATTCATTTTGTAACAATTTTTTTTTGCAAATTGAATCAATTATTGTAGGAGGGAAAGAATATTATGAACGGCCGGCTGCCATTGTTGTTCATGTGCTCACTTTTGCAACAAATAAATTATTAGTAAACCAACAATATTATAATTTAGAATAAAATATTTTTTTTAAAGAGTTAAGTGACGAAACTCACACACTATGATAAAATACTTTTGAAGTAGGCCATTGTTATCAAGAGAAAATGAAATGTTGGTTAATAATGTATTTTGGATGTTTCCATTGTTTCTAAATATGTAAACAATTGTTTACTTTAAAAAAAAAAATTAACTCCTTGTTAACAACTGTGAAATTAAAACAAATTTTTGAAAATAAAAATAGAAAATATTTTCATAAAGAAAAATAACCCTAAATGTGGAGAGGTGGGTGAGTGCAGACAAACTCGTGTCTCAATAGATCAAGTGTCATTGCATTCACTTATCATTTGAGTTGCACTTACAAGACAAATTAAATATGTTTTTAATTTTTATAAAATGTTTGGTTTTTGAATTTAATCTCTATAAAACTTATCAATATAAGTTTTTATACGTTTTATTAAAATAAAAAAATTAGTCCTCACCTTTTATAAAAATGGGTGTTTTTAGTTCCTTCTGTTTTTAAGAAAATGCGTGTTTTAAGTCTATCTTTTATAAAAATAGGTTGTGTTACTTTCTTTGTTGAGACTAAAAGCACCAACTTTTATAATAAATAGAACTAAAATTGGTAAAAAAAAAAAATAGGGTTAAACTTTCAAAAAGTCTCTAATTTTATAGATTTTAAAATATTTAATTTATATATATGGTCATCATAAAGAATTTTTATATTGTTAAAAAATCACAACCGTTAAATTATTAATGATAGTTGACTTTTACTATAAATACTTATAAAGTCACCTATATAATTGATCATTATTTATTGATTGTATAAATTTTTTTACACTAATAATAGATACAAATTATACTCATTTTTGGAACATGCTCAAGATCAGATATAGGGAACTTTTATTTTTTTTAAACATCAGATGAAAGAGTTGTATATTATAAAGCTGATATGTGTGAAAGGGAAATAAACTTGGTTATTCTCAAGCCACCTACAAATTGGTGACTTTATTTAATTTTGGGCAGGTGGTTTTTTTTGTCGTTACATATTTTAGCATTTGTCCTCTAAAAAATATGAAGAAAAAAGACATGTATTGAATATAAGGTTGATCTAATAAGTAGGTGATTCTTTTGTCGTTACATATTATAATGGTTTGATCTAATTGTAAAATACATATTATAATGGTTTCATCCAACTTTGGAGTAGAAATTAAACTTCTAGCATATTTAGGGTACTTGAAGACAACTTTTAGATTTATATGACAGCTAATGTCCGAGATCAATCTATGTGTCACAATTTCCTTTATTTGTGCTTTCATTATGTTGGACTGCATTAGATTTTACTATCAGTGGCTCCATCATAAGTTGTGAGATGAACGAAATGGTCTTTTATCTCTCTTCTTCTTGAATCAACAAAGTTCTAATTTTCATGAAGTTCCATTTTTCCTTAATGGTGCTATAATACACCTTAAATTGACCAAACTCGGGAGGAAGCGGATTAATGATGAATTGTACAAGAAAAAAGTTCAATCACATCCATACCCATGAACTTTAGCTTTGCTGCCAAATTTCTCATTTATGTCACATGATCATGAATAGACTGAGACCAGTCAAACATTTTAGGCATCAACTCATTCATCAAATTCCCCCCTTTAGACTTGTCAGTAATGTTAGATTGTGATTACTATTTCACTATTTTCAAATATTCCCTAGCATTTTCTATGTTGGGCATAAATGACTTAAAATTTTCGGTCATTCTTATTAAGTTCAAATACAACCTGTTAGACATTTCTAAAGCTTCATAGAGAGACTTTTCATTTTTTGTAATGTCCATTGTAATGTTTCCTATCAATGTCATATCTAAGTTCATTACACCTAGTAGAAATTGGATCTCTTTAGACCAATTAGCATAATTTCGGCAATTGAACTTAATCATTCCATTGTCCAAAGAAAATAGACTACTTTCAAATGCAAACATTCATAACAAACTCACACTTTAATGTTTTGAGTAAATTTCATAGATTCAAAATAATCAACTTTAATTATATATCTAAGTTTACCTTTAGGTAATACATAAATACACAACCAAAACTATAATGATGCTAAATTCACATACTTTAATAGGCAAACAACCATACTCAAAACAACATGCATATTTATCTTTGGATATACAAACAACAAAGTATGTCATCGAATACTTTAATTTCATTAATTCTAAGCCATGATCCACCTTTGACCACCACCTTTGTAGTAAGCAAATGTGAACAAATTGCAAAGAAATTTGCTAGGTTGACATTCTCTCTTATTTTTATTATAAATGTACCCATGAATCGATTGCATAAAAAATCGAGTTAAGCGGTGACAATTTTATAAATATTTAACTTGAATCTTTATTTTTATTAAACCACTACATTACTTGTTAAGATATTTTACTTGAATCTTTATTTTTATTTAAGACTTTTTTCAACATCCCTTTATTCCATTAAAACCACTATTTTACAAAAATATGATCTCATCCATCTCATTATCCATTGCATTTTTATACTTCGACCCCGGGTCTAGTAAATTGGTGGTTCATTCACATTAAGTGATATGAAATTAAAATATGCTCCATTCTTAAAAAAAACCAATAAAATTTTGTATTGAATCAATTTTTTAACTTGTCAAGAATATCCACTTCTAAACATTCATATGTTGATGTTTGATAGACTTCCATCAATCATAAAATTAATGTTAACAACATATCTCTTTCTTATACGCTTGCGACATTTATTTTAAATTATTATGCGTACTGTTTATATTGTATTATTAGGCTTAGTTACTCAAGTTTCAAAAATAAGACAAGGCATCTGATCGGTGTATACCCTTTCTACAGCACAATTGCATGTTAAGAGTTCTTGCAATTGTCAAGCTCAATTGCATACTCGTCTTATCCTATCAAGAATGACATATCCAAACGCAATGAGGATACAAATTATTCAAGCAAAAATTGATTAAAAAATACATTGATTTTAATAAGCATATTGAAATCTTAAAAATTAAAGATAAAGAACGACACAAAACACCAAACACAAAAGCTAGATTATATCTTGAAATGCCATGAAACGTTACCAATTTATTTTCAATGAAGGTTAACATGGTCCTAAAAGATCATTGTCACCATGAAAGAGAAATCAATATAAATTATTGATTTAATAATAAACAAATGTAATAGTCAAGATTATTTATAGGCCACCTATTCAACAATAGATTGTCAAAAAATATATTTACATTTAGAACTCAAGATAAAATTTCAATTAGATCCAATGGAATATTTCGATTTTTAACAGCAAGAATGTAATTTTTTTATTTTAAAAAATTAAATATTTTTAGATAAAATATTCAAAATCGTCCTTTAATTTAAATCAGAGTAAAATATTTAATTTTAAAATTCTTTTCTAAAAATAATGATTAAAATTATTGTTGCATTATACAAAATGGTTTCAACACAACTGACTTACTTACAACCAACAATTCACATTGACCAAAAACGAGTCACAATTGTTTCAGATACATAAATTCCATTGCGACAATAACATTGCAATAACAAATTAGGGAGAATAAATAAAACCTTTAAATAAAATCCTAAGCCGATCTTAAACTCTAACTGATGATGACTGGGTATTGAGGACCCACGGGTGGAATCAACGCCAATCCAAATCATCGTTCTGTCACGTCTTCAACGTTGTTGCAATTCTCACACGACTCAAAACTCTAAGATCTTGTGGCATAAGTCTGGTCTACAATTATAGAAAGTCACGGTCTAAAAATAAAATATATACGAAAATACAATGCACAAAAGCATAACATGACATGGTATCAAATGATAACAAGCATGCATATAAATATCAACGTATAACAAACATGACTCGTGTGACAAAGCACCCTTATGCAATGTTGATATGTCAGTCCACATGATTCTGAAATTTTCACACCCTCCTCGAGGAGCGTGATTAACAAATTTACCGCCTCTCACAGACCAATACTAATTACCCAGGTGCCACCTATCACATATCAACACGATATATTTATTAGAGTGCAATGCAAATTTTGGATTCAATGCAAATACACTTCTTATGCGCTTTTCTTCAATGGTTTGATATGTTGTGAGCACGACATTGAATTGCTTAAAGAAAAGGGGATTATTGTAAACGAGTTAAACAAAAGTAACGAAAATTTGTTGACTCTATTTCACACGATATCTAAGGGTGCTGAACACATGGATTTGAGTTATAATGAAATTTGTGGAAGGTTGAATGAATATAAATACAAGGTATGAAAGTCACCAAAGTGTTGAGAAAATATCCTATAAATGCTTGGCATCAATGGAGACAAATTTTTGATATTGTTGTGTATATATGTGCGAAATTGGTACAATATTTTGATACGTGACCATATACCTACGGTTTGGAAATTCATAGGAATTGTGGCAGCTGCTATGCTCTTGGTTCTCACTATTATGCAGACTTATTACTCATCTAGCACCAAGGACTAATTTGTTCTCTTATCAGGTTGTTATTTGCATATGGTAATTTTCATCAAAATGTTGCAGTCATATAGATATATAGAACCGTGTTTGGTGTTTACGTTTTAACAATAGTCCCTCTGTTTTTTTCATAAACATCCAAAATATGTCATATATTTAGAAAGAAAAAAATTAAACAAAAAATATTAAGAAAATTTGATAGTGCAATCGATATATACTGTGTATAATAATTACCAAATCATTATAAATGTATTTAATGTTCATTTTTTTATCTTCCAAGACACATTGGTAATATTAATAAGGAATAGATTTTGAAAATATATATATATATATATGTTTTGTAATTTTGTAAGACACTTTGGTAATTTTATGCGGGTCGGACTAAAAGTTTGAATTTATTTACTTAAATTGACTCGTCCTGCTTTTTTCCAACTTTTTTATTAACTCAACCAAAGTAAAAGATTGAAATTGACTGATTAACTTATTCAATCCAAATTAAAAGACTAATGTATGAAGCCTTCAACATTAGAAAATTGATAGTTTGATACATATGTAAATTTTATTTTTTTTGTTCAAATTACATAATGTAAATTCACTTATTATAAATTTAATTAAATATATTCATTACTTAAAATGAGTCACTAAAGATGCAGTTAAATTTATACGAAGATAAATATTTTTCATTAATCATTAGTTAAATTGAATACTTTTTTATATCTTATAAATAAAAAGAGAATAATTAAAATATACTAATTTACAAATAGTATATATGAAACAAATATTTGTCACCCAAAATACTAAAATTAGTGTTTTATTTTTTATTTTTTAATATCATCGGTATAAATATAAGAACACTTGTAGTACACTAATTATATCGTTGCCATTATTTTTTTTTTGTAAAATGTTAAAATAAAAAATATAAAAACTGGTGGACCAACCCGCAAGCCCACCAACCCGACCACAAGGTGAGGTGGTACTAGTAGTAGTAGTAGGTAGTGGTAGTAGTAGTGGTAGTAGTAGTAATAGTAGTAAATAGTGGTAGTAGTTTAGTCTCGTAATCTCAAGGTACTGTATTCAAATCCCCTCAAAAATAATTGTTAAATTAATCATTAGTAGTACTTTGATCAATAAAAATTTACCCAATTTGATAGGCTTTAAAGGATTTTTCCATGGCTTTTAATCTACTTCTAATCTAACAATGTCTGATCTAACATGAGCTTATCGTAAGCTATCCCATCTCGAACGGCCTAGCATTTTTCCACCATATGAGCACTCTTGCCTTAATTTTTATTTAATCCCTTTCTTTTTTTCTTCCATTTCTTCTCTTCTTTCTAGTTTTACAATGTATACCCACACACACTTTCTATTCTTTTATTTCTATTTCCTTGTTGTTTATATATTGGAAGATTGATAGGCACATCCCTCCTAAGTGGGATGCACTCTTATTATGCCCTCAAAAATATTTTAATAGTTACTAGTCACTCAAATTTCTACTCAAAATTTTGCCCTCAAAATTTTCTAAATTTTAATCTTTAACCTCAACAAAAGTACTAAACAAACACAACAACAATCAAACTCTTTACATCCCTAGATAAAATTTACACACTATATAACAATTTAAACAATCCTTTGATACTAATTATATCTATTAAAATAAATCAAAATATTTGATAATTTAAAAATATTTTTAATATTTATATTCACAATCATCACTCAAGTAAGACAAAATGACTAATATCGTATAGTAATAAATTTTTACCATAGCATACTCACCTCAAATGTTGCCAAGGAGCACTCGAGGACTTAGGCAAAATGGATTACTCACATCAACTGCGGCTAAGGAGACACTCTGGGGCTTAAGCAAGCTGGAGTAGGATTAGTCAATAACTTTGGCATTATAGAGTTGTTCTCTTGAATTTTATTCTTTCACAATCGGGTTATTCTAAAATAAGGCATCATAAAGTATACTTATCGTTATTATACATGACAAACACTTTTAACAATCAACAAATTAATTTAATCTAACAAGTAACTAAGTTAGACTATATTACATAATCCTTTTTATTTTTTTAAACATAAATTTAAGAAAGTAATGGAAATATACAAGACAAGAAGAAAATTAGAAAGATCAAGTTGAAAACAAACAAGTTATATACATCAGACATTGAAACTATACAAGCGAAGAGAAAAAAAAATCTTTTTAGTGATTAATTAAAAGAATATGATTTTAAATGTTATGGAAGCGGCAAATAGCTAGGTTGCAAGGTGACTTTTTAAAAGAATATGATTTTACAAGATATGTATAAAGTTTTGAAAACCACTCTTTCATCCCTTATGTTACAATATCTCATGTTATATAGACTCAAACTGATATACTCATATCATATTAGAGATATCCTCCATAAGGTACTTACAAGTTGTTATTATTAAATATTTTAATTCTCCTTACAATAATGTGAGTTCTAGTTATCACATGTTCGAAGTATTTATAAATCAAATGTCAACTACCATTATGTCATTTGTCATAATAGGACATAAATATAAAGTGTAAATTATCCATGATATGGTTATTTTATATTAAAAAAAAAGATTTAAATATGTCTTTCGGTCTGATAATTAAAAAAAAATTTGATTTTGGTACTCGTAAGTTTTTTTGTTTGATTAACATTCCTGTAAATATAGTTTCATTTTAAAATAGTCCTTACATTTAATTTCTGTTATAAAAATTGAAACACCGTTAAAACATATAACCATTTTTTAACAAAAAAAAATCAAAATATAATTAAATTATAATATTTTTCAACCTAAAATTAATTCAAAATGTTTCTGTCTTTTTTCTTACAAAATCTAAATCGTGCACTCTTCTTCATTGTTTCAGTTTACAAAAATTGTATAGCTATGGAAGTTAGCTTTCATTTGTAATTAATTTGACTCCATTTGAACATTTACAATTCTATATATTATTAAAATATTGCACTAAACCAACAAAACAAAATAAAACTACACAAAATAGCTGGTAATCGTAAAAATGAAAGCGCAAACACCTTATGCTATTGAAGATACATTTCTTCAAAATAACTCTATAATAAACTTTAAATTAAAAGAAATAAACTAAACAATTTACTCAAATTACTTTAAAAATAATGACTCATGAAATAGGTTGATCAGGGTGCTTTTTTTCTTTTCTTTTTATCAAACCTTTCCCCCTTTCTTCTTTCCTTTTTCTGTATAAGGAACTTTAGTTGGCTTTGTGCTATTTCCCGATCTCTCCCTTTCCCCTTTCCCTCTTTCTTTTTGCTTTCTCTTGCTTTCTCTTCTCGTCTGTTTCAACAAGTTCTTCTACGTTATGATCATTGTTGGGTACACCGGAAGTTTGATACACAGTCGTCTTAATCTGTGAGCTTACACGGGAGAAAGAGCTAGTAACACTTTTATATATGGACGCTGGTTTAGTGTATACAGCATTATTCATTGTTGTTTGAAAGCTATTTAAAGATGCGTTGTTCCAAACTTGTGTTACAGTATCCATCGCTCTAGTAATCGCTGAACTGTTGGGTTTGCTGAACCATGACCATGAGTCTTGTGGTTTGTTTGGGTTAGCCATGTTACTAGTTTTTCTGCCATAATTTTAAGGAGATAGATCATTAATAATGTAAACAATTATTTTTTATAAATAATAACGATAGATTACTAAAATAGTTTAGACATAATATTATTTAAATATATATATTAAAATTCAAAGTATATAAAAAGTATTTATTAATTGAACAACACCTGATTTTTTTTTTCAAAAGAAATAATGTCTCAAAAGTAACCATAGCAGCAAAACAAATTAAAGTGTAGAAAGAGAAAACAGGAGATGAGAGATATACCTTGCTGAAACTGTTTGAAATTTGTTGTTGTTTTTATTAAGGATATGTATGTATGTGTGTTGGTTTTATAATAACGAAGGGCTTCACAACAACGCGGAAGAAGCCCACTTCGCAATATTCTATTCAAAGCTGACTTTCTATCTATTTTTTCTTTTTTTTTTTTTTTATGAAGACTTTCTATCTACTACTATGTCTTCAAATAATTGAGATTTTTATTCATTTTATACAAATTAAACAATTATAAATGAAAGAGAAAAATACTATTTTTATCAAATTATTCTTCTTATGTATCAGTGCATTATCAATGTCCTAATAAATACGACTTAAATATGATAACAAAATTATCAAGATTAAACTTCAAAAAGAAATTAATTTATACTGTCAAAAAATTACAGCAGATAGATTATTAATAATGGTTGACTTTTACTATAAATATTTATAAAACCAACTATATAATTGGTTATTTTTTGTTGATTTTGTAAAAAAATTTACACTAACAACACATACAAATTATACTATTTTTAAACTTATTCAACATCGCGGAGTTTTACTTTTTAAAACATTAGATAAAAGAGTTGTATTATAAAATTGTTTTATGTGAAAGGGAAATAAACTTGTTTATTCTCAAGTCACCTACTAATCCGTGACTTTGTTTAATTTTGGCAAGGCTGACCCAACCCATTATGAGGCCTAAAGCGAAATTATCAGATGGGGCCTTTTCAAAGTTAATAAATAAATTATTAATATTTTTATTTAAAATTGATCTTTCGTACTTTTTTTGATGCAAAATCATTTATCAAATTATTGTAATCGATTTCGTTTAACAATTCTTTTTCAATCGATAATAAAGCTAATCCATTTAATCTTTTTTGTGACATCCTTGATCTTGTAAAAAAAAGACTAATAATTAGAATATAAATATTTACTTAATATTTAACAAATTACATATGAAAAAGAGACGAATAATTTAAAAACACATACCTTAATATATTTTGGCCACTGACAAGAGCTACTCACACAATGAAAATTCAAAACGAAAAATAAAATCAAAGCAAAGAATAAAGAAGTAGGGTCAAGGGTGAAAAAACTTTTTGTCGTGTGGACAAGAAAGTTTCAGACGAAAGATTTTAAGAGACATTTTTAGTAAAAAACAATGTCTTAAATATAAGATGATTTTTAGTGAAAAGGAATGCATTTATATATTAAAAGATTCTTCCAACGGTATACTATCTCATCCTCATAAATAGTTGCATCGATTTTAATTGGCTAATTAAAAAAAAAATTGGAGGCCTTTTTTGTTTCTGCATATGGTTAAAGAGTCTTGATAATATATTATTGGGCCTTTATACCGTATAAAAATTAAAATAAAAAAATTATTTTTTGGCGAGGCCTAAATCAAGGGCTTTAGGTGCCTCCCCCTTGGGCCGGCCCTGAATTTTGGGTAGGTTGTTCTTTTGTGATTACATATTTTAGCATTTATGTCCTCTACAAAATATGAAAAAGTAGGGAAAAAAACATGTATTGATTTTGAGGTTGATCTAATGGGTAGGTGATTCTTTTGTGATTACATATTAGAGCAATGATATTTGAACATAAGTTTGTACACAAATACAAACACAAATACATGTGGTCCCCACCTACACAATTTCTTTCTTCTCTCTTCATTTAATTTCCCTCCTTTTTTACTTTCCCCCTATTTCTATCTCTCTTTTTCCCTTTTTTTTTTCTTTTTATCTTCCTCTACAAAAATAAACCTCACACATTCATCTTCTCTTTCTACCATAATCCCTCATTCTTCCTTTTATCAGACAAAATATAATCTAGTTAATGGCTTTAAGAAACATGGTTAATGATGTGAACAACTTGGTTAACGGATTCGAACTGAAAACTTGAGCATTCTAATCAAACATGATATAAACCTGATTAATGACTTAAAAAATTGCACAACTGTGTTAATGGATTTGAACAGAAAGTTTGGTCATTCTTGTCAGATAAAATATAATCTGGTTAATGGCTTTAAGAAACGTGGTTAATGATGTGAACAACTTGGTTAACGGATTCGAACTGGAATAAAAGGAAGAAGGAGGAATTATGGTAGAAATGGAAGATGAATGTGTGGGGTTTATTTTTGTAGAGGAAGATAAAAAAAAAATAAAGGGAAAAAATAGTGAAAGAAAAAGGGGGAAAGTAAAAAAGGAGGGAAATTAAATGAAGAGAGAGAAGAGAGAGATTGTGTAGGTGGGGACCACATGTATTTGTGTACAAACTTGTGTTCAAATATCATTTCTCTACATATTATCATGGTTTGATTTAATGGTAAAAATACATGTATTCAATCTGATATATTATGGGTTCAAATCTTACTAGTGTTGTTAAAGGTTGTTTTGTAAGTGTTCGGTAAACCGTAAAATCTCTTCTCTACCAAGAAGGGGTATCTCCCCTCATTCTAATTCTTTTTTTTTTTTTTTAATAAAAAAAAGGAAGCTACACACATAATTTTTATTAATCAATTGCTTATCCCTAATTATAATTTTCTACGTTGTTTTCATTTCTTCCACATTTTTCAAATCAAAATTTTTTTCTTCTATTTTCTTTTTATACTAAAAATGCAACCTGAATTTAGTTGGATGGTTCCCATTGAAGTGGTGTTGGGTTCTCTAAATCATGGAGAAGTTCAAGCATGTAGCATTTCCATCATCCAAACAAACTTTGAGATGTTAAAGAAGATCCTTAAATGACGCTGTCTATTTAGACGATCTTTAAACATAGAAAAATGTGTTGTCTATTTTAAATGATGTAGCAATAATTGAGAATCAAATTCTCATCCTTGTTCTCAATAAGTTGTATATTAAGGCATTTCCTAATGGTAGTGAAATCAAAGACAGTCATTGTGTGGCTAATAATGTTTGTAAGGCTTTTGGTTACCCTTTAGTGAATAGCTCTGAAGGTGTTCATATACTTCATTTGATGAAGTTATCCACAATGGATCAAAACTAACAACACGTAGGGAGAAAAGAAAATATAGAATTATTGCATTGTGCTACAAAACTAGGGGCTTTATGGGTAATGATTCGATCTAAATTAAATAGCACAAATCAAAATCAACATAAAATTGTTGATATGTTTGATTTTGATATAAATTTTAGTGATTTGGGGGTTGGATGTTTCACCACTATATGTTAAGGAAATAACCGAAGTAAAGTGGAGGAGTTTGATTGTGTGTAACCAAAACAAAATTTGGATTAGATGCAAATACACGTCTTTTATTCAATGATTGATATGTTGTTAGAAAATTTTATTTAAGGATTTTGATATTGTGATTCTCACTATACTCTAATTTTCCTTTAAGAGCGCAAGGAAAACATACTAGAATTCATGATCTTTTTCTTTGAGCATTCTTGGTTTTCGTCAATTGTTTATGCCTTTCTGCCTTTTCTTTTCTTGTATCTTTGATGATGAAGATACTAACCATGAGAAAATGAATCACATAAACATAATAAGTTTCATTCTTTCTATTCTATGTCCTTTTATAGTTACAACCACTTGGTAACCACACCTTCAAAACGCAGACGAGAAAGATACTATTTATTTTGAATATCCAAATAAAACTCTAATTGACTTTAATTACCATTAGACTAAACAACTATTACATTAGGCTATCTTTTATTTAAAACCAATTCTTTTAATTACATGAGCCACACTAATAGATTCATAAAATAATCTTACAATCTTCCATTTGACTCATGTGACTATTTGAGAATTTAACGTTAATCTATAATTGTGCACCATGCATTAAATTATGAATTCATCATCTTTAATTGAATTGAAATGACTGGAATATGGCACTCACAAATTATCAATTGACTTGATTCCTTTCATGCATCACAAATCTACTCAATTCAAAACTTTAAAGAGATACAATAATATGTGTCTTTAATATCTTTCCAAAGACACTTCTTATCATCACACCAAAATAATAATGTATAAGCCATATAATGTGGATAACAAGAAAATAAGCAGAAACATAACTTTAATTAAATTCACAAGTATCATATAAAATGAAACTTTAAAACTATACATGTATATATACATAGATCACACTATAATGTTAACAAGGACTTATCCATAATGACCATATTTTTAACATGGTCAATAAATGTCTTAGGTGGTAAACTTTTAGTTAACGGATCCTCTCTCATTAAATCTATACTAATATGTTCAAATAAACTTATTGTTTCTGCATCTTTTCTTTTTCCAGAAGAAACAAAGCCCAAATGTGGAACTCCTTAACTCCCACATCTCCTACTAAGTTTAAATTTGAGTAGCCAATCACTTCAAGGTGATCTGACCTTCTGGACGTGAGCATGTAATCTTTTGAGCCTTGTATGTACCAAAGAAAATCTTTTTTTTCAACTTTTCTGTAATCCATTTCGGGATTACATTGATATCAATCCAATATTTCAATACAAAACAAATATTTGATCGAGTACATGTTTAGGAATACATCAAGCTCCCAACCACTTATGCATAGGGAATAAAATTCATTTTCTTTCATTCCAAATCATTTCTGGGACATTGGATTTGAGTAAATCTGTCTTTTTTTTAATAGAAATTATCTCTGTGGAGCATTTTTCCATTTTGAAAATCTCTAATACTTTACTAATTACCATTTATGAGACAATCCTAACAGTCCTTGTGATCTATTACGAAATATTTCTATTCTTATCATACAGGATATCTCACCCATATCCTTTATTTCAATTTTATTAGAGAGAAACTTCTTTGTAACATGTAACAAAGCAACATCATTAATAGCAAGCACGATATCATCAATATATAATACCATGACTATGTATTTTCTCCAACTAACCTTCATATAGATAACCTATCAGCTGTGTTCTATACAAAACCATACGACAACATGGTATTGTTAAACTTAATATACCATTGCCTGAGAGCCTACTTCATTCCATAAATTGACTTCTTTAATTTGCACACTACCATTTTAGTGCAAAATTAACATCAAGATTGAAACGATATAAAACATCAATAAAGTACCTGATCCATAATAGTACATATCCTTAAATATATCATTTTCAAACTTAAAATTAAAATTCAATTCATCCATCTTTGTAGTAGAAATTAAACTTCTAGCTCATTTAGGGTACTTGAAGACAACTTTTTAGATATATATAACCACTAATGTCCAAGATCAATCTATACGTCACAATTCTCTTAATTCATGCTTTCACTCAGTTAGATTGCATTAGACTTTATTGCCACTAGCTCCATCATAAGTTGTGAGATGAATGAAATGCTCTTTTATCTTCTTTAATCTCCCTTCTTCCTAAATATATCAACAAGGCTTTAATTTTATGAAGTTCCATTTTTCTTTAATGGCGTTATAATACACTTTAAACTGACCAAATTCAGGAGGAAGCGAATTAATGATGAATTGTACAAGTTAAAAGTTCATTCACATCCTCTGGTTTCTGCCTCTTCTTCTTTATATGTATTTTTTTTATAAGCAGAGTTAAAGATCAGATCTCCTTTTGAAAACAAATGAAGATGTATTTATATAGTTTTTTCAAATGTTTAGTTGCTTTCTTGCTCTGTCTTTGCTTCCCCATTAATTTCCTGTTTGATGCTTAATTTCTTTTGCTCATAATCTGATTTTTCTGCACATCTGATGCATTCACGGTTTTAGCCTTATTTGTTTTTATCTGGTTATGTTGATATGCTGGACAGAGCTGGTTTGTTGGGCTAAATAGCTTTTTTTACTTGCAGCTTTGGTTAGTTTTGTACATGTATCTAATAGAATTTGTCTTTTAGTTTTTTTTTTTTATTTCAAACTCAGAAGTTTGTCTCTTTACTCTGTATAATGTGTACAATGGCTAAGGGCAAAGGGAATTGCTTTTTCATTGATTAATTCATTACATACCATTTTTGGCCATATTTTGCATCAAACCTTTATAATATTATCATTTTTCTAAATAGTTATAACTCTGTGACTTATAAAATTATGTTTTTCTCTAATTAGTTACAACAGGTACAAGGATAGTGTAGAAGCAAGGCAGTGCAGCAACAGAGCAGAAGCAAGGCAACATAAGTTGGCTTGTTTAAAATTGTAATTTGATTTGGCTTATTGTAATTTGATGACAAAATGAGTCTACTTATTACAATTAACTGTATCATTTTTATTTTTAATTTATACATTTTTTTTATTTATAATTATGAACGCATATATATATATATATATATATATATATATATATATATATATCTTCTTTATTATATTTTTCTTTAGATTTCATAAATATAAATAAAATAATGACAACATAAAAATTGATATATTACGAGTATAATTTAACGGACAAAATTAGGGTACTACACAGGCAACAGACTTAATATCGTCAAAAGATGGTAGATGTTCCTCTAAGTCTGGTTATCTGCCTGAAAATCATGGAGCAACATCACTAGACACTGTTTAAATATTTTAATGAACTTCTAAGTTTGATATAGTTATTTTGTATGTTCAGTCACACAACTAACATTTCAGTTTTTGAATATTTAAACTTCCTTCTTTATTGTTTTAATTAAGATCGATGTATGGATATTGTTACTTTAGAATAGATTATATGAATGAGATTTTATCATTTATAATAATATGTTTGTGTATTTTAATTATATGAATGGTATTTATGAATATTTTAAATTTTAATTTAAGATTAATTATTATTTAATAAGCTATTAAGATTAAATTAATGAAAAAAATCAAATATCATAGGTTTGCGACGATTTAACCCATCGCAAAAATTACATAGAGGTGGTTACAAGCCGTAACAACTTGGGAACAAAAAAGTTTGTTTAAAGACGGTTAGAATTGCCGCAAAATTTGCTTGGAGCCAATTCAAAACCGCCGTGAATTTTTCATGCACGCTAAAGAGCCTCACGACAAAAAAATCTACGACAGTTGGAGAATCGTCGCATATGCCAAATTACGGCATTTGTAACTGCCGCAGACTATCTTTTTAACTTCCGCAATCCGTATATTTTCTTGTAGTGTAAAAAAATGTAGTATAAAAAATTATATAGTAAAAAAATGTCAAAATTTGAGTGGTTCAATGTCTTTTCTTAAACTCTAAATCTTAAATTCTAAATTTATAAATTGTTGGGTCCTTATGGTTGAATATGTGTACAAAACATGATAGACCTTTTATTATCTTTATACTAAATAAATGGGATGTATTCAATTAAGATTTGAAAGTATTTTTTTAAAAAAATTGTGATAGAAAAGTGTTGAAGTATTCAATTAAGATTTTAATGTAATTAAAATAAGTCTTAGGGTATTCAATTAAGATTGTTTGAATTTTTTAATTAAAGTGAAGAAATCTATTAATATATAATCAAGACTTTTTACAACTTATAAAAAGTGTTGTGATATTCAAAACTTTCAAATTTTAATGAATTTTTTGGTATAATGGATATCGTTGGATTTTATTAGACTTTTTAGTGAATTTTTAGTAGAAAAAAAGTATTTCTCTACCACATGAGATTTCTATGAATTCTCATTTCTTATTTCTTTCATCCATTCTCATCTCTCTCTATAAATACTTGCACCTACGTCATTTCTCATCTCTCTTTATCCTCTCCTCCCTCATCTTGATCCTCTCTTGTTTCTCACTTTTCACATTCTCTCTCCTTAGTTCTTTAATGTATTTACAACTCCCTCTATCTCTCTCATTTCTCCTTATACTCATTCATTCACACGAGTAAGATTATTGTTTTTCACATATACTCATGTTATATATATATATATATACACATATATAGGGCGCGTATCAAATGAAAGAGTGAGAGAGTTAAATCTTGACTATACAACCATACATATATTATCATGATTAAAAGTTATTTAAGTGGTACATGACTTTTTCTTCTAATCTTAACCATCCATGTATGGCTGTGTGATCGAGATTTAACTCTTTCACCCTCTTATCGTAAAACTCTTCTCATTTAATATGTTTCATTCATATATATATATATGACATCAATTTTAAGCTTCAATTTAAGGTGTGTCATACTCCAATTTGACATATATAATCTACAAAATAATGTGTATCATGGCAATGATCCTTAAAATAAAAATGAGTTAGTAACCTTCTCAATATCATTGAAAATTTTAACTAAGAAGATAACGAGGATTAAGATAACTTTAAGTATCTTAAAAAAGTTGTTTTGATTTTACATTAGTTATTCACTATTTATTTTCTTTCTTATTTAGTTTCATTCGCTCTTGAAACTTTGAATATTTCTTAAAAAATTAAATGAGTTATTTGAAATCCTATAAAAAAATAGTCTTTTAAAATCTACAAGATTTTTTTTATGTCATTTAAAAAGAGTCTTTTAAAATCTACAAGACTCTTATAAGTCCTTTAAAATCTTACATCACCTTTTAAAATCTACATAACTTTTTTATGTATAAAAGTCTTTTAAAATCTTAATTCAATACACCCCCTTAAAATTAGAACCCTAGATAACAAAATATTTTGGTTATCAGTTCTCCTATTCTTGTTATTCATTAGTCTCTAAAATTTGTGAAGAAAAACAAAAAATTCATATTTTTTCCATAAGAATTTTTTTTACCAACAATTGTTCGCCCTTACTTTCATCTCAAAAAAATCTCTCTTGTTGAGATAATTGTTGAATGATATCTTGTCATATAAAAGCATGTTGATCACATCAAATATAATAAAATTCATTATCATTATATTCGTCATAAAATCTAAGATAAATTGATTCATATGTATAAAAAGAACATAACGAATTCATTAATATCGCATCAAATATAATGAATTTTATTATCAATATATGACTTATAAAAAAAATAAAGAATCTATAAAAAAAACTAGAACACTAAATTCAAATTTGATTTAAGTTCATATAAAATAATTTTTTATATTTTACCCTACAATATAAAAAATATAAAAAATAAATAAAAAAAAAACATAATTTTTAGTCTATAATGTGGCACAACATAATACACGACATACTTGTGTTGATGAGTAGACTCATTATTGCAAATGAAAATAAAAAACAAATAAATGAATAAATAAGTCAAAATAAAGGTAAGAATTCCTAAATTTCCTCTCCTTCACTAAGCTTCTCCACCTCTCTTCACCAAATTTTATACAGTATTCTTCCTCTTTATTTCGTCTTGATACCCGCGAGGTTCTCAAGAGTAAAAATATTACAAAGCCCAACTAAAACAACAGTCATGTATACAAACAACTAAAGTGGAAGTAATCAAGAATTGGGTCAACAAAAAGATTCCAACTTTGAATAAAAAGATTTAGATAGAAAAGATGGTAAAAAATATAAATAAATAAAAAATCCTTGTATTCCAGGCTCATAATATATATAGCAATATTTTAATTGAGATCGAGCTGGTGAAACTTCTAGGTTATAGTTTAATTGATTGAACTAATTGAACAATGGTCAAACTGTTTAATAAATAAATAATAAAATATATAAAAATTTTAAAACTTCATAATTTATAATGTAAAAATCCACAAATATTCAATATCTATGATAAATATATTAAAATCCACAACAAAGACAAGTCTTCATAATATAAATTGAAGCTTCAAATCTCATATGGATCACCTGATCAACCACGGGTGCTTTGCAGATTAAGTAAAATAAGGGTTTGAGTGAATTAAAATTTTTTGTTGTTAAAGTTAAACTTAAAAATATATTTTTTTTTTTAAATTTCAAAGACAGACTTTGTTTTCGCAAAAATAAAAAATCTAGGTGATTCAAATAAACTGGACGATTTTTCAAAATTGGGCTCAGTTCAATGACCTGACCAGTCTAACCCAGTTCAAACCGGTTTTCCTAGTTTTTACCGACTAACGGTTTTTTTAGACTGGTCGAACCAATCATGACTCTGGTTCCCGATTGAATCCGTCAGTCCGATATTTAAAACATTGATATATCGAGCAAACCATAAGCGCCAACGCTGGTAACATAAGAGCAAACATAAGATATTATTCAAACTTCCAAGATTATGAAAATAAATTAAGATTCCAGGAGTTATATATATATTCAAACATTGGTTATCACCCTAATGAAATCTTTCTCAGAAATGGCTGCTAGAAACGATTTTGAATCATTGATTAGTTCCATTTTTTTCAACATATGGCAAATGTTACGTGACACTAAATACATTCTTTATGAATGCGTTCCTTATTTGGGGCAAATTGATACCAATTGCAATGATCGATCACGTATGTGCCTGGAGCACTATTCCTAAGTTTTACCAAAGAATATGGATTTTATTTTGTCATCTATTGTTGTATTAAAACCTTTGACGACAGATGGCTCCGTCGCAAACTTGGATTTGATTTTGTTATCCATTCTTGTATCAAAGCTTTTGATGGTAGATGGGTCTGTGTCGAATACAGATTTGATTTTGTAATCTAGTCCCATATCAAAGCTTTTGATGGTAGATGGGTCTTTTCTGAACATGGATTTGATTTGGTTATCTTGTCTCGTACCAAACATTGAGCCCATGTTTGTAGACTTTTGGTTTTTGCAAACGAGATTTGGCTGCTTTTTGTTTTTATGTTGGTAGTTTTTCTGTACAAATAAGTGGAGATATATCATTATATTTGCAGGTAAAACTAACTAATAATTAAAAAAAATTAGTAATAGGTTTTGTACAACAGTATCCAAGAGAATGAAAGAAACAAACTTAAATATACCTTTAAATGTCGTTAAACGTCTACTATGAACAATTTGTTGTTTCCAAATCTTTCACAAATTGGAATGAAGATCCACTTTGAAACTGTGAGGAATTTGTTGCTTATCTTAAGTAAATGTATTTGCGGGTTTTTATAATAACGAGTCGCTTCACAATAAACCGGACGGAGGAAACTTCTGCAAGTGGAAAAGAACACTTAACATATTCGTCACCGGACGGAGGAAACTTCGCTGCAAGTGGAAAAGAAGACTTAACATATTCGTCCACCATCATTAATTTATATATTCAATCCCTCTCAAACATAAGAAATAATTTGTACACTAGAATTTGTCTATTAAATATATGGTATCATTTTATTCCACAATGAATCACTTATTTGTCAAAAATAAATTGTTTCAAAATAAATAACTCTGTCAACTTTTAAGTATTATTAATTTTTCTAATTACACCCTCTAATTAATATTAGGGTTAAATTAGTTTTTATTCTCCGTAAATTTTAAAATTTCGCATTTAATCTCCCTAAAAAAACTGTATTTTGTAGTCCTACAAAAATTTTAAAGAATATAAAACTATACATATTTTGTGTTTTTCTTTTAAACAAACAAATTGTTAGAATAGTATTTTTTTTTTCTTTGCTCAGATTTGAATTAAGTGTTGAGGTAAATTTTTTTTTTGATACAACAAACCTTATGAAATAAATGATTAAGTTTTATGAATTGTGATCTACTAATGATTATATTTGAGTTTTATTTAAGGAACATGAATTGCATAAGTTGACAAATAAAAAGCCATTCACATCAACAAGTGCATAAGTATCTATTCAATAATGAAAAAAATCTCAAAAGGAATATATATATCATATATCAATCATTCAAGAGAATGATTATTGCATCTTCAAGATAACATCTTCGTGAAGAAAGTTTCTAATACATTCATACCTATATTAAAGTATCTCAATGATACTTGATAGACAAGACACGACATGTGAAATACCAAGAGAAATTGTAGGAAGTATCGCTTCAAAGAAAGATTTCTTTTCTTATATAGAAGACAACATTGTCAATTATTATGAAATAATGTTCTCGTGGTGAGCAAGTTCATTGCACTCATAAATATTCATATTAGTTCAGCAAAATGACAAGAATCAACTTTGAAGAAGAAATCATTTCAAAATTGAGTCATTTATTAAGTCATTTGTTTAAAGAATGATGGAAGAACATTCACGAGAATGTTTTGGTTGTTTTATTAAAGAACAATTGACAATAAAGATCTTTTTGGAAGGGCAACATGTAGTAAATTAGTTGGCATTTTGTACATGAGTTTTCCAATATTTAATGAACAATTAAAAGTCAAGACTTGAAGGCTACATGCAAAAACAATGTAGAAAGTTCTGCAAAATGATACCCAGATTGATCTCCAAATTGATGACATAATGAAGATAGAACATTCTGGTTGTCTTAAATAAAAGACAAGAGACAAATGAATCAGTTTTGGGATCACTAAAAGCTTGTTCTAAATTGAAATAATTCGACATGGGACACCCAAAAGTAATCAAAAGCATGAACTCAATTTAAAGGCCCAAAGGAGGAAAATAGACTCAAGATTGATCTCGAGATTGATGAGTTGTGAGCAAGGACACAAGTACACTGTACATACATTATTCTGCAGAAAGCTCTGCATAATTCTAATTTGAAACAGTACCCACTGACATGTGACAGCCCATTCTCACATTCATTCACGTTTTCCATCAGACCTAAAAGCAAGAACATTATGGGTTTGTCAAGAACATTTTAGACAGTAATATAACATGTATTTAATTGTTTTTAAACATATCTGATACTTGGTTGATGTGTGTAATGGATATATTCAGTTTAAACTGAATATTCAAAGCCTCTCATCATCTATAAATTGAAGATCAATTGGATGATGAAGGCAAGAGTTCAATTTGCAAATCTACCAACACTTGTTCAAGTAAGAACAATTCAAAAATTGTTCAAGCAAACTTCAGCTCTCTTTATTATATTTGTAGATCATCATTTACTGAGTTTGTATTTATTTATCTCAAACAAAGAGTTGAGAATCATTAGTCCCAAACACTTTTTATCATACACATCATTTGTAATTTAAGTCTATATTTTATGTTAGATTGAGTGTGTTTGTAAAAATTCTTTCTAGATTGAAAGGTGATTGTGAAAATCTTTTCAAGGATGAAAGGTGACCGTAAAAATCCTTTCTAGGTTGAATGGTGAAGATTGTAATTGATCAAGATATGATCAAGAGAAAATGTGTGAAGGAGAACATTCTGATTCTGAAGCACATAGTGAATATCTAACGATTGAGAGGACTGGACTAGTCCGAGTTGGGTGAAGCAATATACTTTTTCTGTGTGATCTTTCTATCTCTTATCTTTAATTATTTGCACGCACAAATTACATTTCACTTAGAACTAATCTGTTTTATTTACATCTAACATATCTAGTACATTCTGGAAATTTTGTTTCAACCAATATTGATCTTGAGTTAATTTAAATTAAGCACATGAATCAAAATTTTAAAAGGATCACAATTCAAACTCCCCTTTCGTGTGATTGACATTGCTACTTCAATTCTTCAACCCTTATTTCAAATTAGTTGTACTATCCATCCCACCTAATACAAATTTTATGTTGGGGGTTGACGGCTAAACTAGTTTAAGCTAAGGGTATGAAGGAGTTTGAGGGTGAAAGGACCAGAGTTCAAACTCTAGTAAGGAGAAAATACAAAAATAATATACTAATATACTAACATTTTCCTTTAAAAGAAACAAGTTTAAAATTTTTGAGGACTTAAATAAAATACTTCCAAGATAAAAAAAATTTCATTTGATTTATTAAAATGTGTTTTTAGAACACTAGAATTTGTCTATAAAATAATGTAAGACTATAATTGGCTAGCCAATCTGCACAAAGATTTCCTTCACGCCATGTATGATTGAATTTGACATGCTAATCCCACTGAGTCATCTTTATGATTCTACGAACTAAGGTTGGAAAAATGTGCTCATTCACTTGCTCTTGACAGAGCATATCTATTAAGACTTTGGAGTCACTCTTGACCATTAGGTTTGTAATTCTCTCTTGCCAAACTAACTCCAACCCATGCAACATTGTCCATAAAAAAACAAGATAAAAAACAAGTTTAAAATTTTTGAGGACTTAAATACAATACTTCCAAGATAAAAAATTTCATTTGATTTATTAAAATGTGTCTTTAGAACACTAGAATTGGTCTATAAAATAATGTAAGACTATAATTGGCTAGCCAATCTTCACAACGATTTCCTTCACGCCATGTATGATTGAATTTGACATGCTAATCCCACCGAGTCATCTTTATGATTCTACGAACTAAGGTTGGAAAAATGTGCTCATTCACTTGCTCTTGACAGAGCATATCTATTAAGACTTTGGAGTCACTCTCGACCATTAGGTTTGTAATTCTCTCTTGCCAAGATAACTCCAACCCATGCAACATTGTCCATATCTCAACTGTGAGAGCATTACACATACCAATTTTCCGAGCATACCCCATAATCCAATTTCCAGAAGAATCCCAAAAAAGACCTCCACATCCAGCAATGGATGTAGAACTCTTGTAAGTATCATCACAATTGAGCTTGATCCAATTACTATCTAGTCGGCTCCAATGGACATGCATGATCTTTGGTCTCAACAGATGTACATTCTTCTTCACACGATTTTCATTCTCGATCTCCTTCACAAGATTCATGATTGTTTTAGTTGGGTTATTAAATCAGCTTCAGTGCTTCATACTAAACATGCACAGATAAAACAAATGATTAGAAGATTCATCTACTTGGTAGCGAGGGCTACAAATAAAAACAACAGGACATCCACGATGTCTCAAGTGTTCATCCTTGGACATTTTGTTATGAAATAGTCTCCAATTAATGAAGAACTTGGAGGGTGGAATTGATGAGAACCAAATTCATTTATGCCAAAATATGAGATGGAGAACATGACCAGATAACGAAGCATCTTTTAAGAACAGGTAAATGATAACAATTTGACAAGTGTACTAGATCATATCTAGTAATAGTGATTCGAAAACATCATCTTTGCAAGTAATGTTCACTTTATCGTGCAACAAAATTGATATACTTAGATAAATAATAATTAACTAAAATGATATTTAGAACCAAAAGCAAATTGCAAACTTTGAATTAACAAGACAACGTGGACTCAAATCCCCTCCTTTAAGATAAAAAGGCAACTAGAACTTGAATTCCCCCATCTACACTATCATAATCTCAAATTATCTAATAACAGGATGAAGTTCAATATTAATAAATTAACTCAAATCCACGTTAAAGAGTTAGGACAATTCCTTGACTCAAAACTTCTTTTACCCAATGAAAACCATAATTTTGTAGGTGATTAATTATTAGCTAAAGCATTATGAACAACAATTTAGTGTGAAAATGTAATCATATTTTCATATCTCATAGTAAATATATCCATGGCTAAAACCCTCTAATTTGGATTATTATTACTCATCTCCCAATAGTAAATCAATCTTAAATTCAATGATTAATCAAAAAAAACATTTATATCAAAGACGAAAGCTAAATATAAAAATAACATCAATTGATAAATTAAACGAGAATTCAATCATACGATAGATTCAAGGAGGTTCATCAAATCGTAGTATAAGAAATTTAACCACTCGTGTTTATGGACATAAAAACATTGAAAAAGATAAAATTACACACATAAGAATCCATTGAATATTCAATACTTTTTATTATTTTCAAAGTCCCAATAACTGCAGTTGTCCAAATTTTCGTTTTAAATCCTTAGTTAAATGCTTCATAGAATAAATCGTGATCTTCTAACGAGACTGTCGTGTTTTCAGACGATGCGATGCCAAAACTTGCATACACAACAAAACATCGCCTCATGAGTCACTGATGTTGCTAGGAGAGATTGTACAAAAAATTTAGGTTGAAATCACAGTGACTTACTTCAAGCAAGATTTAATAGAACAAAATGTTTGAAGTCAAGTATCAGTAAGCAATGCATCAATAATTAACTTTGTAATTTCCATAGTAGTGTTCCACTTTAAACAATCAACTTGCTTAACTGAACAGATAAAACAAAAATTACAAGAATTGTTCGATTAATAGTGAAATTAAATGTATACACACATAATTGATTGAAGAACTAGAAAACACCAATATATTCAAAAGACTCCTAAAATAAAGCTAAACCATATGTGATATAAATTTGACAATTGTATCAAATGATTCCTAGTTATCATAGTAAGTAAGATAATTTTCACAGGGACTGTGTTTAATTTATAGTGCAACAAATTTGACGGTTCTTAGCTAATTAAGTGATAATGCTGATTTATTTTTTTAAAGCAAAATTAAATTCCAAATTTGGAATTCATAATAATAAAAAGCAATCAGAACTCGAATCTCTTCCTCTACACTATCATAATCTCAAATTCGCTATTATGCCATTAATTTAGGTCATAAACAAGTTCAAATCGACAAAAAGTTTAGAAACATTCCTTGATTCCAGACCTCTTTTTTCCGATTAGAATCTGTAATTCTTTAACTGATCAATTACCGGTTAAAGCATAAAGAGAAAAGATTTATTGTGAAACATTATCATATTTCTATATTTCTATAGTGAATAATTGTCATTACCAAACAATACTAATTCCAATTATAAGTTGAATTATGAAATAAAACTTAGACGAATTGTCTAGTTAGTAGAGAAATCTAAAGCATAACCATCAAATTAATTACAAAATCATAAAACCAAATTATATTCAAATAACTCTTAAAATTTCTTAAAATATAAGCTAACTAAAATAAATAAAGACTCAAAACATACGAAAATATACATGTGATGAAGAGTTATAACTATGATAATTAGAATAAAGACCAACTGAAAAAATACTAAAAATATGCATATGATGAAGAGTAATCATCATATTCGAGAAATATTCCAACAAAATCAAATGATCAAAACTATGAAATTTGGACACAATAGTCTAATTAATCTCTATTATGAGATTAGATAGAATGTCTCCATCATTACATTTGAATGCAATAATCACCTTTTGAATCAAAATCTATAAATCATAGTTTTAAATTTGAATTCATTTTAAAGGCAAATTATAAGCTCAAACATTACCTAAAGGAACATCTACATAAGTGATATATCTTCGTACAAAAGTAGATAGACTCGTGAATATATGACTATTACCAAATAACTCTACTTTCATTATAGGAACTTAATTATAAGCTATAAATGGAGCAAACTGCACCTATTATAACTAGTGGCAGCTACCCGACAAATTTACCCGGGACAAAAGGCACCTACTTTGATTGAATAATTTTATTTTCAACCCCACCATTAATTAAGTATTTTCCACTAAATTAGTGATCATTAAAAAATATTAGTAGATATTAAAGCATATTATATATTTAATGATTTATTTACTTTTCAAGTTAATTATTGTTTTGCATGTGGCAACTACAACCGTTAAAAATAATTTTTCTATCCTAAATTAATTTGTGTAATATCAAATAGGGGTGTACGTGGGTTGAGTTGGGTCAGTTTTGACAAAATTTGATATCCGACCCGATCGATTATTTTTGGGTTGAGTTAAGTTCTAAACCCGTATTTTTTTCATTTAACCTGAACCAAACCGATCAAGAACGGGTTAGGTTGGCGGGTTATACATAAATAATAACTTGTTTTTAATTTTACGGGAAAATTTATTGAATGAAAATATATTTAATATTTGAATGTCTCAAAAACTATAAAATTTCAATCACATAATTCAATTCTTTAAAAAAGCCAACAACCACTCACACAAAAAAATAAATCCAACAATCTTCAAATACATAAATAAATTCAATAATAGTAAACCAATAAAATATGAAAATTTATCAATTCTAAGCAATGTCAACTTCAAGTCCAAGCATTTACAAGTTCCTCAAATTATGGAAGGAAACAATTGGGAATCTGCAAAAACAAATATCAATAATAATAGTGAGGAGAAAAAGAAGAAGAAATAATAAATAAGTAAATATGCATGAAACAAAGCAATAATAGAAGAATGTGGACGCAGATATGGAACAGAAGAAGAAGGTGGACGCATATATAGAAAAGAAGAAAATTTAAAAAAAAAATTATAACTAATTACTGGGTCGAGTCTACGGGTCGACGGGTTCAAATTGTTGAACCCATTACCCGAACTAAATATAACCGAGTTTCAACGGGTTGGGTTGAGTCGGACTCAAAGTGACCGGATGAGGATAAAAATCGAGTTGAATTGGGTTGGGTGATCGGGTTAGTGAGTCAATCCGCGCCCATATACACTCCTAATATCAAATGTGCAATTGTATGAGATATGAATTGTTGAATTACTATTTGGTTTTATAGTATAGAGACATTTTTATTGTGTTGAAAATAAAAATAAAAGTTTTACAACAATGTTAAAGTAGAAATAGTGAGTAAAAAATGACACATACATAGCAATTATAATTTGTGCATTTGTGGATTCATCCTTATTTATAAGCTAGCGTTTAGTCTTACGAAACAAAACCTAACTTCTTTTAAAAAAATATTATTAAATGTATTTTTTTTTAAAATACTCTTAATTAATAGATATAATTGCACTCAGGGCCTTTAAAATTAATTTAAAATTTTAGATAGTCTTTTATTTGTTTTTAGATAAAAAATATTCCTTATGTTTCTAAATCTCTTAATAGACTTAGGGTCTTTTAATTTAATTTAAAATTTTAAATAGTTTTTTTTATTTATTTTTAAGTTGGATTCTTAAATGATATTTCATCCAAAACCGTTAAAAATTGCTTTATTTTGACCCATTTAGGTGTGTAATTTTTTATTATATTTTTATGGTGAAATTTAGCAAAATTAATATATATTAAATATGAAGAATAGAAATATTATAAATTTAAATTCATATTTAAATATATAAAATGTATCTAATTACTATATAAAAATAAATAAATATTCCAATGATCATTTATCCTTTAGAAAGATACTTGATCTTTTCGATCCATAAAAAGAAGACAAATAATCTAAATTTTTTTTACACAAATAAAGAATATATTTGAAACTTCTAATTTTTCCTAATTAATAATACTAATTTGTTTTCTAATTATAGAATTGGTTATAGTAAAATTTATCCTTTTTCCATATTTGTTTCTTTTAAAATATATATTTGTCAATTATTTTTTATCTGGTTTAATATTACATAAAATGCTTGGTGAAAAATTTAAAAAAAGTTTGTAAAAACATAATGAAGTGATTTTGTAACTAAAGGGAGAGAAGACTGCACATATTCCCCTTTCTCAAACCAACCTTATCCCATCTATCCTCTCAATCATGGCCATGGCATCACTGCTTCTTGCATCACCTTCTCCACTCTCCATTCAATTCAACACTTCTTCCTCTCACCTTTCCTTCTCTCACTCTCAAACTTTTCAATCACCACTCTTCGTTTCATTCTCTTCCCTCTCAGCCTCTTCAACTTCCTCTCTTTCAGCAACCCCTTTTGGTAAAATTTCTTCATCAAAATGCAAACTTTGTAATTAATTTGATTTTTTGTGTATGAAATTTAACACCCCATTTTTTCAATTTTGATTCTTTTTGTTCCTTTAGTGTATTGTGGCAGAGGCGATAGGAAAACTGCGAAGGGGAAACGATTCAACCGTTCGTTTGGAAATGTAATGTTCTCTTTTCCCATTTTACCCTTTTTCAAATTCTACATTTGTTTAATTTATGGATTGATCGTATCCTTTATGTTTTTTCTTTTGAGGAACTTTTTGTTTTGTTAGATGAGATTAAACTCAAATGTTTTTAATAATTTGATAGTTATAATAAGTATAAAAAGTATTTACAACCGAGACAATCTTTTTGGCAACTCAAAAATTTAATATTCTGTGTAGATAGGTAGGTATAAATGTATTCTCAAAAATAATAATAATATATAAATATTATATCGATGATTTCACAAAATAACATGAATGTTGCAGTGGCGTAGTGGTGAATTGCTTTTTTTAAATCTAAAGGTTTTACATCTAAAGCTAAAATTATCACTGCACCAAAAAATATTGTATATGTTAGTATTGAGAAGGTTTTATATATAATTTATTGGCTCCCTCGGGAAAATTTGTGAAGAACAATGGTATATATAAATATTAGGCTTAATTGCAGTTTTAATCTTCTATTTTAGCTAAATCACGAAAATGGATCTCTTATTTTATTTGTCCCCAGTTTTGGTCCCCAAATAGAATTTTGGTTCAAAACTTGATGAAATGTCATTTTTTTAACGATATATCAACAAAAAGATGATATGGAAGACTCCATGTGGATTAATTACATTTTATTGTTATTCCAAATTTGTAAAACAAGTTTTCTATTTTTAAAAACACATTTCCTATTTTGTTATATCATTTAATTACATAAAACATAAATTAAATAAAAAAAGACACATTCTTATTCTAATCCCTAATTTCCTTCCATCCCATCTTCTTCTTCATTGTTGGTGAGTTCCACAGTTGCTCAATCACCGGCATTGTTGCCTAGTTCGTCTCCGACCAAATCTCCCGTTGCCACTCCTCTAAAGTCTTCTCAGTCTCCTGAGATTTCTCCTTCTGCTAAGTCACCAGTTGCATCTCCTCTTGTGCTTGTGAAGAAAGGTGCTTCTCCTTCACCCTCCACTTTGACTCTCCACCATCTCCTCCTCCTGCTTCCTTTGATTCTCCTGCCACTGCTCCTGCAGTCACTCCATCATCAATTTCTAACACTCCATCAGAGGCACCGGTGCCATATGATTAGGGTTTGGTTTGCATTTGACTTCTCAAGTCCTCACATTTCTGAACTCATGTTTTTCAGTTCTCACGTGATTAGGGATTAGGGACTGTTTGGGGACCAAAACTATGGACAAATAAAATGAGGGGACTATTTTCGTGATTCAGCTAAAATAGGGGGACCAAAACTGCAATTAAACCTAAATGTTATCATCTAAGAGTGCACATTATTAGTATAAAATAATTTACATTGGTATCCAATGAAAGACTACTATATTTCTATGTCACATAATCAATTTCAAAATAACCATACAAAGGTGAGGTGATGTGACAAAGTAATGAATTTTTACATTGTCAATCAATCATAATCGTTAAATCGTTACAGATATTTACTTTTACTACAACTACTTCTAAAGTCATACATGAATGATTGTGTTGTGCTTTTACATTAACGGTACATGACAATTGAACTTTTTGTTGCATCACACCACTAATTTCAAAATATCCTTACAAAAGTAGGTGATTTGATGAAATACAAGATTCTCATTAGATGATTATGTGTTTACGTGAATGTTATTATTATTATTATGGTTAACTATGTTTGTAATCTCTATGAAATTTATATTTTTTGTTTTGAAGTCCATGTACCTACTATTTGCTCTCTAAAAGAGGAACTATAAGCATGAGGTTTTGTAATGTTAAGACTGAAAAGTGAATACTGAGACTAAATACAAAATTTGAGATTACTATAACTAAAAATATATTTAACCTTTATTTTATTATTTTGTTGAAGATAATTGTTGTAATTGTTATAGATGTTGTGTTTTTCTTGGTTCTAAAGTTATTTTGAAAAATAAACGTTATTTGAAATTTTATTAGGCAAGGCCAAGGAACAAGAGCAAAGGTACAGGACCACCAAAGATTTATACTCCACCGGATCCTACCAAGAAAGAGAAGCTTGAAGATAAGGAGGTGATGAAGATTGAAATTAATGAATCACTCTTTAATGGATGATTTTAGTGTTTCATTGTATTTTTTTTTTTTTGGTCTTACATGACTTGTAGTTTTTGATATATGGATTCCATTTGGCATATACTATTTGGATTTTGCTTGTTATCTTTATTTGAGTTCACTTCTCTATCTTGATTGTTATTATCTACTTAGGATAATTTTTAACATGTTATATTAAACTGTTCAAAAAAACATGTTAGATTAAAACTACTAAGCAGAGGTGAAGATATTGACTAGTTTATTACCATTGTGTATTGAAAGGAAAAGATTAGGCAAATTTAAATGCATCAAATTTTTTTTATTTGTCTTCATCTTTTTTGTTAGCTTCAACGGCTTCTGGACTGCCACCTTAACTTATTATGATATTAGAGGTTAGTTGCTGTTAATGAAGAAAGAAAACACATTCTTGTGTGGATTATTTGAAATGGGGAATGATGGTTTGGCAAAACATTTTTGTTAAAGATAATTCAGTATTGGGTCAGACTTATAAGTGCAAGTATTGGGCCAGACTTAGTGGGTTAGCTTCTAGGCTTATGAACTTGGGCTAGTGTTGCCAGTGTGCAGGTTTATGAGATTGTATGTAAGCTTGGGTCATTTTTATGAGTCTATTTTGTTAGTTTTGGTAGTTAGCTGAGTTGACAATTTTAACAATAGTTTGTTAGTGTGTATATAATGTACTAAAGTCAATGTTTTATGTGGTTGAAGAAATATTAATAAAAATCATTTTTGATTCTATCACTTGTGAGTGTTAATTGTTGATTCAATGTGGAAAGTGCAAAGAGTGCATGGGATATATTTGACAAAACGTTTTATGGGGATGATAAGCTTAAAAAGGTGAGGATGCAAACTATAAGCAGGCAATGAGTTACTGTAGATGACTGAAACTGAGTTTGAGTATTTCACTTGTATGGAAGTGATCACCAATCAAATGAAGAAGTGTGGTGAAACTATGAGTGATTTGATGATAATAGAGAAGGTGTTGCGGACATTGACATCAAAGTTTGATCGTGTTTTGGTCATTTTAGAGGAATCTAAAAATCTTGTTGATTTGAAGATAGAGGAGTTGCAAGGTTCACATGAAGCTCACGAGTTGCGTATCAAAGAAATAAGTTATGAAAAGGCTATTGAACAAGCAGTTCAAGAACAAATCTTTAAGAAAATGAATGGAGATGGAAGGAAATTCAAGAATGGAAAGGAGAAATGGAGGGAATCTAGTGACAAGGGTGATTTGAAAAGTCTAAAGGAAGACACCAGCAAGAAGGGTGGTGGAGGCTATAAGGGGAACAAGAAAAAGAAGTTCAACAAGAGAATGTTCAATGCTACAATTGTCAAAGGTATGGATATTTTGTTGATGAGTGTCAAGCAAGTAAAGGCTCTCAGGGTGACAATGATGAAGTTTAGTTTGCCTATGCAAATGACTCAAATTCAGATGAGGTTCTGTTGATGGCTATCACAAATGTTGAAAGTGATAAGTCAAATTTGTAGTACCTTGACACAGGGTGTTCCAACCACGTGATGGGAATAAAAGTCGGTTCCTTTAACTTGATGAAAGTGTGAGAAAAAGATCAAGTTTGTCGACAATAGTGAAGTGATGTTAGATGGAATTGGTAAGGTCCTTATACAAAGTAAGGATGAGCATGAATCTGTGATCAATGATGTGTTATATGTGCCAAGTATGAAAAGTAACTTGATTAGTCTTGGCCAGTTACTTGAAAAAAATTACTCAATGAAGATGGAGGACAAAGAACTAAAGGTGTATGATGAAGATGGAAGGCTAATCTTGAAAGCTCCATTGTCTAATAATAGGACTTTTAAGATAGGGATCCATGTGCTTGAACATTAGTGCTTGGCAGCAATCATGTTAGGTGACAATTAGACTTGGCATAAAAGATATAGGCATTTGAATTTTATCAGTCTGAGCATGCTCGATGACAAAAAGGGGGTGCATGGCTTGCCTCATATTCAAGTACCCCAAGCAAGTGTGTGCTTAGATATGTATGGCTAAGCAAGCTAGGAGATCATTCAATTTGACCTACCAGTGATTTCAAGACAGAAGCTGGAGATGATTTATTCAGATGTATGTGGCTCTTTTGAGGAGAAATCTCTAGGAGGTAAGAGTTACTCTATGTCATTTATTAATGATCATATTAGATATATGTGAATTTATCTAATTGACAAGAAAAGTGAAATTTAAGCTTTTTTTGCTACACTGATTGTGATTGAGGAGATGATCAAGATGATACGAAAAATACAGTAGGTTACTTATTCATGTATGTGTGTGGCTCTGTTGTATCAATAAAAATCATTTTTGATTCTTTCACTTATGTTAATTGTTCATTATTTCCATTTAATAGTGAGGATAATTGAGTCTGTCCTAAGAGTTTTTAGTATTATGATGCCTCAAAGGGAAGTTATATGTGATTGGAAGTCCATAATAGTTTCATAACTCCTCCTCCTTCTCCAAAGAAAATATATTACAAAATGTGTGTTAAATAGTGTATTGTTACCTCGTTTCATTTTAATGAAAGTACTCTCATTTGAAAAAAACAAAAACTTTGAACTAAGTATTTTATTTCGTCAACTAATTTGTCCACCACGTACCTTTTTGTAAAAAAACCATACCATTTCTACCTTTCATTAGATGTAAAAGTTAATTGAAAATACATGGTCAATCCAACATATTTAGAGGTCTAAATTAAATCTTATAGTGAAGTTTTTATAAATAAAAAAAACACAAGGCTTAATTCTTTGTGGGATTAATTTGTTGGCTTTGGTTGAAGAATTGCATATTCTTGTTGCAGATATAGCTTTTTGTTGAAGACTTTGGTGTATCTAAACTTTCTTTTAGTGATTTATTTCATTATTGATTTTGTTGTATGTTTCTATACCAACATTTTTGTTTTTTATATGCTTGTACAATATGGTAGTTAAACATTTTTTATTCTCTATATGATTCTATCCTATGGTAGTAAAACATTTTTCATTCTCTTTGTGCTTTTACTCTATGATAGAATTACGTTTTGTTTGCCATATTTGGTTTTGATGATCATCCAAAATCGAGGTTCTTGATTTAATTTGAGTGAGTGTCGTGGAGACAGCCGAAGATTTTCAAAAGAGCGCTTCCATTTTCTACATCCACTTTTTTTGTTTAATCAATGTGATTAAGATTTATATTTTTTCTTGTAATTTTCATTAATTAGTTATATTGTATTTTTTTCTTCTAATATTGTATTGTTTAGCCTAAGTTTGAAATGTTAACACACACTTCTAATTTACATGAGGCTCTTATGTATTATTAGAAGTTGGTTATAGATAATTAGAGCTGGTTAATATTAGTTATTTTAAATATAAACAAAAATTATATTTAAAAAATTAATATATTTAGTTAAAAAATAAAATTAAATACATCAATTTTTAAAATATATTTTTTACTTATATTTTGTTCCAAACAATTACAACTTAGTTAACTTAGTTAAGATCAATACAGACAGCAAGTTAAGATCAATACAGACAGCAAGTTAAGATCAATACAGACAGCAAGCCACCATAGTTTAAATATGTGATCCACCTTAAACTAAACAACACTTATCCACCCTTAAAGCAACCATAGAATCTGTATTCAATCCCTTGTAAAACAATAAATTAATAAACCTCTTAGAAGGAGATTCTATCCTATTGCCTAGTTGATCTCGAACAAAACTAATATGCATGGATTTCATATGAAAAATTGAACCGATATTTCAAATGTTGTGTCTACATTTATTTATCCACGTGAGTTGCATGAGTTTTCCGAGTAGCTAAGCGACACATACTTGTAGATGCATTTACCTCTGTCCTTGTTTAATCGGTGCACACATACTTTTATTATATACATTATTATTTTTATTATTATTATGAATCAACTCTACCTACATTTTGATTCAAAATTCAATTAAATTTAAATCCAATTCGATCCAATATGTCTAAACTCAATAGTTTTTTATTTAATGTAACATATATTTTTTTAATTGTTGACGTGTAGTTATAATCTATTTGTTTTATTTAATTTAAGAATTTATTATTAATTTAGTTGATTTATGTTTTCTTATATTTGCGATCGTATTTTAAAAATTAAATGATATATTGTGATTATTAATATATTTAAATATTAAAATTTAATTATATTATTTAAGAATTAGAAAAAAAAAACATTTTTTTTTATTTATGACTAAATTGATTTAATTCGAATTTCGTATAAATATCATTAAAACTCAACACACAATTTAAATAAAATTAATTGATTCAAATATTAAATTTAGTCAAAGCCAACTCAAACTTATTGGGATACAACTCTACTATTATATGTATATATTATTTTTACTTTTTTCTTTTTCTCATTTTCAATAATACATACATCCAAATTGTATATTATATAATATTGAATACGAACTCCAACTTTTGTGTGCTATGTCTAAATAATACACCTCAACTTAATAAAATCACCATTGTGGATGTCACAAACGGCTATATATCTTACTAACATTTGATGCAATTTTTCTATAATTGATTTATGTGCAAATTCTATTAAAAAATTTCAATACGGTGGATGATTCTTTCTAACATTGTATAAATTGTGTTTCATTTAATGCATATTTGATTTTATTGTGAGATTGATTTAAGAGTGTCAATAATTCAATTCAGTCTATCAATCATTCTTAGTATTTAGAGTTTGAGTCGGTTCTAATCAAGTCTAATAAATAAATAAGAAATACGGACAAGATATAGACATGTTAAAAGGAGAGACATGTTTCGGGTTATCCGTTCCAAATTATTTTATGGACAATAAATTATTTTATATTATTTTTATTATTAATTTCACAATATAAAACAAACAATTAAATAAAAAAGTGAATTTTATTGTAAAATATTCTTTTACCCCAACCTTCTTATTAAGAGTGGTCGAATATTTAGTTGCGCGATTGGTAATATATTTGTACACTACTTGTTGTATTTAGTATATTTTTTTGGACACATGCCTAATAACTCCTCTTGTTATTTGTTGGTGTTTGTATTGTTGCTTAATATACTTTTTTTTTTAACTAAATCCATTTTCTTTTATTGATATACTTTTTTAAATTAAGTCCATTTTTTTATGAAATGAGTCCCACCATATTACATGAGTTACTTGATTTATTTTTTTTTAAAAATATTTATGTATTACTATTAGATAATTTATCTTGTGATCAATAGATCTTGTTCTTGTATCATCTCGTCTTTGTTAAAAGAGTATTTTATTGACTTCGATCAAATTAAAAGACAAATTTTAATTTAAAAATCAATCCAACCCAATTTAAAAAATAAGGTAAGAGACATATCTTAATTTGTCTCGTGATTTGTATACCTCAAGATCAAATCACATTTGCTTTTGCAAAAGTTAATTTTGAAAATGATTTTATAAAAAAAAGATAAAAACATTTGATAGGCTCCACCAGTATAAAAAGGAGCCCACAAAACCTCTAACAAAACACACTCTCACCACCAGCATCAGATAGATTCTGCACCTTAACCCACAAAACAACAAAAGCTAATCGAACAAGGAACCAGACATCACTGTGTCTTAATTACTTGCTCTGTTTCAGATCAAACTTCACCACTTTAACTGTGATGAAAGCCTTCACAAGCTTTAGTTCTAAACCTATACTCCATAATAAGCTAGGATCTTTGTCTCCTAGTGTTGCTTTTCGTTTTTCTGATAAACCCTTTTCTTGTTTCATTCTTCCATTCAGAAATTACCAAAAAGGTTCCATTTTTTGTCTCTTGAAACTTGTCCAAAATAAGGGTATTTTCCCTTTTCATGCCGTGCCATCAGAACACCAGGTTTACTTCTTTCTATGTTCATTTTTTTTTTCCTTTTTTTCTTCTTTGTTTGAATTTGAATATGGGTCATTTTTTTTTTTTTCATTTTTTGTTCTTTTGGAGTTTTTAATTTGTTTGCAACGTTTTATTTGCTAGTTTTTATTTTGTTTCCAATTTTTGGTTTTTTTTCCTCCTTTCAAATTTTGAGTGGTTAAATGCTTGAGTTTGTACCTTTTGTTTCATTCTATGATGCAAAATTATTCTTACTTGTTATATGAGTAAAAGCATAGATCAAGAAATTGATGATGATAATTTCATGTTAATGTTATAATTCTTGGTTTTTAATGAGTAATTCCTGAAAGGATTGATACCAATTCAACAATTAACAATCTTTCTCCCTTTTAAGCAATTTGTTTTTGTTTTTTTAAGCCTTATTAACTACATACTCTCTTCACCTTTTTCCTATTTGAAGTTTTTCTCCCTTCCTTTCATGTCACTGCTTGTGTTTGTAAAGTTTTTCCTATTGGAGAATTTCATTTCATATTTTGTGCCAAATTCAAGAGGATATAAGTCAAATTAGTGTTAATGTGTTTTTATGAGGAGAATTTTGTTAAGAGGTGGTTATCTGATTGTTCTTTATACTTTGAACCAATGTTTAAAGAAACAAACTGAACATTGAACCGGTGAGACCTTTGGGTCTTGGTTGCTTGAACTAAGACGAAACTACGAGCAAAACGCACAAGCAACCAAATGGTAGACCGTGTCAATTTATAGTTCAACCGGTTGATTAGTTCAGTTCAATTATTATTTTTTGTTGCAACGGACAATGTTTGTAATTAGTATTCTTAATATTGTCAGTATTTTGCTGAGGGTGAGGATCGAATCCAAGATCTCCTTATATCACTCCACTCCCTAACTGCCCTTCCCCAGCCATCAAACTAACCTTATATCCTTGTTCAGTTCGATCATTGAAACATTGCTTTGAATAAATTGAGTGCTTATAAGATAGTATTTGCATATTTGATGAGAGATTGTCATGTTCTACATAAATGTTGCAGGAAGTAGACTTGGAAACTGTTGAGCCTCAAGTTCAACAAAGTGAGCAAACAGGTCAGTTCTAATGGCCTTTTATGATTTTTCTTCATATTTTTTAGCACTCAAATCCCTAACATTTTAGTTTGTGTGTTACGCAGATGAATTGAACTTTGTTCGAGTAGAGTTTCAGTTACAAAAAGATTGTGACTTTGGGGAACAGTTTCTAATAGTTGGAGATGATCCTATGCTTGGTTCATGGAGCCCTTTAGAGGCATTACCAATGACATGGTCTGATGGCCATTTATGGACTTTGGAACTGGTATAGTAGAACTTTTCAAAACATGAAGAAATTGTTTTGTCGAAAACTTTTTTAGGGCCGGAAAGTGTTTTTTGTTTTCACTTTTAATTACCAAATTGTCAACTTTCACATTGTTTTCACTTTGTTTTTGTTTCCAAAATACTTTTTTTTTTCCTATGAAGCAGTGTCATAGATACTGAACACAACACTGACACGTAAACACTGATAATAATTTAGAAAACATAAGTGATTGAATGTAAACTGTACATGTGTCATGATGGCGTCAGACACTAGACACCACAATGACACTGTCGCATAGACACCAATAATAATTTAGAAAAAGTGTACTGTACATATGTCATGTCGGTGTTAGACACTGAAGCATGGATATATATGTCTTCAATCAGAGGTGTCGGTGCTACATAGGATGTTTTCAATGCTAAATCCTTGAGATTAGGAAACAAAATGAAAACAATGTGAAATATTTGTAATTAGAAGTGAAAAGAATATAGAAAATGGAAACCGAAAAATGTTGTTTGAAATCGAACTGACTATTTGTAATTGTTTATTTTTACCAATATGTGATCAGGATATACCTGCCGGAAAACCAATCCAGTACAAGTTCATACTAAAAGGAATAGAAGGTGATATTATTTGGCAGCCAGGGTTAGATCGAATTATTCACACATGGGAAACGATGAACAGAATAATTGTTTGTGAGGATTGGGAGAATGCAGAACTTCAGAAAATAATAGAAGAAGATAGACTTTCTCAACCAAATGAGGAACTTCAGATTCTATCAGAAGTGTCAACTTCTACCGAAATTTCGGATAATTCTCGAGATGAAAGGGAATTCAATGTATCCAACATATCCGGCATTGAAGATACACAAATTCACGAAGAGGAGAAACCGATTGTTGAACCAGTCATGCAACAAAACAGTGATGACAGTATTTCTTCATCAACTGAGAAACCAATGGCTATTATTGCAGAAAATATAGGTTCCTCAGAGGATCTCATGGAAAGTACAAGTCATGAAACGTATAAAAGGAATGCGGTTCAAAAGAGTGAAGAATCTGCAGAAGATCGACAAAATGGTTATATTATACATGATATTGAATACAATGGAAATGCTGCTGCACTGAACAATCCGGAAGGAACGACTGTGGAGGGAAGCTTATTCGATTTTGAAGGAGGTCCGGTTCTTGTACCTGGCTTAATACCACCGACTGTAGAAGAAGCTGGTTCAGGTGAAGTTGAAGAAGAAGAAGAAAAGACCGCCATAGCCATAGACCCTTCAATCGAACCTTTTGAAACTCAAGTTCAGAATATACCAGAGGTAACCGCTTGATGAGTATGACGTTTTACCTTTCGAAATTGCTTGATTCCGTTTCTTTAAAAGCTCACCAGAATATGTAAACCACTTAGTGAAGTCTGATTAGATAGTTATCCGAAGCATCTTGTTTTTTTTGTTTGTATCATCGTCTATGTTTATTATCAATGGAGTGAGTTTTTTCCATTTCCATGCTTATCAGCTTGTTACTTAGATATATAACCAATGCATCCCATGGAAAAAAAGGGAGGAGAAAAAATTGTTTCCAATTTGACTGTTATAATTGATGAAACATATCTTAGCCTCTATAATAAAGAGGATTGGATTGTGTGCAGCCACAATTTTGTGCAATCAAGCATTGAGTCACATCGGTGGCCGTTGTATCAAGATCAAATTGTCTAAAATTCAATGCATAATTTATTTTTAAAAAAAACTAAAATACCGAGGTTGATATCTGAACCGTTCGATCTTGATCTAACTACCACCGATGTGGTTGACCGCGTGACTGAACGAGATTGTGACTGCTCACAATCCAAATCCCTAACAATTAGGGTAAACAAAGAGCCAAGCTATTATTGTGAAAGATGTTACCATGACCTTTTGGCTGTGATGAATAACACAAAGCCATAATAAGAAACATGCAGGCAAGGTTCTAAATCATGGTTGCGATCACAATCTTTCATATTGCAAAGCATTGCAGTTAAATGTGGTTGATGCATGCAGCCTCAATTGCAGTTGCAAAGATATCAAAAACTTTGATGTTATAGCCTAGATCGCAGTCGGAGACCTTTTTCTAAAACCCGGCAGACATGTTTCAAAGACATAACAAGCATTCCATCTTGCACATTTTTTAAAGCAATGTGTAAACTTGCACATTTTTTTAATATATGATGATGATGCTAGTGTTGATGTTTCTTCAATGGTTTTTTTCATGTGCTTCAACTGAAAATGCTCAGTTCAGTAAGGATGAAGAATCAGAAGATGGAACACAACAAGAGATAACTACAACAATCAATGATGAGCTGATATCCTATGAAGAGCAGTTTCATTTAGCACCAACAATGGAAGAAGGGTCAAACTCACAGCCAATTCATGGTAATACATTGCAAAATGACATCGACTGGGGCCGTGAAACCGTAAAGAAGTTTCTAACAAAATTTGGATTGCTTTGATGTCAACTTTTTACAGAACAACTACTAGGAGAAACTTGTTCACTGAAAATGATCATGAGTTATGTGATTGTTCTCATCTTCTTGCCTAAATTTTTATTGGCCTGGAAAAAATGGATAAGAGCTCAAGGTGTTTCGTGGCAATGATTATTGATTGTGGCTGTATTTTAAAAATAACTCCATAATACGGACTCTAATTAGATCTCAGTGTGAAATTAGTTTATAGTGATAATACATGTCTCCTTTTAACTCATGTATTTTAATTTTACTATGTTATCTTGTTATTTGGATTGTATTTTCTTTCAGTTTTGGCCATTTTTGTATAGTTCTTGGAGTTTCATGGGAGATAGAAGGAGCTATTGTTATGTAGTGCAATATTGCATAACTGGTTTGTAAAAGTAATGTTGTAATAAACTACGAAATTATTTGTTGTTATTTCTTATTTAGTTCTTACTGCATTTCATTCCAATTAGTAGATTTAGGGACTAGGTCATTCTCTTAAGACGTTTAGCGGCACTGCTCAAATTGTGTAAGACAGATTGTATTGAAGTTCTACTGTACTATAGAAAACCGGATTTTCGAGGTGCTTTTGATGTGATTTTCAGCTTAGCAGTCATCTGTTTATAGAAGAGAAGTTCTGCCATTGATAGAGAGAAATAAGTGCGGTCCAATTGATTGGATCCACAAACACTGCCACGTGAAAACTCTAGATTTTGACCAAATTAGCAAAATTGACATGCGAAATTTGGGGAAGGATTTAACTTGGTCAATTGTTGACTATAGATTTGATGGAAGGCTGTAGATTTGATGGAAGGCAGAAAAGTGTGTAAAATGTAACAACATTAGAGAGAGAAAACGGACACAGTTTAAAGAATAAATATTTGAATTTTTATTTTTCGGATACTAAAAAGTAAAACACTCAAGCTCGGCCGAGGCAGGCGGTGGCGCGCGTGTGGTGGTTGATTTGCGTGCGTTATCACTCCTTCACAAAATTGGACTCCTTGGGGCACACCCCAATTGACATACCTAATGGACCAAAAGAGTAATTTAGCCAAAAAAAATAATTACATGTGGCGTATTTCAAATAATATTTTAATACTATGATATCTCTATGAAACCCTTATAGAAGATTTCCTTTTTTTAGTCAAATAAAAAGAGTGCAAAAGCAACATGTGAATGTCAAGACATCCCAACTATGTTGATATCTCAAGAGAATCACATATCATTTGTAGCATCCTATAAATATATCCAATGAGAAAAATAAAAAAGTTACAAAAAAATTGGGGGACTAGTCCAAAACCAACATAAATAGCCAAGGGCAAAAATAACATCTTCCTCGTTAAAAATCTTATCAGAAAAACCCAAAGAGATAAAACATTGGTGAAGGAAAAAGAATGCAGAGCAAATTAAATTCTAAACCCTTGAAAAACATTAGCAAAAACGATTAAGAAAGACAAGAAGGAAAAATATCCCACCAAATAAAGTCATTATGCTAAAGGCCTAAGGAAGCAATCTTGTATACACAACGATTGTCTTCTTTGAAGATATGAGAAATAATAAAGCGCATATTTTTTGTCATATCAACACAGTTCAACCACCTGTTTCTTAACCTCTAAGGAACAATCTCATGATTTTTAAAAGCAAGAGTTATCAATTTAGAGTCTGTTTCCAACCAAATAGATAGCCAACCATTTTTTAAAGTTATCTCAATTGCATGCATAGCCTTTTAAATTTTGAGCAACACAATCCACCACAACAACATTACTATCTCTAAATATGGTATCACAAGCAGCAGGTCCAGGACAACCTTTTATTGTGCCTTCATATTTCATTTGTTCCAAGAAATGATGGGAGGGTGCCAAATAACATCTTTAATCCGAGAAGCATTGGGAGCATGAATAACAACAGAAAAAGTTTTAGGATCACAAATTAATGCATGGAAGAAAAAAGGGTACCAATTGAGTGATTTTCGGCTAGAGAAATATGGAGCTCACAATACGAGAGGTTGACATCCAAAAAATCAACTTGTTATCAAACCCCTTTTTATTTCTGCAAAATCAAATCACATCAATTAAGTAGACAATAGTAGCGATAACAACAGTCTTACATTGAGGGGACCAAAATCTTATACTTATGTCCAACGCATTATCGATAGAAGAAGTGTCAATTGTAAAGTTAATAGTAGAGGTGAGTCAGATCCAAATATTTTTCGCAAAATCACAATCCACGAAAAGATGTTAACTAGTTTCCTTTCTCTACAGCATAAGTTACATTGTGAGACAATATTGCAACCTCTAGCCCACAGATTCTCATATGTGGGAACTTTATTGTTGAAAAGGCGTCAAACAATAAGAGATTTGGATGGCTGAATAGAAGGGCTCCAGACCGTCTTAGCCCAATAAACCTCATAAAGGGAAGGATTTTAAAAGATATTAGCATCTCGAAAACAAAGCTCTCCATTATTGGTGTGCTTCGAAACTAGCTTATCTTTCATCCTGAACTTAGGGATCGAAGCATTCCGCAAAACATCAATAATATAAGAATAATTCAAATTAACTGAATGAGAAATATACTAGTTGTTTTTTCTAATGGAGTCCTTCATAATGGTTTGGAAGCAAGTGATGCTTGCCCTCAAGGATATAAAGACTCTCAACCATAGGGAAGCTAAGCCAATGATCCTTCAAAAAAATCAATCTTGTCCCCATGTCCAAGGAGCTACAGACAATTTGTTTTGGTGGTGTGAGCCTTATGCTTAATTAATGTCAGATCAAATCGAAGAGTCTATATGACAAGATCTGTGACCGTTCAATCTCATAATTCTAAATTTGAGGAGGGAAACACATTGACAATAAGAAGAATTCAAATTTCAACATAACTTGAGGATAATTACCTCATTAATATCCCTCAAGGATCTAATACCAAGGCCTTTATTGAAGATGCTCTTAATGTATAATGGTTTGAGAATGTTGCACAAATCAATATTTATTGGACAAAACTACACCAAACTCTTTAAGTGAGGTTCAAATTCAACATACGTACTTTAAGTTTTTTTTTTCTTTTCAGTTAATTCCTTTAAAACTCAAAATATGAACGATGAGATCCTTTTTTTGAACTTATCCTCCATTAAAAAGTGCACATACGTTGAAGTGTCGTTAACGTTGATAAGGTGACAACTGCTAAACAATAAATAATATATTTGTACTTTTCGAATATGTCCTTTTAGATTTTTTTTCTTAGATTGATCAATTAAATTTTTTTCTTCTCATTTTAGACCTTTTAGTTTTTTGGTGAAAAGTTTTTGTATTTTGTATTTTTTTTTTTTGTTTTAAAAGATACGGTAAATATCACCATAATTAACTTACACAACTACAAGGTTCTGAGTTCAAATCCGGAACGTGACGTCCAACCTAACGATATCGGTATTTTGTTAGTTGAATTAGGAGTTAAAAATAAATTTTTCATTTTTTATTCCCATAAAAATAACATTATTTAATAATAAAAATATATTTTATAAATAAATAAAATGAAATGAAAATTAAATGTTGATGTGTCCTCGTATTTTCCAATTCACTGATGTTACATCACTGCTATGCCATCAATGATTTACACATAATCAAAAATAGATGGGGCATAATACAACTCCCATAACATGCAAAACAAGAGGACCAAAAGAAATGGAGCAACTAAAAGTTGATTTTGGACAAAATAGGAAAACTAAAAGTAGATTTATATCTATATAGTGTTTATATATAGTATAGAATAAATATCAAATTTTTTATACATATCTCATTATGACATAATAAAATGTTATATTTAAATGACAAAATTAATCTTGTAAAACAATTACATATTTTTTTCCCAAATTAACTTATAATATTTTTAAAATTTTGTAATTTTGCAAAAATACTATAAAGAATTAAATAAGTCATAGAATAATTTTATATTTTAAAACGTCCATTGACACTCTTTCAATAGACAATTTTATATATAGAAAAATCACGAGTAACTAAATAATTCTATTTTGTATGTTAGATTAGATATGATATATATTATTCGTAAATGACACAACTATTCTTGTAATAATGTTATATATTTTAAAAATATAAATTTATATTCACATTTTCATAATTTTGAATAGCAATTTTATTTTAAATATAATAAATCAATTGATTTTTAATCTGTTAAATTATATAAAACAATAAAACTATTTTTGCGATAAAATCATACATATTTTTAAAAATTAATTATTAATATTTTATTTTTAATTTAATATAGGTTTTTATAAGGGTTAATATATAAATTGTTTTTCTTATCTTGTCTTGCAGTTTCTTACCTAGCTCATTATTTATTTGAA
>JBBPBQ010020323.1:17871090-17927750 GCA_037974755.1 Cicer yamashitae
TATATATAGATCGAGGAATTAATTAGTCTCCACATATATAGGGGATCATACTTCGTTTACAAAAAATAATTTTATCATAGATATACATGAAACTAAAAATGTGCCTAGAACCATGACTTAGCATATTTATAAAATAAACAATGATAATTTGTCATCTTTCACTTAAAGATTCTAATAATTATAACCTAATTTGTTATGAAATAACAATATATGATTTACCTTGAATTTTATTAGAGTCTACGTCGTTATTTGCAAAACAAATAATTTATTTAATGGGTCATCAATTTATTATATTAATAGTGGTATAGTAATAGAAATTAATCAAAGGATTAGTGGAAAACAATCACAATTGTGATTCTATAAAAGCCAAATGATCATTGGAGGGGAAAGACATTTCAATAACAAAGTATTAAACAAGAATTATTTTTATAGAAAAATCTGCTACAGCATAACCAAACTACCCCCAATTAAATTAAAATAAGTCAAAGCAACTACATAGTGCGATACAACCATATTATACTAAAAATAAATATAATTTTTTTAAAACAAAAATTAAAGTGTAAAAACATCACATCTTATAAATAACATCTCAATTAGATTCACATCCCAAAACTACTGTATATCATGCACCCTAATAAATATTATTAATATTACAAAAGTACAAACATTAAAAATAACAATTACTAAAAATCCAAAATGATAAAATCTTAGTCGAGAGAAATGAGTGCAGAGAAAAACAAGTTTCCAAATCTAAAGCAATTAGAGATATCACATACAAATAGTTTAAGGCTCGCAAACGAAGCATGCAAAGAACACCATCTCATTTCAAAGTAGCACGATCTAATTTAAAAATATCATCCAAATAGCACATCAAACATTTTTTTACAGTAGCATAATCACTATAACTGACTCCATTGAGTTCGCCTCCATAGAATTCAACAGTCACACCGAATTGTTCAACACTACTTCGACTCTGTCTTTTGAAAAGGGATTTAACTACCCAACAATTGGTCGACATCAAACATTTCATTTTCTAAATTTTGATCAAAGTTCAAAATTGGGGAAATATCATAATCCCAATTTTGAAAATTATCCATGTCAATGTCATCATAAGACATCTCCGAAAGCAAAGGCGGAGGAGGAGAAGCAGTGGCAGGCAGGAGTGGGAGGAGTAGATGGAGATGAATTTTGATTATGAATCACTTCTAGCATATTTTCACCTTCGAGATTTTGCTTTTCACCCTTCCTTATTTTAGCATTTCTAGTTGCATCTCCACGCTTATGCTCGTAAATCTTGCAAAGCACCCAATTATTCAACTACATATACACACAAGTGTTATTAGATAGTAGAACACACATAATGCTATAAATAAACATATAGTAAAAATGAACAAAATTTAGAGTGATGGATATAGTCTTAGAGAACAATTTGTAGGAAGACCTTAAGGTTTATTGAGTATTTATAAAGGGATTTATATTTGTCTTTCTTTAGTGGTACTAGTAGGGATAGAATTCACAACTTTTCAAATCCAATACTTTTCATATAAAATGTTAAAATTTTAGTTCTTATAATTTTTTTTTTTACATTTTTGTAATCTCTACAAAATTATTCTGCATAACATTTTTAGTTTTTGCTAGATACTTTTATTTAGGAACGGATGAAGTATCAATTGATCAATCATAAAGAAAATTTATGCATCATCATTTTGAAATTGTGTAAAGAATACTACTATTTATTTTACCTTAGAAGTAGGAGTTGTACTTGTGCTCGCAGTATTCTCAATATTTATCGTGTACTCTTGCATAATCCAATTAGTTTTGTCACCATCTTTAGGTTTTCCTCTATAAAATACCAAAGTCTTTTTAAATCCAATTGTAGTGCCATTATCGTTTATTGGATAATCTATTCCAGTAGCTTTTTAGAAACCAAAGCCTTTAACACCACGATCTGGACGTTCTCCATTTGGATATTTCCTATTTCTTATAGTGAAAAAATATGTATGCTGCTCTCCTTCACGTTTATGCATGGCTGTTTAAAATACATAAATAATAAAATAAGTCAATTAATTGATTAAAATTACTTTCAAAATTCTTTTGAACAATTATATATACTTATTCCATGTAGAATGAAATATAAAAAAATGATATGTGAGAAAAGTTGATGTATTCCAGATATTTGTTTTATTTATATTTTATTTTAAAGGAAAAACTTTTAAAGTGAAGGTTATGGTAGACCGCTTTTGGCGATGATTCATTGTGGACCAATCTTTAAAATTCACTCGAAAATCTAACGAAGATCGACGAAATTCTTTGAAATGCTTCTATTTGGTTTTTACCGTTGAAACAATAATTTGATCGAAGTCATGATCTCTTAAAATCAATTTATTGAACCGACATTGATCAAATTATCATTTAAGACATAAAGATAGAGAAATATATTACCTAATTATACTTTTCAAATGTGTTGTCGATCGTGTTAGAGTTTCGATTGATTTTTGAACACAAGTTTACTGTGGAAAATGTTGTCTCTTAAAATTTACCAACTTTTAAACCTCTAACACATTTTTACAATGGATAATATTTTGAACGTTAGATAAAAAAAGATTGATAAAATATACTATACCATAAAGATTATCAGGTGAATTTTGATAAACATCCACGTCATAAATCCGACCAACAATAATATGATGATTAGCAATCTTTGGTTGTAAATAGTATTTGATTAACTCAACATCATTTGGTAGAAACTTATAACCCGGTGGTAACAATTGTAGCACTTCGTCTAACATATTGAATGTATTACCTTTATCAACTGAAATAACAAAGAAAGGACATAAATTAACAAAGATTAATATTATGACTAATATCTTTTTAATAAATAAAAAAATGAAAAAAATAGTGCAAAAATATTTTTTAGAAATATTAAGTATCTATAAATATCGGATAACCTTTATAGTTGTAAAAAAAAAAGTAGAATTTATTTTTACTAAAACCGAGATGGATAACTAAAATCCACGCCGTTAGTTCTAATCAGTTACAAACTCCCCTTTATTGAAGCAAAAATAAATTGTTTATTTTTTTTTACTGAAATTGTAGCAGATATATGAAATGTCATAGATCCGAAAAGATAGAGAAAGCGAAATTTGCTCCTAAGAAAGCGAAAATGTTAAAAACATATATTAATAATTTAACTGCAGAAATTTTATATTAAACTTTTTAATAATCTAAATATAATTTTTTTCAATACTAAAAATTATATTTTTAACCTTAAAAATACATGTTAAGCGTTAACATAAACTAAAGTTTGAACACATGTACAATTATAACCATAAAATACGTACACATTACAAAGTTATAAAATATAAATTAAAAACGAAAAAGAAGATTCTGCCATCGTTAATTTTCAATGCAAATTCATAGGATCTTAAAAAAGCTATATAAATAAACAAATAAAGATTATGAGATGATTAACTTTCTTTGCAAATTTAATATCCTCCTATTATTTTATTTTTAAGCAATACCATATTCTTCTAATTATTATTATTATTATTATTATTATTATTATTATTATTATTATTATTATTATTATTATGGCTTTATTGCACTTTTGGTCCCCCTATTTTAGCTGAATCACGAAAGTAGTCCCCCATTTTATTTCTCCCCAGTTTTGGTTCCCAAACAGTATTTTGGTCCAAAACTTGATAAAGTCTCATTTCTTTAAGCCACATCACACCATTTATGATCATAGATTTCAGGTACAATTGTTGCACTACGAGATCTTGAGACATGGTGTGGCTTAAATAAATGCAAAAAAATGACACTTTATCAAATTTTGGACCAAAATTCTGTTTAGGGACCAAAACTGTGGAGAAATAAAATGGGGGACTATTTTCGTGATTCAGTTAAAATAGAGGGATCAAAATTGCAATTAAGCTTATTATTATTATTATTATTATTATTATTATTATTATTATTATTATTATTATTATTGTTCACATCATTAATATATTATATATTATCATCGACCAACAAACACTCACGTTCAGTCGTTCATATTGATTCAAAGAAGAAGAATCATTTATTATGAATTAAATCTTGATAAAGAAAATGATAATATATTTTTTTGGTGAGAAAAGAAAACAATAATCATTACAAAAAAATATTAATTAACTTATTGAAAGATTGAAGCATATGAATAGAAGGATTAACAATAAAACTAAAATTGCTACACAGGAAAATATTAAGAATAGTTAGAGAAAGAGATATGCAATGTTCTAAGGTACCTGAATGAGTTATTTTCTCGGTTAAAGTATAATGATATATAATCAAGCTTGTATTTTGTCCCTATATAATCAAAACAGAAATAAATGTAAAGGTTGAAGTTGTTATAGTTTATTCAATTAACCATACAAATATTCCAAAACGAGAAATCGTTCGACCATGAAGCTAAAAAAGACAAAACACCAAATCGTAATTCGATTAAATTAGGGTTAGGGTTTATGTGTTTTGGGAATAAAATTGCAACGCAAGAAAAGAATAATACAACCCTAAACAGTTAGAGCTAGAGAAAGTTAGAGAGAAGAGTATACAATTTATAAGTGTTAGTTGCTTTTTGGTGACTTTGTACCTTCGTTTTTGTCTCTCTCTGTCGCTTTTTAGAGTTACGTGAAAGAGGTTTTTCTGAGTTGTGGGACCTAGGTTTCTTAATTCTTTCTTAATTCTTCTTCTTACTTATCAACTGACATAATATATATAGATTATTTTTTTCGAGTTGGATGCGTTTGTTTGCGGTTGTTTGTTTTGATATTAAATAAAAAATAATTTTTGTTTTAAATAATTTAAAGATGATTTTTTAGAGATTTTTTTTAAAATAATTTTTTAATTTCTGTTTGTTTAATATTATAAAAATAATTTTTTGAAAAAATAATAATTTTTAATTTATTTGTATATAATTTTGTAAAAGTGATTTTTTTAAACTACAAAATCACTATAAAGGACATAAAAAATGATTTTCACATATGTCTAAATACACGATTTTTTTAAATACACATATGTCTCTCTACTCTCTTATGCATCTCTATCTCCCTCCCTCCAATCTATATCTACTATCTCCCTCACTCTCTACTATCTCATGTCTCTCTACCTCTCTTTTTTATCCCAGGCAAATAAATAAATTTAGGTTCTCCATTTCATAATTTTCGGATCCTCCTGAAAAATAAACATATAAATAAATCATCACAAAAATATGCAAGTAATAGATTTTGAATGCAGTATTCTAATCCTAAAAATTGGGCTCCTAATAAAAAAAAATGCAATTTTAATAATTAAAAAAATTGGAAAAATAAAATTTAATCCATATGCACATATCAAGCTGCATGATGCTCAATCTATACCAATTTACATGATGCTCTACACATACCAATGTACATATATATATATATATATATATATATATATATATATATATATATATATATATATATATATATATATATTAAACTCCAATATACATTTCGGCAACACAACAATCACAATTCTAGTCATAAAATTCACCAATTATCGGACTAATCTTACGGTCACAATTCTAGCCTCTATTTCTTCAATGCAAATTTTTATAAATAATTCGGTTTTAATGTCATCTCATCTTGCAACAACTCTTTCATCACTCTTAGAATTTTTTTGCATCTTTTTAGTTATCATTCTAATTGATATTTAAGTCAGCAAAAATGTTAAATCATTCTTAACGTAACCTACCATTAACAAATTTCCAACTTGTAAACATATAACAAGCATGTTGTCATAGTTTCATTATCCATAATTACCCAACCATAGTTTCATTATCCATATTCAGACAATAGTTAGTACTTGCTAATATTTGTCAATATCTAAAGCATTTGTGAAATTTACTCTAACAGAACAATTGAAATATTTCAAATTAGTCATTTCCAAATTTATTAGTTTAATCAATTTCTTACACACATTTCAAAATTGATTAATGTACCTTGAGTACTGATCGAAAATAATATATAAACACACACAAAGCAAAAAATAATCGTATTAATGTAAAGATAAAATGATTCAAATAAAATGCATAGAAACAAAAAAAAAAAAACCATGTGCAGAAATACAAAAGAAAAGAAAACGTACCTGATAAAAACCTAGATCAGAGTTGCATGATAAAATGGCCACACTTGAATGCGTGAAGGAGAAAACGCAACTAATTACGTCATTTTCTCGTGAGTTAAATTCCGTCTTTTTCAATAAGAGACAATTGTGAGAAACTATAGCTTTTCATTTTTAGTCAAAAAATAATTTATTTAACAAAATAATTTTTCAAAAATATAAAAAAAATATCATTCAAACATTAAAAAATGATTTTTGATTAAAAATAAAGATTTTTTTATGAAAAATCTAAAATAAATACTGTATTATTTAAGTTGAAAAAAAAGGAAAATTAAATTTTCAGTGGAATAAATAATAATTAATTTAATGTAACTTTTGTTAATGGTTTGTTTTTGTATGTATTTGGATATGTAACCGTATTTAGCTAAGAGCATCTACAGCGGGAGTAAAATTAAGTTCGTCCGCTAGAGTGGATAATGTAACACCCTAAATTTTATAATAAACTATTTTATTAATTAATAATGATTTTAAATAATTAATTTGATGTTAAAATTATTTTAGAATATATGTTGATAAACTTTGTAATTAATTTTTGTTATATGGATGTTTTTTTGTTATGTGCTAGCTTGATACATATAATATTAAATAAGCGATATAAATAATAAATATTTTATTTTATTACTTTATATATTGTTTTTTTAAAGTAATAGTATTTTAGTATACATATTTTAAAGAATAAGATTTTAGGCGATTTTACGTGTATATGTACGTTCATAATTAATGTGATGTTTCTTTGTATCTTTGACTAATGTTAAATGTGCATATATTTATATTTTAATTAATTCTAAGTATGTCCTATTTTAGTTATTTATTTTATAAACAATTATTTTGGGATAGTAATAATATTGTATTTGATTTCCTTTATTTTTATATACTTGTTGTGGTATTGTGATTTTATATATATTTATTATGATTTAGTAATTAATATAAAGTAGTAATGTTATATTTATTTATTTTATGATTTTGATTATTCTCTAATGATGGTAGTATTTTAATATGAGTATTTTGAAAAATAAGTATAATTATATTGATTATTTTGAATATGAGAGTTTTAGTTGTTCGTAATATGTAATTTTTAAAGAGTTAACTACTTTCATTAATCTATTTTTAAAATATTGATGTTATATTTATTTATTTATTTATTTTGTCATTTTAACTATTTTCAAAATATAATTATTTTAATTTGATATTTTGAAAAATATTATTTTAATGACAAATAAATAAATTAAAATAAGTGTGTAATTAATTGGGCCTTGTGAAAATAAAAAAAATACGGTAAAGAAATAAAATTGGTTCAATAGGTTAGATTAGTAATAACCTAACAAAATAAGAGATAAATTGTAGAGCTACGGGAGAAATAAAAGGGAAGTCATGGCAGTGAAAATTAAATAGGAAATCAACGTCGGTGTCCCACGACTGTGCAGAAAACTTTCTCCGTTTTCGTTCAAATTTTAGTATGTTGTTTCGTTCATCTAGCTAGTCAATTAAACACACTTTGTCAGATTTTTAACCATCCCAATTTCTCTCTAAAATACCTGACTTCTCCGTCTATGGAATTCCTTATTTCTCACCGTTCTTCTTCACCGTAAGTCCGATTTGAGTGAAACCAACGCCAAAACGATCGTGTGAAAAGTGGCTATATTATCCCCTAATTGTTTTTCTGATTTATGGTAAGTTTCCTTAACCGAATTTCGAAATTGGTTTTTAGAGTGTCTTCGCATAAATTATTTTTGACGTTTACCCATAAAACTGTCGAGTAGATCAATTGAAGGACAAAGACTCAAAGAACAAAGGATGTTTGCTTATGGAATAATATTCATGTGTGAAAGTGTCGAACTAAGGTAAGGGGTGAGAGAGCGTTTGAATTCATGAGTATAATATATTGTAAGATGAACGGGAAAACCGTATTTCCCAACAATTCATCCGGGGCTCACTACGTACGGCAGTAGCCCTTTGAGGGATAAATTAATTAATGTGCAAATATGGAAATTGTGAGATTAAAATATAGAATAGAAATATTTGTAAGGTGTTGATTGATTTAATTTCTTTAAATGTGTGATATTTGATATTATTGCGATATTGGGTGTCGAAGTAATTTTTGTATATGTGTGATTAGATGAGTTTATGTGACGTAATAATACAAGATGAATGTATTGTGATAATTTTATGTGATGATGATGTATGATTAATAATTATGATGTAATAAATTTGTGATAAGTTTATGTGGTGATGTATAATTGATGATAGTGATGCTCTAAATTTGTGATGAGTTATGTAATGATGATGATGTGTGATTTATAATAGTGATGTTATGAATTTGTGATGAAAATATTGAAGTAACCCCTGATGAAATAATTGTGATTCCAATTTGTGTTTGAGATGACGGTCTTAATGGAGTATCATAGGCCAACGAGGGGAGAAAATAAATATTGAGAATTTGTGAAGTGGAGATTATTTTGTCATCATATAGGTAGGGCCTGACAAGCCTAGCGATTCCGGGGAAGTACAACTGAATTGAGCCTGATCGTGGCGGTCTACTGTTGAGCCTTAAGGCAAGATTGTTAGACCTTGGAGGTATTCGGGTGGGAAATTCCTAGGTGACTTGGAGGTAGCACTCCAAATGTCGGGAGCTACCATGCAACACACGTTTACCTCGACTGTCGCGTATATGTGTCTCGGGTTGAGTTGTGGGGATCTATGAGGACAAGGCCAATTTGAATTGTCCGTCCACCGGGATGGTGGCATAGTATCATGGCCTCCTAACCAAGTACTTCAGAGTTAGAATGGTACCACATTGTGAAGTAGAGTCTAAGCTCATGCATAGCATTGCATTTCCTTGTGATTGTTTTGTTGTGATTGATGTGTTTCAAAAGTAATAATAATTACTCTTAGATGATTTGATGCATATTATAATGAGATGATTATTTTACTTGAGTGACTTTGATGTTATAATATGGTACTATTTACTTAAGTATTTTGATATATCGTAATGTGATTATGATACGGTCTATTATGATTGTTTGTGTGTTCTTCATACTTATATTATACTATCAACATGATTTCGAAACTTACCTCCTTCGTTGTTTGTGTTTGACTGGCTTGGCCCTGCGTTTGCGAAATCGCAGTTATTACAGGTTAATGAGTCTTGAAGTTCAAGTTTGAGGGAAACCCCGCTTTGATAGGTGATACCGGGAATGAAAGTCATAAGTTGTATTTTATTTATTTAATTAGAAACAACTTTTGTATGAAGACCTTTCTGTTTTATAAAAGGAAGAAGTTTAAAGTGTTCCCTTTGAATTTTGAAAAAAAATTTATCCTAAATTTGTTATAAAAGTTTTATTTATTTGAAAACATGTTTTCTTTATCCACTGCGAAATAAAAAAAAAAATTCTTGTATAAATTAATATATAATTATTTTGGGATTTAGGGTGTCACAGATAACGTAACCGTGAGTTTGTTGAGAGTTCACCGTTGGAGTTGTGCCAAGTTGTAATCACGGTGTGCCAAACTGTAATCACGGTTCTCTCAAGAAGGAATGGTACTTTCATAATTTAATAATAATAAATTTATAACCGTTACCTTTTTTTATTAATTTATTAATAATAATAAATTTATGACCGTTAACTTTTTTTATTAATCGGTGACATTCTTCTTTTTAATTTATTAATAATAATAATTTTATGACACGTTACCTTTTTTTTTTATTAATTTATGACCGTTAGCTTTTTTTACTATTTATTTGTTACAATTTGCTTATTAATAGGAGTAATTTGTTTTTGTTACTCTTACTTTTTCTTTCACAATTTTTGTTACAAAAATTTCTTTAATCTTTTATTAACAATACTTTTTTATTTATGATCATGTATTTAACATTTAATTTTTATTATTGCTATAAAAATTTAAGTTCAATTTTATTTTAAATTTAAATTAAAATAATATATAATAATATTAATTGAAATATTTAAATTAATATTTTAAGTTCAAATAAAATTAAATATAATTAAAATATTAATGTATAAATTAAAGTTGTGGGACCTAATATGGTTTTGTTAAATCGTAACAAATTAATGAATTGTTTTAAAAGGATGTGGTACAGTGGACCCTATTTAATGAACCCATGTTGAGTTTACCGTTGCAGTAAAAAATGAATGAGTTGCTTCAAGATGATGTGGCACAGTGGACCCCATTTAATGAACCCATCTTGAGTTCACCGCTGTAGATGCTCTAAATATTCGTACCTTTTCCGTCCATCACACTTTATATTTGTCATCAAGAAATACATTGAGTTGTTACTTAAAATTTTTACATAGTAAGTGAGATTCAGATTTAACAAGAGTGACTCGTAGTCTTGAACTCTATCTTTGACATCAAACCTACAAACAAGCTTTTCATAGGGTGTATTCTCAAAAGTCCGCGCATTAATGGTCCTGAATGTCTATCCCAGTATAGTGAACACTCTAGCAATTCTGCCTCAAACCACTTCCACACTCACATAGGTGATTCTATCAAGAGTACTTCTGTAGCTAGGTACTCCACTCCACATAGAGTATAGATCTCATTAAAAGTTTCTATTATCTCATCCTTTCATCGCTTCAAGAATCATGCTTCTCTGATATATAATAGCATGTTCATCTCATATCACTACGACTTGTTATTAACCGTTGAACCTAATTCTTCGGATCTCCAGTCTTTTAGGTTGGGTTACCACCATGAGTGAATCATTGATCTATGGGCAATAGTTCCATCTCTTTGGATGTACTTAGGATTTTCTTTCAAGCTAATCCTTTCGTCAAAGGATCTGCTAAATTTTCATCATTACGTACATGATCTACTATAACAACTCCTTTAGAAAGTAACTCTCTAACAGTGTTGCACTTACGATGTATTTGTCGTCTCTTACCATTGTAATAACGATTCTCAATCTTTGCAATAGTCGCGGTACTATCGCAGTGGATCCTGGCATTGGTTTTTCGCATAAAGGGATTTCAGCTAGCAAACATCTGAACTAACTCGCTTCTTTACTAGCATTAGCTAGTGCTATCATTTCAGACTCCATAGTGGACTGAACTAATATCGTCTGTTTCTTTGATTTCCAAGATACAACACCACCAGTTATACTAAAAATATAGCCATTGGTTGCTTTGGAGTTATCTAATAAAGTGTTCAAATCAGCATCATTGTATCCTTCAAGGACGACATGAAATCTTTAATAATGTAATCCGAGACTCATGGTCCTTTTAAGGTATCTCATGACTCTTTCGATAGCGTGCCAATGCTCCATACTAGGTCTACTGGTAACCTTGTACAATAATCCTAGACGTAGACAATGTCGGGTCTAGTAAAGTTAGTGGCATATCTGAGGCTGCCAACGATGCTCACATATTTAGTTTGTCTAACACCTTCACCAGTGTTTTTGAAAAGTTTTACACTTGGATCATATAATGTGCAAGCAAATTTTACAGTCAAATTATTTGTATTTCTTTAGGATCTTTTCAACATAGTGAGATTGATCCAAATAAATTCCCTTTTCTGACCTAGTAATCTTGATTCCAAGAATTACACTCGCTTCTCTGAGGTGTTTCATATCAAAGTTGTTACACAACAATGATTTCACAATATTTACAGCATGAATGTTTGAACCAAATATGAGTAGGTCGTCTACATAGAGACATATGAGAGTGCAAATGCCATTTTCAAATTTATAATAAATACATTTGTCAATTTCTTTCACTTTAAACTCATTCGATATAATCAAGTTATCAATTTTTTCATGCCATTGCTTAGGAGCTTGTTTAAGACCATACAGAGATTTATCTAACTTACATACCTTGTTTTCTTGTCCATGAATCACAAAACCTTCAAGTTGTTCCTTATAGATTTCTTCTTACAAGTCACCATTTAAAAAAGCAGTTTTGACATCCATTTGTTGTACTATCAAGTTATGAACAACAATTAGTGAAATGAGTACCCTAATGGATGTAGTTCTAGTGACCGGTGAAAAAATGTCGAAGAAATCTATATTTTTTTTTGTCTAAAAGCTTTGGCTACAAGATGACCCTTGTATTTATCAACAGTTCCATCGAATTTTAGTTTATTTTTCCATATCCATTTACAACCTATCGGTTTTCAATCAAGAGGCAAGTCTACTAAGTGTCAGGTCCTGTTAGACTCTAGAGAATCCATCTCATCGTTTATAGCTTCTTGCCATAAATTTGCATCCAAATATGACAAAGCTTCTTGACATTTTGCAGGCTCCTCTTATAAGGTATATGCCATATAATCGGGTCCGTAATCTTTAGCAAATCTGACTCTCTTACTTCTTCGAGTTTTTGTTTCGCCTTGTTTGTTGCTTTCAGAGCTCATTATCACAAGAACGTGACTTGGTTCGCTACCCCCACTATTTCTCGATTTGAAAGGGAATTTATTTTCATATAAGTCAACATCATTTGACTCTATGATCACTTTTGCATTTAAGTCATAAAACCTATACCCTTTGTTGTTTACTGCATACATAATGACTACACATTCATAGGCTATACTGGCGAGTTTAATTCACTTGGGATCGCGGATTCTGACATAAGCCAGACAACCCCACGTTCGAAAATCAGACGAGTTCGGTTTTCTTTTCTTCAAAATCTCATAAGGAGATGTTTTATTTTTAGATTTAAGAACTCTATTCAAAACATAGCAAACAGTCAATATAATTTCCCCCCACCAATGAAATGCGGCAACAGAGTTAAGCATAATAGAAATAACTAGTTCAATAAGGGTTTTATTCTTTCTTTCAACTTTTCCATTCATTTCAGGAGAATATGGTTCTGTAGTTTCATGTATAATTCCTTGCAATTTATAAAACTCATTAAGTAAACTAGAATCATACTCGGTTCCTCTATCACTACGAAACCTCTTATTCTTTCTAATAAGTTGATTTTCAATTTCAGTTACAAAGATCCTATGAAGGTGCAAACACGAGAAGGAAGGTTGAATTGTGTTTGTCTAAGTTTGATTCTTTTTTTATTATTTGATTAAAACTGGTTGGACTTAGAACAGAAGTAGTAACAAAGCTAAGGAATGCAGAAGTAAAATGACACAAGCAATTTGATCCACTAATTCAACTCTTTGAATTACACAACAACTGACCCTACAAGTCAAAGTTCTCAAAATAGCCTAACAACCCCAGACTTTTTGAGGAACACAAACACTTTGACTCTACAAGCTAACTCTTCTCCACACAAAACGACAACTCCAGATTGTTGAAGGCACACAACACCTTGACCCTACAAGTCAAGTCTTCTCAACACAATCTAACAACCCCAAATTGCTCGAGGAACACCAAAGCCACTATTGGGCTGCGTTACAATGAGTTGGAAACTAGTTTGGTTATTCTTCTACTAAGCATATTTGATACAATGATTTTCCCACAATACAACACTTAGAGTATTTTACTTTGAATGAGTGCTTTGAAAGAACTTAAAACCTTAAACTCTAAATACTTAGAAAATTTTGAGCTCTTGAGGTTTTTCTAAACAACTTTGGTTTTTAGGATTTTTGAGTTTGTTGTTCGTTGTTCTACTCTTCTTCAACCTTGATCCACTATTTATAGATGAAATTAAGGTTGCAATTTTGTCCCTTAAGAATTTTGAATCTTATATGTTTTTAGGTTGGTCAACAAAGATCTTCTCCAAGAATAACCTTGATTGATGTGATTTGAGAATATGACCGTTTGTGAACTTTTATTTCTCAATCTGGTATGAGCAATTCCTCTACAAAGATATTGTGCGTATTTGTTCATATTACGTTTGCAAATTTATCCCCTTGAGTCTTCCTTCATACGCTTGAATTGATTTGGACGGAAACAATTATGGGTTTGTTCTTAGACCTTCAGAAGTAAGGAGACAACTAAGTCAAATTTAGTATTGTTCTCAATCTATCAAAACCTTTGACCTTCCATCAAAGTTGTTGACTTTTCTCCATCAGAGTCATTGAATTGATTGTTGGAATCAGATGTTGTGTTGCATTATAGTTAGAAGCATATGCAAAGCTGCGTGATTTAGAATTAGTGGCATGAGCAACTTCACCTTTGTTGCTTTGGAATGTGAAGCGTATCATACGCAGTACTTTGGAATGTGTTGCAATCTTTAGAGTTACTACAACTTTAGAGGCACCATTCTGGAACGTGAAGGTGAAAACACGAGAAGGAGAGTTGAATTGTGTTTGCCAAAGTTGATAACTTTTTGATAATTTATAAATAAATAAACTATTTCGGTTTTTGTGATTTACTTGGAGTAGAAACACTCAGATTCAGAGGCAGCAAGCAATGAAAGCATAAATAATTTGACACGTAGGTTTATCTTGGTTCACGACTAACTTGGCTACATCTAGTTCCCTCGCTCAGAAGACTTTAATCCACTAATTCAAATACCTTGAATTACAAAGCACCTGACCCTCCAAGCCAGTCCTCCCAAACAACCTGACAACCCGAAACTTTTGAGGAACTAACCACATTGATCCTACAAGCCAAGTCATCTCCTAACAACCCCAAATTGAAGAATGAACTAAACCACTATTGGATACAAAAGATTGTAACTTTAAGTATTTGCTTCTAACAAAGTTGATAATAATAATAACTCTCACACTCTCAGAAAAGAATACTTAGAAAATATTTCTCATTCGAACAAATTTTTCTCTCTTTGAACTCTAAGATTACTCTTTTATGCTTTTCGATGATTTTCTTCTTCAGTCTTAAGTATCTATTTATAGTTAATATTTGGGCTTTAATTTAGTCCTTGTTTAATTCTGAATTGTATTTTGTTCAAATTACATTTGTAAATTCTTCAAATTGATTATGTTCCTATTTTGTTTAGATTGAGATTATAAATTCTTCATATTGAGTTTTCAGATTGCGGTTGTAAATTCTTTAGATTGATTCTGTTCATATTTTGTTGTAGATAATCTTGATCAAATCTTCTGCAAATCTTCTTTAAATCTTCTACAAATCTTGACTATATCTTCTTTCATATTATTTGAAGTCAAATACATTGTTCTCATAAAATACTTTTATTATCATAAAAACTCTAAGTATAAAATCAACTTGGTTCCAACAGAATGTGTTGCAGTCTTCAGAGTCAGAGGAATATATGAAGTAGACCTGAACAATGGCTTCAGACTTCAGAAGCATCCTCAAAAAAATATTGTTCATTATAGGCATGCTAAAATTACTGTTTATCAGTAGTGTCCTACAGTTAATGTTCATCATAGGCATGCTGAAATTACTGTTCATCATAGGTATGGAAAAGTTCAAAAATACGCTGAATCTTCAGAGGCACATAATTCTTCAGAGGCCCACGCGCAGACTCCTTGGAGGCATGCTAATTAGAAGCACGCTTCAGTCTTCAGAGGTAGACGCAAAAACACGCTATCAGAGGTTAATGCGCGTACTTTTCCATAACGTGCATTTATCTGATCATGAGGATTTCGTTGAATGATTTTGATTTCTTTTCCTCTGACCTCTTTACTTCTTCTTGTGACTTCCGCTGGTGGTATCCTCTTGTTGTTTCCTCCGATTTATTGTTCTAATTTCAGCATACTTAATGAAGTCATTAATGCAACAAATTGTTCTCACTAACCATGTCAAACGCTTCACTTTTATTTTTCATCAGATATACAAAAGTATAGGTCAAACAATCGTCAATAAAAGTGATAAAATAACGTTTTCCATACTTGTTAAAGTTCCATCAAGTTCACATATTTCAGAGTGTATTAAATCTAGAGTTTCAGATTCTCTGACTACTAATTTATGTGAACTCTTTGTTGTTTTAGAGCGACTACAAAAATCACATTTTTCAAAATCATTTAAAGATAAATTTGGAATTAAACCTAAGTTACATAAGTTTGAAAGCACACGTTCGTTCACATGATATAGTCTAGGATGCCAAATCACGTGTGGGTATGTAAGCAGAATGAGACATTTTATTGATTTCAACATTCAATTTAAACATGCCATCAATGGCATACCCAACAAAAATGCCATTTTTGGAAATGGTGTAAAATTTGCCCATATAGACTAAGTAAACCTGCCTCATTAAGAAGAAAACCAGAGACCAGATTCTTTCTTATTTCTGGGGTGTGCATCACATCCTTTAGAATTAAGGTCTTTCCAAAGGTGAATATTAATTCCACATCTCCAATACCAACAACATTAGTGGTGTAGGAATATCCCAACAACACTTTTTTATCTTCAGCAGAAATGTATGTTTTAAACATAGCACGATCATAAAAGATATGGCGTGAGGCGCAAGTGTCTATCCACCATGCATCTGATTCACCAACAGTGTTGATTTAAGTTATCATAGCAATAAATTGCTCTTCTGTCAAGTTAGTCTGCTTAGCAGAGCTTGGGTTGTTCCTATACTGGGGTGCCATATAACTTTGTTTCCCACATCTAAAGCAGTGAAATGGTGGGTGTGACACCCTAAACTCCAAAATAACATATATAATAATCTATACTAGATTTTTTTTAAAGAATATATAATAATCTATACTAGATTTCGCAGTGGATAATGAAAATCTGTTTACAAGAAAATAAAAACTTTTGTAACTAATTTAGGATATTATGTTCCTCAAAGTACACATGGAACAATTCAAACTTTATTCCTCAATTAAAATAGTGCAATCTCAATTAACTTGATTTAATTATAATTTCTTAATTTAATTCCAAAAATTATCCAGTACTTAAGGTTTTCATACAAAAAGTCGTTTCTAATTAAATAATTAAAATACAAATTACAATTCTTATTCCCAGTTCCACCTATCAAAGAGGGGTTTCTCCCAAACTTGAACTTCAAGACTCATTAACCTGTAATAACTGCGATTTCGCAAATGTAGAGCCAAGCCAGTCAAACACAAACAACGAAGGAGGTGAGTTTCGAAATCATGTTGATAGTATACTACAAGTAAGAAGAACACAGAAACAATCATAATAGATTGTATCATAACACATCATGATATATCAAAATATTCAAGAAAAATAATATCACATTATAATATCATAATCAATCAAGTAAATTCAATATATCGTCATATCATCCAAGATAAATTATTATCAATTTTGAAACACATTAATCATAACAAAGCAGTTACAAGATAAATGCAATGTTATGCATGAGCTTATACTCTACTTCTTCACAATTTGGTACCATTCTAACTCTGAAGTACTTTGTTAGGAGGCTTGATACTATGCCACCACCCAAGTGGACGAAAAATTCAAATTGGCCTTGTCCTCATAAATCCCGTCAACTCAATCCAAGACACATATACGCGACAGTCGAGGTAAACGTGTGTGGAATGGTAGCTCCCGACAATGGAGTGCTACCTCCAAGTCACCTAGGAATTCCCCACCCGAATACCTCAAAGGTCTAACAATCTTGTCTTAAGGAATTCCCCTCTTGTATTTTAAGTCACTTGTTCAACAGTTTGGGGATAGATCGTGTTCTTGAGGAGCAGTTGGACCGATCTTGATTGCTACATCTTGGTGAGACTTGTACTCCCAGTCCAGATTTAGAAACTTTCCTCCAATCATGTTTGGTGTGTCAAACTAATGTTTTCCATAGAAGATTCTAATTCAAAAATAGTTGGTCGCTTGAGGAGGAGCTTGATAGTGTTGTGGATGAGGCTTGGGGGCGATGAGCACTTGTAGAAGTAACTAATAGTATTGCTAACTGCAAGAAAAAATCGATTGGAGTAGGCATATAAAACCTGGTGAAAATTTAAGAAGAAGATTAATAATTATAAGAAGAAGCTTGAGTATATGTGCTCGAAAAGGGATGTGAGGTCAACATAACAATTTCAATTGATGAAGATAAAGTTGTCCAAACTGCTTGTTCAAGGGGAGGTATATTGGAAACAAATAGGAAAAAATCATTGGTAGAAAGAGGGTGACTCCAATACTAATTCTTTAATGTTTCAACTACATGTTGCAAGAAAGTGAATGCTATCACTTCATTAAATTTGATGGGAGGGGAGGTCGTGAATAATCAAGAAGGGTTGTCTGGTTTGGCTTGTGATTATTTTCAAGAACTCTATGCACATGAAAATAGTGACATGGTTGTCGTTGTTGGTTTGATAGAAGAGAGAATTATAGTACCAGATAACGATGCCCTCTTGGCCCCATTCTTGGAAGAGGAATTTAAACAAGCTCTCTTTAGCATGTATTCTAACAAAAGTCTTGGCCTTGACATCTTGAATGCTGCTTTCCACAAAAGATTATGATCAAAGTATGGTAAAGATGTTGTCCATGGTTGTGCAAGGTCGCTAGAATATGGTGTAATCCCTCAATCTGTTAATAAAACAAATGTGGCACTTATCCCTAAATGTGATCAACCCCACTCTATGCGGGATTTTTTCCTCATCTCACTTTGTAATGTCATTTATAAGGCACTCTCTAAAATTTTGGTGAGCAGATTATCTATTGTGTTGGAGAAATGTGTTTCTATGGAACAATCAGCTTTTGTGAAATGAAGGTCAATTGTGGATACCCTTGTGGCTTCTAAAAAATTTCATTACATGCGATGCAAACGGGTTCAAAAGTATGGAGATGTTGCTATTAACATGGACAATATAAAAGCCTATGATAGAGTTAGTTGCGAGTACTTTAGATCCATCCTTATACAGTTTGGTTATGTAAATGAATGGGTTATGTGGATCATGATGTGTGTGACATCGGTGAAGTACTCTATTATGGTGAACAATGATGATGTCGGGCTAATTCAACCATCGTGTGGTCTCCGTCAAGGGATCCTTTATCCCCCTTATTTATATATTCTATGTGAAAAAGGTCTTTCTAGTTTGATAAAAGATGCAGAGAGACAAGTTCAATTGTATGAAGTCAAGATCATAAGAGGAGTCCCATTAATTTCTAACTTACTTTTTGCCAATAATAGTTTCTTGTTTGTAAGAGCTGAAGCAGATGAACTAGCAAAGTAAAACAAACTTTGTAGTAGGATGAGTCACCGTAAGGTCAATCTATCAACTTGGCAAAATCAGAAATTATGTTTAGTAGGAATGTGCAGCAACAAACCCATGCAGCGTTGGCAAGTCTCTTTCTATGGATGGACGTGAAGAACTCATCAAAGCAGTTGTTCAAACCATTCCATCATATTCCATGAGTATGTACTTAATCCTTGACTCCTTAGATGAAGAGATTCAAAGAATACTCAACTCTTTCTCAAGGGGTTCTATTAATAGAGAATCAAGGGCATCAAGTGGTTGAATTGAGATAAACAATTCATGCCGAAGAAGTTTGATGGTTATACTTTCAATATAGAAATGCTTGGTGAACAAGGTTGGAAAATCATTACCCAACCAAAAGCCTTAGGGACAAAGTTGTTCAAGGCTAAATATTTTCCCAAGTGTGACTTTTGGAGTGCCTGGATTGGTCATTATCCCTCTTATGGAGAAACATATGTGTTGGGTATTGGGCTCCCTTCCTATGTGGAGAAAGGCCCAAATATTGTAGTCCATGTGTCTCACTTATTTAAGTGGAGAGTCGTCTAATTAGGGTTGGAAGAGAGAGACTATTTTGAGAGAAAAGGCAACCACCAAAAGAGAAAAGAGAAGAGTAAACCCTATTCCCGATTTTGTTAAATCAGTCTCATAAAAACATCAATTGCGCATTCGTTAACCGTTGGATCGGGCTGAAATTTGGAAAGTAGGTTCGCAACATTCAGGGCTTCGTTTTCAACGGTCGAATCGGCGAAACGACTTCTGAAGTGGGAGGAATCGAGCTCGCACAGTAGCAGGTTTTTAGATGTTTTACTTCTTCTTGCTTTTCACTTGTAAGCTTTAGTGCTTTGTTATTTTGGCTGGTTGTAGGCACACTTTGTGCATCTTTTTGAGACTCTCTTGTACCCTTATTTGATTATAGTGGAGTTATTTCTTTGGTCTGGACGACCCGCGATTTTTACCCTTGCATTGAGGGGTTTTCCACGTTAAAATATCGGTGTTCTTTACGCTCTTTTATTTTGATTAATTTGCTTCCATATATTTGTTGTTGCTCCTCACGGGTTCTTGCAAGTTGGGGGAATTTTATATCCGCTGCGTATTACTTGTTATTGTGTTTCTGTGTTTATTCCCTGTCAGAGTGGCATCAGAGTTCTTGGTTAAAGGGTTATTTGACTTGCTTGAAGGATGGAGGCAAATATGAATATAAAGATGGTATGCTTGAATGGTACTAATTACCATTTGTGGAAGGGCAAGATGAAAGATTTGTTATTTGTAAAGAAAATGCATCTTCCTATTTTTGGTTCTAAAAGGCCGGATAATAAATCTAAGGAAGATTGGGAATTTGAACATCAACAGGTATGTGGTTCTGTTAGGCAATATGTAGAAGATAATGTTTATAATCATATTGCTAATGAGACAAATGCAAAAACTATGTGGGATAAGATACAGACTTTGTTCGTGTAACGCCTAGTTACGTGGGTATAAAAATACCGAAAAAAGTTTTCATATTTATATAAGAGAAAATGTACTATAATAAATAATGAAGTTCTCGAAAGAAATAATATTGTAAAATCATTAAAATAAAACCTTACAGCTGAAAATTCTTTAATAATCAAAATATTCAAATCTGGACATTTAATAACTAATCTCGAAATAAACTACAATGTAGACATTATGTCTACTAACTCTTGATCTACTAACCTAATCTAAGGAAATTACTCTTCTCAAAGGAAGTATGACTTCTCAACTCTCGACGTCCCCGACGGTCTCAGTCTCTGAAAACAACATTTTAATGAGATACTAAATCCCAGTGAATAATACACACATTTTTAAAAATCGTATTGTTCTCAGCCGGCGCGGTAACCGGAAAAATCGATTTCCAAAAATATTCTTCAGAAATATATATGATATAACTAAGATTTTTCTATAATAACCAATTACTTCCAATAATTAATAAAAACTCATCAATTAAATTAACAATAATTCACATCTATAATAATAGAATAAATCCAATATACACATTCATTCTGCAGAAAATAAACCAATCAATTCAAGGATGTCTCATCGTTATATGGAGATATACTACTTCCGCGAAGTGAGTATTATCTCATCATGTGGAGCACCAACTCATCCAGTGTGGGGTACAAGACCCATCCGTGTGGAGTTTAAACCTCATCTCTTTGTGAAGTTTAAAACTCATCTATATGTGGGGTACAAGACCCATCCATGTGGAGTTTAAACCTCATCTCTTTGTGAAGTTTAAAACTCATCTATATGTAGGGTACAAGACCCATCCATGTGGAGTTTAAACCTCATCTCTTTGTGAAGTTTAAAACTCATCCATATGTGGGGTACAAGACCCATCTCCAGCACACACAATCAAAGTAATTCATATTTTTAACAATCATATTCGTAAGATCATATTTATAATATAATATTTCATTTGAATATAATAACAACAATCATTCAGGAAAATATAATAAAACAATCTATTAAAGAATATATATATTTATAATATGATATGTTATTTGAATATAGTAACAACAATCATTCAGGAAAATATAATAAAATAATCTTTTAAAGAATATATATTTACAATATGATATTTCATTTGAATATATAATATCAACAATCATTCAAGAAAATATAATAAAACGATCTACTAAAGAATATATATATTTATAATATGATATTTTATTTGAATATATAATAACAACAATCATTCAAAAAAATATAATAAAACAATTTTTTTAAAGGATATATATTCAAACCATCATAAAACGGTAATTCAACAAACAGTAGTAAATAAATCAATTCATAATCTATTATTACAATTCATAAAATTCCAATTTTAATAGAGTTAGATTCTCAACAAAATATAATTTTATAGGAAAGTACCATTCAAAATATCTATTTTCCATCCCAAGTTTCCAAAATAAATGTACCATGAAAGTTTAAAGGATGTGATTACTCACCTCTTGAAGTGTTCTTTGATAAAAATGTTCCGTATGTTAATCGTTATTAACCCCTATTGCAACTACAACCGTACTTTTGCTCCTCTTTATATTTTGGCATAGTTTTCTCTATTGAGTTTTTAATTCAGTATTTCTCTCCTTTCTATCTATTTATATTTAAATATTTATAAGATAATTTGACTAGGTATCCTATATTTGCCCCATTAAATTCTTGGTTGTTACAAATAGTACAAATTGAATTCATTTAGGATTGGTTGTTTGTTTGATTTTGTTTGACTCCTTAAGAATAGGTAATTACATAACAAAAGGTTGTTATACTAACTTTGTTTGTTATTATCTATTTCACATAAACCTTAAACAAACAAAACAACCTTCCTATTATACTTTATAAGTCTCTAACAAATAAAACAACTTACTAATGTCATCTTATTTTAAGCAAATTGGTTATTGATAACAATTAGAGTATTATTAATAATAATAATACTAATAATATAATCATAATAATCTATAAATTAGAATGTTTTAAAATTTGAAATTCTAATTATTTTTAGTCATTTGATTTGGGATGTTATAGTTCGCCTCTAAATTAGGGAATAATAAATTATTCTTGCTGAATAGTTTCATAATTTTGAAATATAAGGAGGGAACGTCTATTTAGGACCACTTGAGTGAGTTTCAGGGGCTCCTTGATCAAATGTCTGGAATGGGTATCAAGTTTGATGATGAGCTATTGGGATTATTTTTACTGTTATCTTTACCAGAGTCTTGGGAGACATTTCGGGTTTCTATAACGAGTTCACCTCCTAATGGTGTTGTTTCTTTGGAAACGGCTAAGGGTGGTGTTTTGAATGAGGAGATGAGAAGGAAGGCACAGGGTTCTTCATCTCAATCTGAAGTTCTTGTCACTGAAAATAGGGGGAGAAGTCAGAAAAAAGAACCGAAGGGTGGTAGAGAAAACAGCAGAAGCAAGTCGAAGTCTAGATACAAAAATGTGGAGTGTCATTATTGTCATAGAACAGGGCACATACAGAAGAATTGTTTTATGTGGAAAAAGGAGAACAAAGGCAAGAAGGGTAAGCAGAAACAAAGGGGTCGTGATGATGATAGTGATGATGACCGTGTTACTACTGCTACTAGTGATGATCTTGTTATTCTCCGTGACTATGAGTCAATTAATCTTGTATCTGATGAGAGCATGTGGATAATTGGCAGTGGTGCTACACTACATGTTACACCGAGGAAGGAGTTCTTCACATCTTATACTTCAGGTGATTTTGGAGTTTTGAAGATGGGTAATGATGGTGTATCTAAGGTAATTGGTGTTGGTGATGTATGCTTGCAAACCAACATGGGAACGCAATTGTTGCTTAAAGGAGTCAAACATGCTCTAGATGTTCGCTTCAATTTGATCTCCGTGCATATACTTGATGAAAGTGGTTTTGATAATCATTTTGCTTCTGGAAAGTGGAAACTCAGTAAAGGTAACTTGGTTGTGGCTAGAGGGGAGAAAATTAGTAAATTGTATTGGACAAAAGCTTTAGTTGCAAAAGATAGTGTGAATGTCGTGGATATGGAATCATCTTTGTGGCACCGAAGGCTTAGCCATATCAGTGAAAAGGGGTTAAATTGCTTAGCTAGAAAGGATGTGCTTCCAGGTTTGAAAAATGTAGATTTGGAGAAATGTTCTCACTGCATAATTGGTAAACAAACTAGAGTATCCTTCAAAAGGAATCCTCCCTCTAGAAAGTCAGAGTTGCTTCAGTTGGTGCATTCTGACGTCTATGGCCCTTTAAAGGTAAAATCTTTTAGTGGTGCACTTTATTTTGTTACTTTTATTGATGACTGTTCCAGGAAACTATGGGTTTATGTTCTGAATACAAAAGACCGAGTGTTGGAGAAATTCAAACAATTTCATGCTTTGGTTGAGAGGCAGACAGACAAGAAGCTGAAACGTGTTCGTAGTGACAACGGTGGTGAGTATTGCGAACCCTTTGATGTCTATTGCAAACAGTAGGGTATAGCACATGAAAAGACTCCTCCTAAGACTCCTCAGCTGAATGGTTTAGCAGAGAGGATGAATCGGACACTTGTTGAAAGAGTGAGGTGTATGCTCTCTAAAGCTAAGTTGCCTAAATATTATTGGGGTGAGGCACTGTACACGGCGGTGCATGTTATTAATCTTACTCCTACTGTCGCTTTGAATAGTGAGGTACCAAACAAGGTATGGTTTGGGAAGAATGTCAAGTATGATCACTTGAGAGTCTTTGGTTGCAAGGTTTTTGTGCATGTTTCGAAGGATGAAAGATCCAAGTTGGATGCAAAGTCAAAGCAATGTATCTTCATTGGTTATGGTGAGGATGAATTTGGCTACAAGTTGTACGATCCTATAAACAAAAAGGTTATCAGAAGTCGTGATGTAGTGTTCATGGAAGAGCAAACTATTGAAGACATTGATAAGGTGGAGAAGATTACACCTGAGAGAGATAATGTCTTATCTGATGGTGATCCAGTTTGGTCACCTGCTCCTAATTTGGATACTACTGATGGTAATGTTCAGAATGATGAGCCACATGATTGTGTTGATGATCATCGACTTAAAGGTGAAGTAAATATTCCAACTAGTGAAGATCATGAGTTGTGACACGATGAGAATCTTAGTGATGCTTCTGAATCATCTCTAACCCAACTCAGGAGGTCTAAGAGGCAGAGACAACCATCTACAAGGTATGTTTCTAATGAGTATGTGAATTTGACTGATGAAGGGGAACCTGAGTGTTTTTTAGAGGCCATGGAGAGTGAAGAAAGTCAAAAGTGGTTGGATGCAATGCATGATGAGATGAAATCCTTGCATGATAATCACACTTGTGATTTGGTGAAGTTGCCAAAAGGCAAAAGGGCTTTGGAAAACAGGTGGATCTATAGAGTGAAATTTGATAGTAACTCAAAGTCTCTGAGGTATAAAGCCAGATTAGTGGTGAAAGGTTTCCGTCAAAGAAAGGGTGTTGATTTTAATGAGATTTTCTCACCTGTGGTAAAAATGTCATCAATTAGAACCGTGTTGAGTTTGGCAGCTACTCTCGACTTAGAGGTAGAGCAAATGGATGTAAAAACAGCTTTCCTTCATGGTGAGTTGGAGGAAGAGATTTGCATGAAGCAACCTGATGGTTTTCTTAATGAAGGCAAGGAAGACTGTGTGTAGACTAAGAAAGAGTCTATACGGTTTGAAGCAAGCTCCAAGGCAGTGGTACAAAAAGTTTGAGTCTGTAATGTGTGACCAAGGATACATGAAGACTACTTCTGACCATTGTGTATTTGTTAGAAAATTTTCTAACGATGATTTCATTATCCTGTTATTATATGTTGATGACATACTTATTGTTGGGAAAAATATTTCCAAGATTGACAGGTTAAAGAAATAGTTGGCGGAGTCATTTGCCATGAAAGACATGGGAGTAGCTAAACAGATTCTTGGCATAAGAATCATGTGTGACAGAAAGGAGAAGAAACTTTGGATGTCACAAGAACACTATATTGAGAGAGTGTTGCAAAGGTTTCAAATGGAAAACTCTAAGGCTGTAAGTACTCCTCTTGCTGCTCATTTTAAGTTGAGTTCTAAACAAAGCCCTTCTAGTGAAAATGAGAAAAGATACATGGAACGAGTTCCTTATGCTTCTGCTGTGGGCAGTTTGATGTATGCAATGGTGTGTACAAGACCAGATATTGCGCATGCTGTTGATACAGTCAATAAATTTTTGTCAAATCCAGGTAGAGAGCATTGGAATGCTGTAAAATGGATTTTGAGGTATCTTCGTGGTACTACATGTATGAGGCTTTGTTTTGGAGGTGACAAACTTATTTTGGTGGGGTACTTCGACTCAGATATGGCTGGAGATATTGACTCAAGAAAGTCAACTTCAGGCTACATGATTAAATTTGCAGATGGAGTTGTGGCTTGGCAGTCGAGATTACAGAAATGTGTAGCATTGTCTACAACTGAGGCAGAGTTCATTGCCATTACCGAAGCATGCAAATAGTTGATTTGGTTGAAGAAATTCTTGCTGGAGCTTGGGTTTATTCAAGACAAATATGTCTTATTTGTCGATAGTCAAAGTGCTATTCATCTTGGTAAGAATTCAACGTTTCATAGCAGGTCCAAACACATTGATGTGAGGTATCATTGGATACGTGATGTTTTGGAAGCTAAGTTGTTGGAGTTGGCTAAAGTTCATACTGATTATAATGGTTCTGATATGATGACTAAAGCATTACCAAGAGGGAAGTTTGAAACTTGTTGTGATATCGCCGGTTTGGCGATTATCTCCACATAGTTGTGAGGGGGAGATGTGTTGGGTATTGGGCTCCCTTCCTATGTGGAGAAAGGCCCAAATATTGTAGTCCATGTGTCTCACTTATTTAAGTGGAGAGTGGTCTAATTAGGGTTGGAAGAGAGAGACTATTTTGAGAGAAAAGGCAACCACCAAAAGAGAAAAGAGAAGAGTAAACCCTATTCCCGATTTTGTTAAATCAGTCTCATAAAAACATCAATTGCGCATTCGTTAACCGTTGGATCGGGCTGAAATTTGGACAGTAGGTTCGCAACATTCCGGGCTTCGTTTTCAACGGTCGGATCGGCGAAACGACTTCTGAAGTGGGAGGAATCGAGCTTGCACAGTAGCAGGTTTTTAGATGTTTTACTTCTTCTTGCTTTTCACTTGTAAGCTTTAGTGCTTTGTTATTTTGGCTGGTTGTAGGCACACTTTGTGCATCTTTTTGAGACTCTCTTGTACCCTTATTTGATTATAGTGGAGTTATTTCTTTGGTCTGGACGACCCGTGGTTTTTACCCTTGCATTGAGGGGTTTTCCACGTTAAAATATCGGTGTTCTTTACGCTCTTTTATTTTGATTAATTTGCTGCCATATATTTGTTGTTGCTCCTCACGGGTTCTTGCAAGTTGGGGGAATTTTATATCCGTTGCGTATTACTTGTTATTGTGTTTCTGTGTTTATTCCCTGTTAATATGGTCCATACGAGCTCTGCTGAAAGAAAGTGGTAGATGGACTATTGGTAATGAGTCTCACATTCCAATATGGGATGAGGCTTGGATTCGGGATGATACTTTTCTTTCTTATCCATCAAACATGAACTCTGTCATGGGAAATTTAAAAGTGGGAAGTTTTGTGACCTTAAATGTGAAGCAATGGAATGAGGAATTGGTTTGTTTTCCCCCTGGATATAGCCTAAAAACTTATCTCTACCCATCTTTGTGAAAAGGTCATTTATGATTGTAGAATTTAGAAAACATCTACTTCAAGTAATTATTCAGTAAAAACTATGTATCATTTGCTGATTAAGGATATAATTGTTAACAATGAAATGAAGGGGAGGGTAATTGGTTGTTTATCCAGAAATTGAAGATTCCACCGAGAGTAAAGGTTTTTCTCTAAAGGGCCTGTAAAGACTGCTTACTTTCAAGGCTCTAATTGCAACGCAAATATATTATTTTTCCTACTACTTGTTCACTTGGTGAAGAATGTTGGAGGAGGTTAGGCTTGTAGGATTGTATTGACCCCCTTATTTATACATCAAATTAAGTATCTTTGTTTTACCTTCCTAGAAATCAATGAACCAAACATTAGAGGTCGTTTTGCCTTAACTCTTTGGAGTATATGGCATGCTAGAAATGAAAATTATTGGGATCATAATGTTTTTTCTTTTCATCAAATTGTGGAAATAGGACATAACTTCATTTGTGATTGAATCAAAGCGAAGAAACATGTCAAAGTTGTGGAAACTAGAACTCGAAATGACTATTTGGCTAGTTAGTTGCCCCTTCCACATGTTGTTATAAATGTAATGTTGATGCGGGTTTATTCCAAGAGTTGGGGAAAACCAGTTTTGTTTGTGGATCCCTAATCACTATGGCAATTTTGTTCAAGCTAGAATGATTTGGGTTTCTTATTGTTTATCTACTCTTGAAGGAGAAGCTATAGTTCTTCTTCATGCTCTCTGTTGGGTGAGAGATTTGAGTCTCCAACATGTCATCTTTGAGTTAGATAGTAAGAGGATTGTTAATTGTTTACACGAGTCTCTTGACCATGTCTGAGAGCTTGGCGCTATTGTGAAATCTTGCAAGCTCTTTCTTAGTTCATTTACAAACTATGGTGTTAATTTTGTTAAGCAGTTAGCACTTTAGCAAGAGTGACAACTTTTACACCTAATCTCCAAGACTTTTATCATCCGCCACCTTATACTTCTCATTTGATTTTGAATGAAATGCACTAGATTATTATTAAAAAAAACTATTAGTATTATAGTCAACTACTATGCTTGATAAGTGGTTAGAGATTATTTGTGGTATAACATGGTGCATTCTATTTCTACTTCACCCTCTAATATAATTTTTGTTTTTGACAAACTCAATTCTCTTTAATATGCTAAAGAACATTTATTTAAAAAAAATATTTATAATCGAGCCCAAATCTTCACTATCTCTCACAATTTTGGTGGTTTGAAATATTTATTGGTCACTCTGCAAATTTTTGCAATTGCATGATTAAAATCTTTTTTTATAAAAAAAAAATTATATATGAATTAAATAAATTTTTAGTAATTATAATATTTTAAAATTTTGCTTTTAGTTGGTATGAAAAATTACATTTTCTAGTCTTTATAAAATATCTAGTTCTTGTAATAATGAAACATATTTAATTGATTTTTTTTTTAATTTGTCAATAATGTTTAGAATATTATAAAAATTCCTTCACAAAAATTTAGAATTTTAGAATTTAGAATGAGTTAAATATTAATTTTGTAAACATAAAAAAGTTAAGATAAGAAAAAACGAAAAATATGATTTAGAATTTGAACTTTTGTATTTTCTTTTATGAAAGAACTTTTTATAGTATTACAACTATGTTTGTAACAAATCATACAAAAATATATATTGACGTTCCGACTAAAACTGTTTATATGAAAATTTTAAAGATTAAAACTGCTTAAAGAATAATTTTATAAGAATTAAAAATATATTACATTTTTTTCTCGAGTTAATTACTCGTACTATATTTATAGATACATATTCTCTTTTTCTTCATTATTCGGTTACAAATGAAATTTGTTATTTTCTTATATATTAATATAAAATTGTTTGTAAATTTAAATTTTTTTATTGTTGTAATCGGATTCAATATGTGATTTTTTTTATCATGAATTAAACAATTTAATTCTCTTAAAAAACTTAATTATTTTATATAAAAACCTATAATATTTTCTACTGAGATACGTATACCTTTTTAAAAAAAAGACTCATGTCTCGTACTCGCACCCACCACTAGTACATACCATACCTATGCATTGAGCACATCTCCTAAGATATTCAAGGTACATAGTGAAAATGTTGGAGTCTGCTTTTTCTGCTTGAAGAACTCAAACAAAGAAGGATGCAAATGCAGTGCAAAAGCATCCTCAAAAGTAGAGGAATAAGAGATGATCTTAGATGCCATAAACTCTTTAAATCAACCACCTTGGCATAATTTATATTACTTGCTTATGATGAAATAAGAGCAATAATTAATCAATTTTTTTAGATTTAATTGCAGTTTTGACTTCTTACTTTTATCCATTAATAAAATTGGTTCTGCATTTTGATATTAAACAGTTTTGGTATCTCTCTTTGATTTTTTAACTTAAAAACGGTGATATGATATATTTTAAATGATATGAGATATGATACAATAGTGTTGAACGATTAATATCCATCAAATTGCAATAAAATTATCTAAAAACTTCATTTTCAACTTTTGAAATTATTTATTTTATAATTTAATTAATAATATATAGATGATTAATGTATCTAAACGATTATATATTATGAGATCGTATGCCACATCATTTAAAATATATTAGATCATAATTTATTTAGTTAAAGAAAAATGAAGGAATGACCAAATTTGGAACCACTCTCATGAATCGTTGAAAATATGGGACTTACAATTACACCATCTTTTTATTAAATATTGGACTTTGGTTGGTAGCCTTCTATTTATTCATTTATTAGTGAAATTTGCTATTGGACTTTGGTCGGTAGCCCTTCTATTTGCTATTTATTAATGAATCTATGAACCAAGATCAGCAATGAATCATGATCAATTTCACAAACATCAGCAAACACTTTTTCTACTTCCTCCACAAATTCAATATTTTCTTTTGTTTCATTTTCAAAGCATCCATATCTTCTTGAAACTCTTCACATATTCCCTCTTTGAAGCTCCGCCTTCAGAGCATTTACAGTGTCCTCACTCCTTAATACTTTCCTTAATAATAACGCTTTTACAAAAGAAGTGCTATTAGGTGCGCTATATATTCTCAATTTTGGTGTTTCTTATCATTAACTTTTAGTGAACTCAATTTAATCCCTCTCTTTTGTACTCTAATTAACATTTATAGGATATCGATTGTTATCAAGCCCAAAAAGATTATGCTCAACATCCCACGAGTTAATGGACATACACTATCCCTCTTCTCTAAACTAAACTAGGTGTGTGTAAGTTTCGCCATTAAACTCTATGAAACCATTAGCAAGTTTACAACTAATGGACATACTACTAGTTATATTAAACTAAGCACAATGTTTACAACCAATGCCAAAAGACATTTCAAAGTCACAATATATATATATATATGGAGAATAGTACATAACTTAATCAAGAACTAATTAAGAGGAAGAAAAGGTGTCAATGATGGTAGTGTGAAGAGGATCACTCAAATGTGTAGCCCAATTATTAAGAGGGCCTTTACCAGTAGCAGCAGCTTGAACTGCAAAACCAAGGAAAGCAACCATTGCAAGACGAGCATGTTTGATTTCAGCCAATTGGAGAACTGCTTTCTTCTCTGGGTCAGCAGCTAAGCCAAGTGGGTCAAAGAATTTGCCACCTGGGTATAGTCTCTTTTCTGGGTCAAGCTCTGCATTTCTTTGGAATTCAATGTATCCAATTACTAGAACTTCTATCCAAATTAAAGTTGTGATTGAGAATGGAAGTGGTTGTCCTAGATATGTTGATCCTTCTACAAGCTCCACCTGAAAATTAAACAAAAAATCCATAAAACCACATTTGAAGTGTTAGCTCAATGATAACAGTTTAGTCTTGTAACCAACAATAAATTGGTCATTAGTGCTACTTTAATTAATAAAAATTCCCATTTTCCCAATTTAAAAATAAAATAATATGAAACAATACTAAGTTTGTTACAAATATGATATTGAGTGGTTGTCCAAGATATGTTAACCCTTCTTAGAAAAAATCAATTACAACAAAATTAATGTGAATCTTCTAATTAAAATTATTAATTTTTTATCTGTTCACTTTAATTTTAAAAATAATTAGAATTTAAAAATTTGAAATTGAATTTTAGTAAAAAAAAAACTATTTTTAATAATATGCGGAAAAATATTCTGAATCGAATCAGTATAATAATATATGAAAAAAAAATGTAACTATAAATAAACAAACACAACAGATTTCCTACTTTACGTGAAAATCTCTAATTTATTGTTTTTGTTTTTTTTGACAAAGTAAATATCTCTACAAGTAATCCAAAATAGATTATTAGGTTATTTTTCTTGTACTAATCAAATTTTATTGCACGATCTTAAAACAAACATGAAATAAAAAAAGAACGTAAACCATGGAGTCTCCATTAAAGTGAGATCACATTTAGAGGGAAAAGTAAGTATTATGAAATGTGAATTTTTTTGTAAGAATTATTTGAGTCTGAATGTGCTTTCAACCTTAAAATTCAATCTAACACACGCTATGTAAAATTAAATTAACTCATCTAGTAACACTTAATCATCTCTATTATCTCAAATTATCATGTTTCTTTGATAAATATTAAAGATTAGTAGTAATAATAAACACTAAACAGAAAAGATGTAAGAACTTGACAGAAACAAACCTTTCCGGCGTCTTGCCAAGTAACACCGGTAAGCCATTCAACGGTAAGAGCACCAAGAGTAGCAAGCATAGCCCACCTACCATGAATCAATTCACATTCTCTAAACCTCTGAAGTCCAAAAACCTCACTATAAGGTTGAAACGGCGTCGATTTAACATCATCAAACTCCGTCCTAGTTCCGATCACATCTCCGGCAAGATTCTTTGCTAAATTCTGATCAAGCGAATCAAGATCGAATTGCAAGTACTCCGCCGGTTTCCCCAAACCAAACGGATCGAATCCGTAATCTCCGACCAAGCTTCCGTCTAGCCAATCCGGCGATTTTGCTCCGGGAAACCACAACGGACGGTCGGTAGTCGGACCGGGCCTTGATGTTTTCTTCGGTGCGGTTTTCTTCTTTCCGAATCCGAATCGGGCTTGAACCCTACCGGAAACCGTCTCCGCTGCACGGAGACGGGTTCCAATGAAGGATGAGGTGGCAGCAGTTGCGGTTGCAGTTGCCATTGGTTTTTTGCTAATGTGCGCAGGGTGGTGAGAATTGAGTGTGGAGTGTGTTGTGATTATTATGGAGATGGAGATGTTGTATTTGATGTGGTGGTGGTGAACTGGTGATTATGGATAATATTTGGTTGGGAGTTTATGACCGTTGGATTTGGGAGGGTATCCATCTGACGGTTATGAAGAGGTTGGGCTTATCCTCTTGCTTATCTGGTGTTGATGACATGGACTAAAATGTGGAGAAAGTTTTTGTCCTTTGAAAGTGATTGCTTTGAGAGAACTCGTGGCTGTGGTTCACTCATTTCTAATTGAAGATGCTTTACTCTCAGAGTGTTATAGTGTATTTTATGTGAGATAAAGATCCAATGTATCGATGTATTTTACTAGTTAATTGTTTTAACTCATGTTTTAGTAGTACTTGAATTTGCTTAATTTGAATCGGGTCCAAATGTGAGGGTTGCTTTAGTGGGTTATATGTACGTACTTTGTAAGTATTATATGAGCTTTGCATTTATCCTAGATTTAGTGAGTTTATGAAATTCAATTCACCTAATTATATCAAACTAAAAAAATTAAGTAAATGAAATGATATTCAGTAAAACTGTAAATGATATAATATAGAAATTTATAAAATTATCTCATTGGCAATTAACTATTTTCATAAATATTTCTTATACAAAAAAACTATTGTCGTAAATATAATATTAACTTCAAAGTAGAACTTAAATATGTGATATTGAACATCAAACCATAATTTTAAATTTTTATTAATGTAACGTTATTTTGTAATATTTAATTCTTTTTCCTATGATTAATCATAACCTAATCTATTTGGGATTTAGATTCCATATTTTTCACATTAAATGATCATTTTATCATAGTATAGTTTATGAAAGAATCACAACGAACAATATTTTTTATAGTTTCTTTCTATTAAAGGTAATTTTATTCGATGCATGTCGGACACTAAATACAAGTTTAGTATATTGTGAGAGTTTAATCTCTTTCGTTAGACTCAACTCTCTATTAGTCATAGCGAACATATTTTAATATTTCGTAATCAATCTAATTTTTAAATTTATCTTTCATTTAATAGTATGCTTCTATAAGATGACTTCTTATAGTTAAGACATCATTTGTCTAAAGTACGGTATTAACAAAAAAAATTGTAGAAGATAAAAAATATAGAAACTTTTATGCTACATTTATAAATTAAAGAGTTTTAGAATATTATTTTTTAAATCAATAAATTAATGATTATTGTTATGAATAAAAGAGTTATTTGTCGACTTTTGTATTTTAAGAAATATCATTTCATAAGAAAAAATATCATTTCATTGTTTCTAAGTATTATACTAATTTTTAATATTTTATTGTAAAAAATATTCAATATTCACTATTATGAATAATAAAAATTTTAAGAAAATTAAATTTTATTTCGCTGACACTTTTGAGAAATAATATTTAGTTATTATAATTTTTTAAATCATAAAAAATAAACTTTTTTTAAAAAAAATTATTTAATTATTAATTTAAAGATCAAATGTACTAGTACATGTCGAATTATCCAACATAAAATACTGTCCAACACTATAATTACATAATCATCAACCATTATTTGAATTATTATAATCATTAGTATCGAAACCACTACATAGACATAGTAATGTTTCCAAGGACTCACCCTATCTGGTCATTGTAATCACCAGCAAAGCCTCGTTTTGGTGAGTCTTTTGAAGCTCACGCCAAATTCTAGTACGTAAAACCACCATGAACCATATCTTCCTTGAATCTAGGGGTGAGCACCACTACCCCAATCCTAAGACTCACCCCCTATCTTTGTCTCATTTGATCCATAAAAAGTATCATATTTTCTAGTGTCTAAAAAAAGGTTAGATTGTTAGAGTCTATAGAACTGTCCTCCAACTAAAATTTTTCAAGGGGTTTTTATTGAAGGAGATCCATTAATATCTAATAAAATTGATTTTGTGTGATTTTTTATTTTTTATGGAGTTACAATTTTATTTAAATCGATTTGGATGTGAAAAACTCTATTCAATATTGAGTTCGACAAAAAGTTATCAAGTTTGATTTTGAAATATAAAGTTGGTTTGGTGACTTAGATAGATTAGTTAAGGAGTAGAGTGATAAAGTAATCAAAAGTTTGATTCTTACTTTTAACATAATTTTAATAATTACTAACATAAGTTTTTCAACTGCAAAAATAAAGTGAAAGTAGTAGTGAATTAATTAAAAGACGGTATTATTGAATAAAATTAGAAAATGATGACATTGAATGTACTGTTTTAGACACATTCGTAATAGACACACTTATAGTAAGACACATTGTTCTACGTTATTTTATTTATGTGGTTTCCACGATGAGTTTCCTTACACTACTTGTTTTGATTCCTTGCAGCTGTTAGAGTAATGGAATTTTTTTTTTATTGTTTAGTTCAGAAAAGAAAAGGAGAAGAGGGGAAAATGTGAGAAAAAAGCATGAGAGGAAAGAAAGAGATGAAAGATAGAGTATATACTATTTGATATATTGATTAGATCAAGAAAAAGAGAGAAGAAATGGATGAAGTGTGACAAAAACATAATTTTTTGTGAAAAAAGAGAGCAAAGCCCAAAGAGAAAATAAATTATTGAGTTACAATAACATTCATTTGCATCAAGCTTTGGAACTGTCATCAAAGACAAGCATCTGAAACTCATCAAGAGGAGACTTTAACCTATGAAAACCAAAAGAAATATGTGAGATGTAATTGGCTAATCAATCAACACTTGGGTTGCCTTCATTTCAAGTATGAGTGATCTTAACTTGCCGATCTAGGCCCAAAATTGCATAGATACGATGCACCAAAGTTGAGACTCCTCCATTCAAAATTGCATAGATACAATGCACCAAAGTTGAGACTCCTCCATTGTTGCTAATATTCTTACCATGTCAACAAGAACTTTCGAGTGAGTCCCTTTCCACTTAATGTAACGTCTCGTTACGTGAGTATAACAATTGAGGCAATAACAAAAACGTTTTCATATTTATATAAGAAAAAATGTACTATAATAAATAATAAATTGTCCGAAAGAAATAATATTGTAAAATCCTTAAAATAAAATCTTACAGCTGAAAATTTCTTAATAATCAAAATATTCAAAACTAAACATTTAATAATTAATCCCAAAATAAAATACAATGTAGACGCAGCTATAAAACCCTATATCTCTTTGCCATGTCAAGACCTAAGCACATGCCCACATCTCCGCATTGAAAGTATCACAATCCTCAAATTTCCTATAGTATAGTATATCCTTTGATTCATCTGCCATCAACATCTCGGAATAACCCACCCCTCTAGGGTTTTTTTTCCAACCAATGTAAACGTAATTTAACCACAAATAAATAGAAAGTAATTGATATTCAAATTTCAAATGCTAAATATACATCCCAGTTTGGAGATTGTGGAAACAAACAAAATGACACAAGTATAGCTATTATGATCGACAATCAATGGAAAAACAAATAAAATGCTATAATGAATACTTTGTAACACTTTTAAAGGCAAATGCAATTATGTAGTACATAGATAACTACAGAAAACAGCATGTTTATATACTATTTATCTCCAAAAAATAATACTATTAAACAATCTTCTAATATCTGGCGATTATCAAGTATTGTTTCCAAAAGAAATTTTATAAATAAAAAAAAATCCATAATTGTTTAAGAAAATTCTAGTGAGTTTCTTGGTCTTATTGAAAGATAGGAAGCTCATTCTGTAGTCGTTGCTTATAACTTGTACTGACTTGTGCTGGAACAATGCTACTACTTGAGGCCTCTTCTCCAGTCACATTTCCCATCTTTAAGAAATAACTATGCCTGCAAAAAATAAAACTTTTGAACTCCACTTCATATATCATATAACATTGTAAGACTCGAAAGGAAAAAACAAATTATAACTACCATCGAGTATCGGCTGTCAGTTCAGGATGAAAAGCAGTTGCCAGTATGTTCCCTTGTCTCACAGCAACTATAACTTTGTTTTCTTCTTCAGCATTCTCCTGTCATACCGTGAATATTAAGAAACATGTTATAATGGCAATAAGAAGTCAGTGTTTGTACGTATTTGGATCCTATTCTGCCCTCCTGCCTTCGTAGGAGAAAAAGATAAGTGGGAGAGCAGAGAGAATGGTGAGAAGATGGGTGCATGATGTAAAGATAGCGACACTTGAGACCGAAGATAGCTCTTCTTGAGAGGATTTGAGTCCGAGCATCAATATCATTAAGTGGTTTTACATACAAGAACCCCAAACAAATAAAGATGGAAACTTCACATCCTTAAAATCATTTATTTAAAAAAAATCCATTTTCTATCTGCTCTTTTCATTTGCTTGGACAATACTCAAGAATCCTAATAGAAACTTGGAAGCAATACAGCACAAGGCTTTATTAGCAATATATGGTAGAGGAAATAAGGATGTGCCAAAAGAGCCAAGTCGGCCAGCCTCTATTAGTTAAAGTGTTAGAGAAGTAGTCATATTAGTTAGCTAACTGACTGCAATAGCAGAGGTATGATATATATATATATATATGAGTAAATTGATCGGTTACTTTTGGGTGGAAGGATCCCCTCCTTCGAAGGACTAATGTCAATCCCTACAAATATCATACGCACAAACAGAATATTACAGTAGATTCACGAAGTCTCCTATTCCTAGTTCATTTTTATTACTTTTAATTAGCCAAATAATAACATGGTCAAAAGAAAGTCTCAGCATGTATTCTGATATACATAAAGTTTATCTGATCCTTCACATTCTGGCATGTTATCATGAGACAAACCATTTAAATTCTAATAGCTCCAGAACAAATCATCATTCACAACCTAAGAGTTGAATTAACAAACAATCCATGTTTTTAAGAAAAATATAAGTCGGTGAAATATTTACTATTTAGTGACAACTGACAAATAACAAGAAACATGAGAAGATGGAAAATTACAAAAACTAAACTCTACTGAACTTACATTCATAAAGAGCCAGCTAAAAGTTTTCTATAGACAGTGTCAATAACAAACCTTTTTGTCTTCAACAGAGGAATCAGAGCTGGTCGCTTTGTCAGAAGGTACAGAATAATCAGCAAGGACTTGAACTTCTGGCCCCACATCAAGAATTGCTGGGGCACGAATAAAAACTCCACGGAATGTTTCAGGACCACCTTCCTTGGATGCAAGCTCTGGTACTGCAAGTTCTGTCTCAAAGCTTTGAATCTGCGTAAACATGCCATTCAGTTAGCTGTGAACAAAATCCTCTCACCGAATTTTATTTAGAACAATATTATTAAATTTACATTCATAGAAGAACTCCGTGAATCGTACCAGCTATAATGGAGAGAATGCTAAATGTTTAATAAAAAAGATGGTTGTTTTACCCTTTAAATAACCTCTGCAAGGATCCTGACCTTCATGCAATTATTTTAGATTTGGATGATTCTAAGTAATACGAAACCTGAACCAAATGCAGACCAGGTAGTATAGGGGAGGAAGAGAGTGATGAAAAGCTTAATAAAACTTGATTATTAAATCTTGTAGCTATGCCCATGAGTTTTGTCACCTTAGAGGCATCTATAACTATCAGTTGGCACCATTATGGAAATCTCACATGTGAAATGTTAGGCTTAGGCCATTTTAGAATGACCATCAACATTAACATCATCAAATAAAAAACAAATGGCTAAGCAGAGTTCTTCATTTCTCACATTCGTGATCAATGGGAGTCTATTTATGTTTGTTCAACTGACAATGTACGATACTGTTATGAGCCTTTGTGTAGGACCTAGTCACAGGTTTAGACAATGAAGAATTCTTCCTATGATCTATTGTGGATTTAGAGAAGCAGACCCATCCTTCACAGAGCCTCTTCTAACACTGCTGAAGTTTGAGGGAAAAATTAATCAATTTTTAGTTTCTTTTATTAACAATCATTTTAAAGACTGTTAATAACAAAGGAAAGAGATCCTAATTGATAAGATCTTTACTGACAAAGAAAGAGATATTGGACTTAATCAATTAAAGGATTATGCTGAATATAATCAATTAATCATAGGATTATGCTGATCATAATCAAACCTATAAACAGAACAAATAAAACAATTAATGTAAAAAGAATAACAGAAAAGGAAACAAAATAAAAATCTGATTTGTGCTCTCTGATATTTCTACGCCCTTAAAAACAGCCACATCAAAGACATGCATTACCTGGCTTCCAAAGAAGTTTCTGTGCACAGTACAATCAAGTCCACCAACCAGTTGCTGTCCACCAATCTTCTGTCCTGAAATGGTGTTTTTCATTTAAAGTTTTTTAAAATCATTAGATGTTTTGAGCGACAGGTAAAATAAGACTAAAATATTTGATACTGTCTTAAATCTAACACAAGAGTAGAAAAGCGAAGAGAGAAACAAGGTTTTAGATTGAGGCCGCAGTCCCACTTCTAGTTACATTACAATCCTTGATATTGCAGAAAGTTATAGAAAAATACGGACAATGCGACCACAAATGTAGTCACGAAGCAGACGTGGAGACTCAAAAATCCTTGACATTGTGACTGTAATTGTAATTAAGGACCACAATTTAGAACCTTGGAGAGAAAAAACTCACCTATAGCTTTATCAGCCAGAAAAATTAGTCCTGCACAGGTTCCCCATACTGGCTTTCCCATTTGCACAAACTCTCGCAAGGCCGGAAACTGATAAATTCAAACATTCAGCATCTATTATCATCATAATCATCATCAGAATGCCAGAATCATGACTTGGTCCCATGAGCATAAAATTACAACGTTTGAGTATAAAATTACAATAATTATTTACCGACAAGGCAAACTTGTTTTACACATACATTTGGTGATATTTAACCATTTCATCGTACATGCTGAGACTCCAACCATAGTGAAATATGACGCGTGTCAATACGACAAAATATAATTAAGCACCTATCTAAAGTATGTTGAGGAGTGCTATCAGCACACTCTCTAACATACACTTTATAACACATTGTCTTTGATTGGTTAAAATTCACATGAATCCCACTAAATCATATAGGTCCCATGTGGATTTTAACCAATCAAAGAGTGTGTTGGAAAGTGTGTATTAAAGAGTGTGTTGCTAGCATTATTCAAGTATTTTTGCACCTGTCTGTCTATAATTATTTAATTCTAAACAAATTCATCCCTAAAAAATATAATATCATTAATATTAGAGCATGCTAGGTTCTCAGCTCATAGCTCCAAAACGTCCACTCAAAGAGTAAAACTGAAAAACCCTCTTGTTTAATTTTCAGTTGAGTTTGATAAGTTTCACCTCAATTTGGCCTTTGAAGTTCATTCAAACTTAAATTTGCAAACTTCAATCCAAACTTACACTTAGTTCTTATATAATGAAATTAAAGATAAAGTTCTTCTAAACCTACAATTCTTCCATCAAATGCATTAGAACAGCAAATCCAATTCTAAAGTAAACACAAACAAAACGCCACAAAAATCAGAGTTTGGTCAATTGTGTCTATGTCTCCGATAGCAAAGTGTTGTAGTTTTTCAATCATGCAATTCTTAGGGTTACAGAGTACAACACAATGTTTAAAAACTACGCTATGCTAGAATAATTGTCTGCTTATCTGTGAATATTAGTCATACTAAACAAAATGATTACTAATTTTACTGACATAATACAAATTAACAAAATATATGTAGCAGACTACATGCATATTCAGAATAACAAAAGCAGAAGCAATTTCGATCATTTTTCCTTCATGTATTAAATTGATTATTCACGCCATTAAAAAAACATGCATAGAGACATGAAGAGAGAGAGAGAGAGAGAGAGAGAGAGAGAGAGAGAGACCAGGTTGAAATATTCAGCGAGTTTAGCCATAGTGGTGCTTTCACCACCAGGGATGATAAGAGAATTAACAGTGAGAAGTTGTTCAGGTTTTCGAATCTCAACACCTTTAACACCTAATCTTTTCAGAACTGCAACACACACAAAATATTGGAGTGAGTGAGTGAGGGAGGGAGAGAGTAAATTGAAAAAGAAATAGAGAATGAGAAATGCCTGCTATGTGTTCGTTGAAAGATCCTTGTAAAGCGAGAACACCAACGAGGGCCATGTTGTGTGTGTGTGGAGTGGGTAGAGATTGAGAGTTAAATAGCGCTACTTCTTGTCGTTATTTTTAAGTTTGGTCCTCTCGTTTGGTTTCAGCATGCGTGGTGTTGTATGCGCTGTGGTTTTATGGTTCTTGTACTCTATAGTGATAGGGTTAGAAGTGTTCATGGTGCACTTTGCATCGGTTTTGAGGCGTATGACAAATTTGAAAAAGGTCAATCTAATTTCTAAGCAGTTTAATTTAGATTTAATTTAAATATTTAAATTATAATTATAAAAAAAATGATTAATATTAATATTATAAAAATTAGGTAAAATAATAAGTTAATATAAAATAAAACTAATGATTGACTATATTTGAAATACATGAAATAACAATTAAATAGATTAAATTAAACTAATAAATATTATTGGGAAACAAATTTAAAATCAACAAATAATATAAAAATGCAATATATCATATTAATAAATAAATAAATAAGTATTAAAATTTATGATTACGGTTTGGTTCGGATGGCTTCGAGTTTTAAAAGAAAATCTGAAATCCGATTTGATTCAATCCGTGCGACTTTTACAAAATAAACATCCAAAAGTATTCGATTTTATGTGGTTTTCAATTTTTTTGGATTGGTTTGCGGTTTTTTTTATCGGTTTAGATGTGAACACCGCTAGATAGAAATGGCAATCGTTGACTCCTCAAAAAAGTTGGTAAAGTGAGTAAATCAATTATTGAAATCATAATTACTTTTATTGGTTATGTGTGTACACATAATGTCAACTATTCATTTGATCATGAATGGTTGATAATTTTCGTTTTATTCTTTAAAGTGAGTTGTTCACTTTAAAGGAGTCAAATCCAAATAAACATTCATACTCATCCTTGTATCTCTACTTAGTTGATGGATATGGATTAGTTGTTGTCACACAATTTCATATTCCCAATTTTAATTGAACTATTCTGATTTTAAAGTAGATATTTTTTTATTTAAAAAAATTTTGATTTTAAAATCTAAGATATTTAATTTTGATCGAGTGGCTTAAATCGTGTGCAGTAACAAGGGATGTGACTACTTACAACCTAAATCTAAGTAATCGCATTTTAATTGATAAATTTTCAGTTTGGTTTGATTTTGAGAGAAAAAGAATATGTACTAATATAAAAGATGATTTGGTTTGATTCGATTTTTCGATTTATTATTAAGAATTCCAAATCAAATTGATCTGATGAAGACTATGCTGGTTCTATTTGATTCGAGTTGATAATTTTAGAAAAGAAATAATTTATTTTAAAATTCTTTAAAAAAAAAAATAACTTTTTTGCAAACACCATAGATTTTTTAATTTTGTTAGTTACATCCTCATTGTTTACTAGTTACACCCTATTAATGTTTTTTAAAAAATTAATAGTTTTTTTAAAAAATATACTTTCATTATTTATATTTTTAAAACATTTTTTTCTCCCTTTCTCTTAATCACCTGTTTGATATCTCACCTATATTTCATACCCCATATGAAAAATCAGTAAAAAATAATGAAAAAAAAAGTAGATAAAAGGTTGAAGGAACTTGAACAAGGTTATTCCTACCAAAGTATGTATATTCTTTGTCTAAGTGTGTTTTACGTTCTTGTTTTTTTTCGAATTCTAAAGATTGTACATGAACTTAATTCATGTACGTCTTAATAAATTAAAACTTACATAAACGTATACAAATTGTGTTTACGTACGACCTATTGGGGGTCATCTCATCCAACTGTGCAGGTTGATTCGAATACGCAAATTGAGACTGCTTACACATCCACAAATCGAAACTACCTAAGCATAAGCAAAGTGAGATTGCGTACACATATGCAAACTAAAACTACGTAAACATAAACAAAGTGAAACTGCGCACACATACGTAAATTGAAATTGTGTTAATGTACGTGAAACCAATTAACGTAGGATTCCCATTTTGTACAGACTACGTGAATTGAAATCAAGCAACCATTTGCAATATTAGTTTACATACCTATGTGTAAGACCCAATACCAATTATCTAGAATTTGACAATTGAATTCATACACTTTAATAAAACAGAGACAAATATAATGAAATAATAATTGGAATCATAAAACACAATTGAAAACTACATTCAAAATATAGTTTACAACTTGTTTTGGTAGATTTATAAATTAATATTACAAGTTGAACTAATTTAAGTCTTTAACAATTTTACATTACATTACATTACATCACATAATCCAATACATTAAAATTCTAAAATTAATAAGTTCGGACCAATCCTCTGGTGCTCAGTCCATGCCTTGGTTTCCTCTAGGTACTAATATAAAAACTAAAGGGGTGAGATAAAATCTCAGTGAGTTCTAAACTAATGGATTAGAGGCAATGTGGTTAGAGGATACGTGGACCAGAGGAAGAATTAGAGGGTACCCATTCCATGGAAGAATTAGAGGAAACACGTCACATGGAAGTATCAGAGGAAATGCGTCCCGTGGAAGAATCATAGGAAACGTGTCCCATGGAAGAATTAGAGGAAACGATGATCATAAGAGGTTGTGTTTAGGAGTATTTAACCAGAGGCAAAATACTTGGAATTTAAATAACAGAAATCAAAGGCAGAAAGAGATACAACCGTCAGAGGCAAAACTACAGTGGCAAGGGTGGAAAAGCATCCAAAGTACTCACATTTGCCTTCAGTGGCATGATTTGCACATTGAACTAAAATTCTTCTCTCAAAATTATGTGATTTCCTAAATTACTAACACAACAATCAAGCAACAAGCAAACAAACAACATACATGGTAATTTAAGATCATTGAGTGCAGATTCAAAACACTTATATGATAAAAGTTCCATTCCACTCACACCTCTAATTTCTTCTAACCCGTAAAATCCCAAAATAATTTAAGACAAGAAGAAAAGGATGTCAGCGAACAGCTCCCATAACCCTCATGCTAAAATAAATTAATGTAACAAAACTCACAATTTTGATGATAATAATCCCCTTCAATCTAAGTTGGGTTTGTGGAAGATGTTTGGCTTGTCAGCTCTCTGTTCCTTGCCATTTATGCTCTGTTTCAGATTTGGAGATTTTCCAATTTGCTCCTTATCTCTCTCCAGCACTATTTTGGTTGATTAATGGATTTTGGAGAGAAATAAAGGGACGTGCAAGGGTCGGATTGAATGTACAGGACTTTATATGGTTGTTGTCTTTGAGTTAATTTGGGAAGAAGAGAAAAATGGATTAATGGAGAAGATGATGAACATTAACCGGGTATTGGTGTTTCAGAATGTTTGTGGGAGTGTAACTGGAAGGGAAGGAAAATTGAAAGGAAGATGAGTTAGTACCGGCGAATGAAGGAGATGGAGAAAACAAAGGTGGCATGCCTTCTCTTTGCCACTTGGAATTGTTCATGCTATTATTTTCCTATTTTACCCTTGGTCCTAATTTAATATTATTAAAAACACAACATTAACAATTACTAAAATTCTAAAAATCTTAATTTATACTTAAATCCTATAAATATTTCTAAGGTAATGAGAGGGCTATTACGCTATGTGATTCTGATTCACATTTTGGACATGTATTTTTTAAAAACCTAGGTGAACTCAATTCACGTAAGGTTACGCAAACTGAATTTGGGTACATCCCTAACAACATGATACACACAAATTCGGAGAAGAGGAAAGGAGAAGATGAGAGAAATGATGAAAATAAGAGGAAATGGTAAAAGAAAGGTTTTTGGTAGAATGGCTGAATTTGATTTTACTATAAGGATAATTAGGTCATTTTTATTCTATAAGGGGGTGTAACTAGCAAACAAAGGGGTGTGACTAGAAAAACAGATTTTATATACTATCTAATATATAATGATTAAAAATATATGAATATAACATATTTTTTAAAATAAAACTTTTAATAAGTCTGTTTTATGTGCGAATAAGATATAAACATAATATAATATAAAGTTAAATAAGGATATCATATGATTGTGACAAGATCAATATTATTATACCATGTGTTTGATGTACACATAATAACAAATAAGATAACATTATTTTATATTATCAAGTGTTTGATACACACTTCATCATGACATGATATAATATGTATAATATTTAAATGGTAAAATTATCATTATGAAACAATTATATATTATTTTTTCCATTTTTTTAAAAGCCAAGAATATTATAAATAAAAATATTTAAATGAATTCAATTGAGTGGTATTTTTAATCTTTGTGTGTTAATGTTTTTTATTGCTTGAATGCCTTTAAATCGATTTTAGATTTGAAGTTTGAAACGAGAGTGAACTATTTGAATGTTTTAGATTAAGAATTTTTTATCTATAGTCTATAGATAGATATAGATATTTAAAACCATTTTAATTTATGTTATTTGATACTTAATTTTATTTTGTAAAATGCAAAGAGATTAGGGATTAAACTTAAGATTAAAGGTTCAATCACTAAGAGATTACGATTGAACACTCTTGAAAATTGGTAACAACTAGGTTCAAATTACTGTTAGATTTTATTTTTATCAAAACAAAATCATTCATTCATTCAAATAGATAGAATACTTCGATAAAGTACAAATTCAAAGTTGTTAAAATTCAAATGATGAATTTGCGAACAACTTCATATCACTTAGGTTAATAGCATAATGCGGCAAAATGCCTACAATTAAGACAAACTCTACCATTATGACAAAATCGAAGTGTCTGAAATATTCATATTTCTGGATCTGTAACGTTGACGACGTCAAAGTCATTGATTGAATTTGCACTTGATTGGAACCAATCTGCCAATCTGAACCAAATGAACATCACGCCAAGATGAGAAATCAAAATCACGTTGCACCAAGACGGGAAATCAAAATCATGTTGCAGCACTGAAACGGAAAAATCAAATAACTACGAAACAAAAAACTAATTATATATATATAAATCACTTATTTAAATAAAAGACAAAAAATAAAACAACTCGAGGGGTGATTTCTAGATCAAAAATTGGCCTAAACCACTCATCTCTGAAGAATGGAGAAAGAAAAGGAGAAAGTTGGGCGACAGCAGAAAAAAGTTTTCTCCACCGAAGTTATGTGCACCTATGTACCTCGCTAAATGTTAAATTTATAGTGAAACTTATCTCTGACATTTTTATTATTATAAAGTTCAACATTTTATTATTGCTATTTTGAGAAATTTTCAATCAAATCTAAAACATTTTATTATATTTGGTAATTAAAAATCATAAGATAGTATAACACAATCTTTGAATTTGACACTCAATATTACCATTTTAATATTAGTTGCAACGATGCAATTCATTTGTTGAAATTGCTATCGAGTGACTAATGAACTCGTGATAAGAGTTAATGAACTTCTTGTTGAGACAAATCTCTCAAATGATTTTAATGATAACAAAATTATTTAAAGATTATGATTGTGGTTAATACTAATATGTGCTTTTGAGTGAATCATTATAAGAAAACAGGTTAATCTTCAATTAGATCAAAAGGGAGAAAAATCTGGGTTAATACTTTGAATGTTCAAGCTAGAGGATAGGTCAGAGGATGGGTCTTCAAGCTGAATAGCCATCCTCGCGGAAATAATGTTCTTAATTCATCAAAGGAAGTCAAAACAGCAAGAATAAATAATTATATAAAGCATTTGATCAAAAGAAATCAAAAGGCCAGTTGTACTAGGTTCAAAGATGGTTCAACGTATGGATATTCAAAATAGTCACATGTTTGCAAACCACCATCCCATGTGCAAAGGCTAAGGGCAGCCCTATATTTCATTCTTGGATGATTGGAAAAATAAAGCAAAGTCAATATAGAGAAAAGCAACTGCAAACAAGCTCCAAATAGAAGTCACAAGTCTTGAAGAATGAAAAAAGTAAAAGGCTACACAAGACCAAAGCCCAATGACTAGGCTGAGGATGGACAACATAGGTCCAAGGACAGCTGATGGCATTTTCATAAATATGATGAAAGACCATGGTTTGTTTTGAATTAAATTCAAACGGTCACAAAAGTTTGTCACATGGAAAGAACATCACAAGTCCTCTATAAAAGGCAGCAAGCTATTCATCATCAACACAACACAACATTGCAGAAAAAAGATCAAAATCTTAAGTCTATCATAAGCAATAGCCATCCTCTCTTTACACTTTCTACACTCATACACTAGATCTTTGAAATATACTTTTAGAAAGTGTTTAAGTAATGAGAAAGCAATCATACTCTTATCACTCTGTAATTTTCAAGTAAGTTGTACTTGAAAATATTTGAAACTCAGTTGTAAGCTTGGTGAAGCTTGAGAATACACAAAGTGTAATCATCCTCGGTGAGAGGTTGATCTGATTGTTTTAGTGAAATCTCACAAGAGTGTGAGGACTGGACGTAGCCATCATTGGGTGAACCAGTATAAAAGTTGTGTGTCTATCTCTTTACATTTTTCTTGCATTTATTCTGCTTTCATTTGAAAAGTTTAAAAATCTATTTTCCAGATCGCATCTTCTCTGTGAGGACAGAAACTCAAAAACTCTTGAAACTATTTTTAAACGCCAAAATCCCTATTCAACCCCCCTTCCAGTGATATTTAGCTCCATCACTTCTAAGAGATAAAACTCGTGTCAATGGACAATCATCATGCTTGTATAATACTATTTAAGTGATCAATTCCATTACATTTTTTTAAGTAAGCAATTGGACTTAAACACTACACTAACACCTGTAAATTATGATTAAATAACATTATTTCTATTTTCTCTTACTATTATCGGTATTAAGATCCATTTGATATAATGCAGGAGATGAGAAAATTTTTAACAGAGAGGTGAGAAATAAGGTAGAAATATGTTTTGATTCAAAAGAGAAGAGATGAGAGATTTTAATTAAAAATATATTTTGTTCAATGAGAAGGAAGAAATTTTAATTAATTTATAAGTGTTTTTAGCTACCTCCCCTCAAATTACTTGGGGGATGATAGGAATAGGTTGGGCCCCACGAGTGATTAGGGGATCTCATAGTTAACAGATATGAGGTGAATGCAGTATATGTGAGAAAGAATAAGAAAGGGAATGCAGGAAAAGTGTGATTGTCTAGCTGGCATAGTGAGTTAATATTCCACTAATAAATAGGAGTGTGTGGGGAAGTAGTTGGATGATTTTATTTTATTTTTCAGTTACACCTTAAAGGTTGGGTAGTGAGAGAATTGTTTTCTCTAACTAAGGAGCATTAGCTATGGAATCATTTTCTGTTTTCATATCCATTAATACAATAATTCTCTTCATCTATTTCTATCTTACCTCTGCTATATCAATTGGTCCGACCTGCTGCGTTCATGCAAACAAGAATGGACGCAAGAATCACCGAAGTGGAGGGCGTTTGGGACGTGTGGAGGCCAACATTGAGTCGTTACGTGACTTCATTGGTTCTGAAATTCAGAGAGTGTTGGCATTGCGTGACAGGTCTCAGGACAGTATTACAGCGGTCACCTCACCGTTAGATGAATTATGTTTAGCTGCGAAGAAGGTGGAATTGCTGGCGTTTACCGGTGATGATCCAGTGGCTTGGATCGCTCGAGCAGAAACATATTTCGACGTACAACGCATTTCTGCAGACGTGAGGATTCAATTGGCGAAGCTTCAATATGGAAGGTCCTACGATTCATTAGTTCAATTTATGGCGCGATTCTACGAAGGATCTATCTTGGGAGAGTGTGACGGAGGCGTTGATTGTTCGTTTTGGTGGTGGTCGTTTGGAGAATCCTTTTGAAGAATTGAAGGAAATAAAACAATCTGGATCTATGGAGGATTACATTGCTGAATTTAAATTGTATTCTTCACATTGTGGTCGTTTACCAGAACAATAGTTTCTTGGTTATTTCATTGGTGGTTTACGTCATGACATTCGTTCTCGTGTGCGTACCTTCAGGCCTCATAATCGTTACTTAGCGATGCAAGTGGCTCGTGATGTTGAGAGTGAATTTGCTGTTGTTTCAGGGCAGGGATCTGGATCTCGCTACAAACTGGGTCAAGGTTCTTGGGCCCGATTTCAAAAACCTAATTGGGTCAATCGCGAAGGGGAAGGCAACAGATCTGCAAACCATACCGAGACTAGCAACAATGTGGGTAAAATTCGTATTGGGTTGGGTCCTGGATCTCAAACCGGGTCAACACACCCTCCCCATTCTACTCCACCTTCACGTCCAAACTCTGGTGACGTATCACGCCGTTACTCATGCGATGTTCGCCATTTACCAAGTGCAAAGGTTAATGAGTGTTGCACGAAGGGACTCTGTTTTCGTTGCAATGAACGATGGGATGCCCTCCATCAATGCGTAACAAAGCAGTTACAATTGATTATCTTGGAGGACGATGAAGTGGTCAACGATGAATGAGAGATTGTGGTGTTGGAGGCTAAGTCCGAAGAAGAGATTGCACAAGAGGAGTTAGAATGTAAAGGGATGGGAGTTTTTGGTGTACCCACCACTCCAAACCAGGTTCGCATAATGAAAGTAGAGGGTTATTTGCAAGGTGCACCTATTTTGGTTCTTATTGACAGTGGAACCACACATAATTTCATATCTCATAAGGTGGTTGAAGCTTTAGAACTGCCTATGGTACCTTCTACTCCCTTGGGTGTCAAGTTAGGAGATTTATGGGTAGGTGTAAAGGAATTCAGATGGATGTGAGAATGGTGCATATTTGTTTTGATGCTTATGTGTTGGAGTTAGGGGGTGTGTATCTGATTTTAGGAGTTGTTTGGCTAGAAACTTTAGGGAAGGTGACCATGGATTGGAAAGAAATGTCTATGGTGTTCAACCATAAGAGCAGTATGGTGAAACTCCTTGGCCAAGCCTTAGATGAGAAGATGGCTACTTTCCAAAGCATCATCACTTCTTCCCGGCTGATAGATGAGTTACACGGCTCGGGTTATTTCTCTAAGCTTGATCTTAAATTTGGTTATCATCAAATTCGTATGAAGGAAGAGGATATTCATAAAACTGCATTTCGTACTCATGGGGGTCACTATGAGTTTATGGTGATGCCATTTGGCCTTACCAATGCCCCTGCAACCTTTTAATCAGTGACGAATGATATTTTTAAGCCTTTCTTAAGGAAGTTTGTATTGGTTTTGTTTGATGACATACTAGTGTACAACATTAGTTGGACTGATCATTTGCAGCACTTGGAGGTGGTTTTAAACATTTTGAAACAACATCAGTTTGTGGCTAACAAGAAGAAGTGTGCTTTTGGTAAACACCAAGTAAAATACTTGGGCCATGTCATTTCCAAAGCAGGGGTTGTTGTGGATCCTGCCAAGGTTAGCAGTCTGTTACAATGGCCAGTCCATAAGAACGTCAAGGGGGTGAGAGGTTTTTGGGATTAACGGGGTACTATTGAAAATTTATAGCTAAATATGGGAATATTGCTAAACCCTTGACCGAGTTGACAAAGAAGGATGGTTTTAGATGGAATGTTGCGGCTGTCGAAGCTTTTGAGAAATTAAAAGTATTTGTTACAACTGCCCCAGTTTTAGCACTGCCTAATTTCAAATTTCCTTTTGAACTTGAATGTGATGCCTCAGGAAAAGGGGTTGGTGCTGTGTTGTTGCAATTTAAACATCCCATTGCGTATTTTAGCAAGGATTTTGAATCATCTAAGTTATCTAAATCGGCCTATGATAAGGAGTTAATGGCTTTGGTGTTAGCTATTCAACATTGGAGACATTATTTGTTAGGAAGGCGGTTTGTGGTTATTCTGATCAAAAGAGCCTAAAACACTTGTTACAGCAACGTATTACCACAACAAATCAGCAGGAATGGATGGCAAAGTTGTTGGGTTTTGACTTTTAGGTGGTGTATAAGGTGGGAGTGGAAAATAAGGTGGCTGATGCTTTATCTAGACAACATGAGGATGCTGAAATTCATGCTCTTAAATCTTATCCTATATGGCAACAGAGCAGCCAATTGCAACAAGAGGTATCGCAAGATCCCTGACTTAAAAACATTGTGGAGGCTATTCAAAAGGATCCTACTGCTAAACCTGAGTTTTTCTTAAAAGGTGGCATCTTATTCTACAAAAATAGGTTAGTTATACCGGTTAACTCACCACTTATTGAGAATCTACTTAAGGACTTTCATTCTTCCCCTAATGGGGTCACTCCGGCTACCTACGCACTTATAGGAGAATGACAGACACTTTATATTGGCAAGGGATGATGAAAAGGGTGCAAGATTTTGTGAAAGCTTGTGACACTTGTCAACGCCAAAAATATGTCGCGACTACGCCTAGTGGGTTACTACAGCCACTACCTATTCCAGTTTTGGTGTGGAGTGAGATATCTATGGATTTCATTACTTGTTTGCCCAAAAGTAATGGATTTGAAGCTATTTTGGTGGTGGTGGATCGTCTCTCCAAGTATAGTCATTTCATTCCTCTTAAACATCCATTTACTGCTCGCTCCATTGTTGCTATTTTTGTGAATGACGTGGTTAGACTACATAGAATTCCAGATTCGATTCTTAGTGATCGTGACCCCTTGTTTGTGAGTATTGTTTGGAAAGAGTTGTTTAAGCTAGTAGACACGGTGCTTAAAATGTCTTCGGCATACCATCCCCAAACTGATGACCAAACAGAAGTGATTAATCGTTGTTTAGAGGCCTATCTACATTGTTTTAATGCAGATCAACCTAAGACATGGGCACATTGTATTCCGTGGGAAGAACTATGGTACAATACCACATTCCATGTTTCCACAGGGTTCACCCCTTTTGAGGTGGTGTATGGCAAGAGACCTCTAGTATTGGTGCATTTTTTGGAGGGAGAAACCAGCGTAGAAGCTGTATTCCAGGAGTTAAGGGACAGGGATGAAACTTTGCGTCAACTGAAAGCTAATTTACTCAAAGCTCAAGAGTACATGAAATACCAAGCTGATAAGAAGCGCAAGGCAATGCAATTTGAGGTTGGTGATTGGGTTTTCCTCAAATGACGTCCTCATCGACAACAATCGGTTGTGCATAGGATTCATCAAAAATTGACTCCCAGATTTTTTGGTCCTTATCAAGTCATTAAGAAGATAGGGCAGTTTGCTTACAAGCTACAGTTACCAACAGCTTCTAAAATACATCCTACTTTTCATGTGTCTCTATTGAAGAAAGTTGTAGGAAATTATATTGCTACAACTCAGTTACCTATCAGTTTGGAGTCTGACACTAGGGACATTATTCCTGCTAAGGTTTTGTCATGGAGGGATAAGTTTGATGGTGGGCAGCATAAGCGAGAATGGTCGATTCAATGGGAAGGCATGGATGTTGGAGATGCTAACTGGGAAGAGGAACTGTTGCTGAAGAGTCAATTCCCTGATTTGCGCCTTGAGGACAAGGCTACTGTTGAAGGTGGGGTGATGATAGGAATGGGTTGGGCCCCATAAGTAATAAGGGGGATCTCTTAGTTAACAGAGATGAGATGAAGCCTAAACAATGGCGAGTATATGAATTACTATTCCACTCATAAATAGGAGTGTGTGGGGAAGTAGTTGGATGGTTTTTTTATTTTTCAGTTACACCTTAGAGGTTGGGCAGTGAGAGAATTGTTTTCTTTGACCGAGGAGCATTAGCTCTGGAATCATTTTTTGTTTTCATATCCATTAATACAATAATTCTCTTCATCTATTTCTATCTTACCTCTGCTCTATCAGGGGATTTGCTCCTCTCTCCTTCTAAAAAATAAATCTCTCCTACCCTCTATCTAGGTCCAACCAACTAACTAAAACGATCCTTAGTGTGTACATAGCTTCTAGGCTATAGAAATATAAAGTTAAAACAAAATATCATGTGACTGAAAAGTCATCAAGTATTTACCGTTTATAAAATTCCAGCACAAAGTGAAAAGTGACAATTAAATTTGAAGTATATAAACTACCATTCACTAAATGGAAATCGAAAGTTTTGAGAATAAGATATGCACAATTAGAGGTAACTTTCATGTACACTGATTAAATTAAACTCTCCTTGTTGATTGAAGTCATATATCTCACTGATGCTCATGCAGATCCAAAGATCTTCACAACACACTAAGCAAATGTTTGCTTTCACGGTGTATAGTCCACAGACACGCAGTGAAAAAAGCTTCGACTTGGACACAAACGCGGAAACAAACAGGCACTAAATAGAAATCAAAAGTGTCGAGGATAAGTCGCGAATATTTGATCTGGCAAAACCAGAGGCAACTTGTCAATGTACATAAATAGCCTTTTCAAATTCTCTTTGTTGATTGATGCTAAATCATCTATCTCATTGCTGCTCGTGTAGATCCAAAGGTCACCTGAGTTTACTCTTGTAAGACTGTCGCGGCAGAAAGGGCAAGATTGAGATATTGTATGCCTGAACAAACAGCAAAAACTTAATCCTTAGAAGCTCATTTCTTTTGTATTAAGGTCTTGTTTGCATAAAAACTTAATTAAGCGCTTATAGTATAAACACTTATCATATAATTACTTATGTTTATTTCTATAGCAAAAGAGAAACTAAAGCCAAACTATTTTCATATAGCTGGTTTTATAAGCTATTCTGGAGAGTTTATAGAAACAAGCTAAAAACAACTTATAGACATGTCATAAGCTATTTCCATAAGCTCTCCCAAAAAGTTTCACAAGTGATTATGTCAATAGATAAGCTCAAATAAACCAATCAAAACAGACATAAGTTCAATTCTAGGCATAAACAAATAAAAACAGTTTGTTTCTATTGTAAACCAAAGTTTTGTCCACAACATATTCTTATACATCAATCCATATGCATTAAATTATAATTCTAGACAGTTAAGATCTTAAATAGTCTTAATCACAAAAAATATTTTCTCCATCACCAACTCAAAAATCTGCACCGTGTTTGGCGAGATATTATATATTAAGCATATGTTTGGTTCAACTTCTACACACATTAAACTCACATTCATATGACAATCAAATGTGATTTAACAGAAGCTAAAAATTGAAGTTTTGATCTTAACGTGCATCGAACACTGATCCACCGCAAAAACAAATAAGCACTAATATTGATACTCTAACCAAAAAATTATTATAAGTAACAGATTGCTTACCAGTCATTATAGCATTTCATGCAGAAGGAATGGCTGCAATTTGGTAACACAACCTTGTTGTTCATCTCCATACAAATAGGACATTCTTCTTCTATCTCTATATCAATTTCAGATAACTTTCCTTTTCTAATGACATCTTTAGGCTTGTACTTTGTAGCACATAAGTCTTTTTGTTTCCTCTCTTCTACATCAGTGATTCCTCTGTTGAGTTGTAATAAAGAGGGAAAGATCACACCTGTTGTTAAAACGCGTAAAAGAAACCATATTTGAATTTCGAGCCATAATTTTTTTAAAGGAAAGGAAAAACCATTTAGTATATGTTTGGATTAGCGGTGAATTTAGCAAAATTACAGTGGCAGTGTAATTTTATTGAAGCTTCAAAGTACAGTTTTTTCCAAAATCATGGTAGTTCACCATGACTCTGCCAAGCTAACCATCAATCCAAACATTGTTGTATATCATACAAACACATGTCTAGTTTTCAAAATTGTCTAAAACACAGGCAAAGCGGTTTGCCTTGGATTCAATGCTAAGGATGAACTGTCCTCAAGGAGACTTAGCGAGCTACAACTCACAGTGAGTTTGACGAAATCACGGTGACACCGTAATTTGTTGAAGTTCCAAAGTGTAACTTTTGCCAAAATCACAATAGTTCACTGTGATTCTGTTGAACTCACCGTCAATCCAAACATGCACTAATCACTTACCATAGAACTCCTTTAGACTGGCTTTTCTTTCATAAATGGACATAGTTGTCTTACCATCCTCATATACCTGCAACAAATCCAACACTTCATTATAAACTTGACACTAAAACGATCACATTGGTCCACGCTACGGTTACATCTATTTCCAGTGCTCCCCAAGATGTAGCTCAAGTGGTTAAACTAGGACAATCAAAGGAGTTTGAGAAGAAAATCCAGGGTTCAAACCCTAGCTCATGATATAATATACCAACAAGTAACATTTGTCTTTCCCAAAAAAAAATGTATTTAGAATAGAGGGGTTGCAAACTATGAAACACGGTACTGACACGGACACCTAACACGACACTGACACGTCGACACTAGTAATCATTTGACAAAATGAATTAATTGAATATAATGAATGTGTCAGTGTCGTGTCGTGTCGTCAGGCACTGGGATACACCTTCAATTAAAAGTGTTTGTGCTACAGAGGTAGCAAATGTACCTTGTATATGAGAATTCTAAGAAACCCTAGGGCTCCAGCAAGATGGCAATCAGTCCACTGAACCAGAAACATAAGAAATTGAGCAGCTGGGCTATAAGACAATCTCATTTGAAAGCAGGCTCCATCACCTTCTCTTGGATAATCAGAAGCTCTGTTCAATTTTATAGTTGTTAGCTCTGTTCAAATTAACTACTTACAGGTTTATTTACTTCAAAACAGAATTTCACAGACATAACAAAGCACTCCAATTTTTAATAACCATGCAAAAACTTCTTAATAACACTTTTCACAAAAAGAAACTTAAATTCCAAAGTAAATTTATGTCATGTTGATGTGCCACAACAACTCCAATGTATTAATATTCAAACAAAATATTGTATTACAGGCCGTGGTCGTTGCAGTGTGGATTAATCACAACTTTGCTCAAACCTTATTAAAAATTTTTGTACTATATAATGCTAAGATAAGTTCATAGGACATACATGTTATAAAATTGAAACCAGCAAATTAAAGTAAAACAAATATTTTACAATAAAACTTTTTAAGCAACAAAACAAACAATTATTTTCAAAAACCAAAAACCAAAACAAAAAAATCTGAAAGTTTGGACAAACAGAACAAAAAAAAAAATTCATAGTTCAGCCATCATAACCCAAAAACTATCTCCCAAATCCCACCACAAAATAAAAAAAAATAAAAAAATCTCTCACTCAACGATGAAATTCAACATGATTATAATTAAAAAATAAAATAAAAGTGGAATTACAGAGTATTGGCAAATTGAATGTCAGCTTCAAGAGCTTTGAGAGAATCCTTGAAGGACTTGCGCATCTTTTCTTTGTTCTTCTTTTTCACTTCACTTTTTCACAAACCAATAAACTAAATGAATATATTTTTTTTTCAAAAAAAAAAAAAAAAAAAAAACTCAATGAATCCCTTCCATGTCGATCGAAATTCCCTTTACTCTCATAAACTGAAACTGTTCCTCTTTTTTCCTTGCGGAAAACAAGGTACTAGAAACAAATCAAAAGAAGAGAGAATTTGAAAGCGTGAGATTAGAAAATAAAATATAATAAAAAAGTTTGTGAAGGGGTTTTGTGGGTTTTGGCTTGAAGCACACGTAATCCCTTTATGCATATCATATCTCATCTATTATTGTATTTTTCGAGAAAATCTATTATTTTATTTTGATTCTTATGTATTATTTTAAATGCTAAGTATTTTAAAAAGAAAATATATGTTTAGAATTTATGCATTCAGTACTTTGAAATGTTAAAAGTTATTTTTATATTACGTTTTTTTAGGCAGTTTATTTAATTTATAAGATTTTATTTTATATTATATTTTATAATAATAAACTAATAAAGTATTAAATTTAAGTGGATTTGCTCTAACTAATTATTATAATGAAACAAAAATATTATGAGTATATTTACTTTGTGCTCGTTCGTCATGTAATAATTAAGTCATTTGATATTTTACATATATTAAAAAATATAAATATAAATAAAAGAGAGAAAATATTATTTTTATCAAATTATTTTTATTTGATATTGATATATTATTAATGTCAAAAATATATA